>CM069414.1:36079737-36274737 GCA_035609135.1 Eleutherodactylus coqui | reverse complement strand
TTATTTTTACACATTTTAGGATGAATTACAGGGAAGGGCTTATATATTTAAGCCCTTCCCGACAATTCATCCCGGGCTCGCCCGCAGCGCATTGCTTTAAATGGAGCCGGCTCTATTGCCATCTCCATTGAATGCAATGCGCTGGACAGCTCCGGCCTGTTTCTAATGAAACGCGGCTAGGAGCAGATTTTTGGGCGATTTGCGGGCGACTTGCGCGCACCGGTCACGCGATTTGCGGATGCGCATCCGTCATGCGATCCGCAAATCGCGTGAAAAAACGGCTGTGTGACTAAGGCCTTAAACAGTAAAGAGGAGTGGTTAGATGAGCAAGGCCTCATTATTTCACTCCTTTTCTGGGAAAAATCCCTTATGTGACAATCAGAGAGCAAATATGCTTTCTGATTGATGATAGGGGGTGATAACATGAACCAAAATTTATGTCACCTCTCCGTGGGATAGGATCATAATTAGAAGAATCTCAGTTTTTCTCTGCTGCACTGGTCTCCCCTCCTCCTCTCTCTCTGTTTTGCACACACACTAAGGCCTCATGTCCAGAGGCAGGTTGGATTCCGCATGCTGGAGCCCACAGCAGAATACAACCCTGCCCGCAGCCGAAGACAGTACTTAACTGTCTGGGTCTTAACTGTGGATGTGTGCGGAAGCACTTGCCAGCGCACATGCGCAGTAGAGGTTTTTTTAAATTTCCTGCTTTCTCGCAGGATCCACGGCCCGTCCGCAATTGATTTGTGGATGGGCCGCGGATCGGACGGCTTCCATTGACTTCAATGGAAGCCACCTGTGCGGGAACCACAGCAAAATGGAGCATGCTGCGATTTGTTTCCGGACTAAAAGGTCCGCATAACAAATCTGCATGCTTTAATTCAGCTGCGGACGCACATGTCTTCCTATTGGCAGCTTGAATTCAGATCGTCCACGCGGGTGCCCCATGCGGATTCCGCAATTCAAATTTGCCCGTGGACATCAGGCCTACAAAATGATATTTGTAATAATTTCAGAATCAACTTCAAAAAGCTGTAACTCCGGTCTTCTAACGGCCACGAACATGTTTGTTGTGTCATTTTAATGCCAAGAATAGTAGCTTTAGGCTGGGTTCTCATAGGGTGGATTCTCGACGGAAATCTCGCGGTTTGGCCACAGCGAAAAAATGCGAGATTTCCCCCGGGAGAACCGCTGCTTCAAGACCTGTGGCGGTTTTGAAGCGGCCCGGCCGCTCGCTCTTCCGCTGCGGCCGGCGCTCCCATAGAGGAGAGCGTGGCCGCAGTGGGAAAAAAAAATGAACATGCTGCGGTCGGCGAATCCACGCCGCAGCGGCGTCTTCTGCCGGCTTAGCCGCAGCGGATTTACCGTCCCGTGTGGACAAGATTTCTGAGAAATCTCGTCCACATGGCTGGCTAATTCCAGGATTAGCGGCCACATGCGGATTTGTCGCGGCGAAATTCCGCACGGAATTTCTGCGGCAAATCCGCCCCGTGTGAACCCAGCCTTAAAATGACACCAAAAGAATTGTCCTAAATTGTAATGTTTTTTTCCCGCAGAGGTGCTGGTCCAAAACTGCTGGGGTTTAAACTGGGAGAACTGGTCCTCAAACTATTAAGGGTCTGCAGTTTCCTGCATGTACTTTCCTTCGATAGTTTCATAAAGGTGAAATGGTGTAAATATCTCCTCGTATGGCTGCTCTACTGAGGGAACACTTATGTGACAACCATTATTAAGGAATCCATGTAGCATAATAGAAGGAGGGAAACAACTTGTAGTTGAAATTATCCTTAGGAAGAGAACAAGCTAATCATTACCCCGCGATTCACTCCCTAATATTCATCGCTACTCAAATGGACTAGTCAGTGACATTAAAAATCTAAAGTACTAACTACACAGGATAACATAATCATAACCCCGCTCCCTCTAAAGGACTTGTGTAATAACAAGAATATCATTAGTGCAAAGGCAGATAATGAAAGTGTTGTGCTGACTATACAAAATAAGAGTAAGGCGATGCCCTAATGCAAGATTAGATCAACTCATATACAGTATAATTTATATATATGGCTACTGGACAATAAGATCATGAATGTATTGTGAATGAATCATGATGCAGTGTTTATGTGTATACATATATATATATATATATATATATATACACTACATTCATGAATATATATCGCATTATTATATATATATATATATATATATATATATATATATATATATATATATATACATATATATATATATATATGGATTTCCACTATGCCACCAGGGCCACTAGGAAAATGGTCAAGAAAATTCCAATGCTTCAGCAGAGGCACAGTCCTTATTAATTTTGCTTAATCACTGGAAAGAACCTAATGTTTAAAATTTAACTTTTATAGATATAAGTAGTAAAAACAAAAGTTCCTCAAGTGACCCACTACACAGACATAAACAAAAAAAGAAGAGATAAGAGATCTGGTATAATGTTAACACCAGGCTGTATCTATAATGAACCCAAGGACCCACATTGTGACTAAATACCTGATAGATAGATATCGGGCTGATCATTATCAGTATTAGCCAGATAGCCTATGCTGGCTCCTAATTACCACAAGGTGTGACTACTGGAGTCACATGAGCTAGTATATCATGCCATCTATACACATAACAGCCCTAACATAGACCAATATTGAGGCGCCGTAATACTCCCTATGGAGATATCTACATCAATATTGTGATCTATGTAGTAATCAATCTTGCTGCATGTGACCATAGCTGAAATAAGGGGAATGGAGTGACCTCACTTACCTATTTTCCATACTCCTAATATTCCTTGCATCGGTTGTTTCCAGCTTTGTACAATACTGATAGACAAATATTTAGACTTCCTCTATACAGTGCAGATCCTTACTTCTAGGGCAACTATAAACAGGTAGTCATATAAACTGGTGGTCCATTTATTTGCATATATACCGCACTGTGGTCCCAATTTGGGTCCTTGGGTTCATTATAGATACAGCCTGGTGTTAACATTACACCAGACCTCTTATCTCTTTTTTCTTTTTTTGTTTATGTCTGTGTAGTGGGTCCCTTGAGGAACTTTTGTTTTTTTCTATTTATATCACTAAAAGTTAAATTTTAACCATTAGGTTCTTTCCAGTGATTAATCTATAGATTTGGAACCTTCTGTCACAGTGAATCATTATTGATTTTGCTAGGCCATGTAATGCACATTGCATCCTGATCTTACAGAGTTTTTACATTATGGTTTATTACTTTTTAAACTTATTTTTTCATAGTCCCACTAGGGGACCAGAATTTGCGATCCTTTAAAGGGGTTGTCCCGCGGCAGCAAGTGGGGTTATACACTTCTGTATGGCCATATTAATGCACTTTGTAATGTACATTGTGCATTAATTATGAGCCATACAGAAGTTATCAGAAGTTATTCACTTACCTGTTCCGTTGCTGGCGTCCCCGTCTCCATGGTGCCGTCTAATTTTCAGCGTCTAATCGCCCGATTAGACGCGCTTGCGCAGTCCGGTCTTCTTCTTTTCTGAATGGGGCCGCTCGTGCCGGAGAGCGGCTCCTCGTAGCTCCGCCCCGTCACGTGCCGATTCCAGCCAATCAGGAGGCTGGAATCGGCAATGGACCGCACAGAAGACCTGTGGTCCACCGAGGGTGAAGATCCCGGCGGCCATCTTCACCAGGTAAGTAAGAAGTCACCGGAGCGCGGGGATTCAGGTAAGCACTATCCGGTTTTCTTTTTTAACCCCTGCATCGGGTTTGTCTCGCGCCGAACGGGGGGGCTATTGAAAAAAAAAGAAAACCCGTTTCAGCGCGGGACAACCCCTTTAAGCACATTTACAATATACTGTAATATTTTTATAACTGCTACCAAGTCCACAACAGCAATGGGAGGCCTCACGAAGGCTGCCATCGCAACTGAACAATACCCCATGATCTTGTCATGGGGAGAGCATTCAAGAGAAAGAGAGAGCCCCTCCCTCTGTCAAGCGATATAAATGCTACCGCCAGTGTTCATGGCGGCATTTAAAGGATTAAAAGTGGAAATCTGAGTTTTCTGTAACTCAACTGCTATTGCCAGCTGTTAGATGTATTTGAGAGCCGGAAGCCGCTGTGTATGGAGTGGGATGAGCTTCTACGTCTGCTTCAGTCTAACCGCGTACATCCGATGTTAAGGTGTATCTTCATGGCCTATTTTTTTATTGTCCCAATGCATCTGAAATGAAAAATATAACAACTTTGCAACTTGATTGTAGGGGTATTGCAACTTTTTTCAATTGATGACTGGTCCTACATGTAACAAAGAGCAGGAAGTATAATAGAAGCGTTGCGCTCCCATTGATTTCAATAGAAGGGAAGGGCTTTCACTTCCTCCCATGTCCACTGATGACAACATCTGCTCAGCTGGTTGATGCGGATCACAAGTGCAGATCTCTGTTGATCAACTACTGATGAACTAACCTGAGGATAGTTGAAAAAGGCCAGAATAACCCTTTAAACGTGCCCTAATGTTTTATGGCTCCTGTGCAGACTAATGTGTCTCCACTGTGACAGCCTACAGACTGATCAAGTCCAACGATTGTACGGCCTTTTATCTGTCCACTGCATTACTTCTGTGGAGGATAGTAGAAGACAGATGGAAGGGTATGAGACTGGAAGATCCCTCTACACAGTGTTTGCCTTTTTCTATTACCATAGACAGGGGCGTAACTAAAGGCTCAGGGACCCGGATACAAAAGGTGAGCTGGGGCCCCGCCTCTATCTGTATCTGTACCCGTACCCATACCTAAACCATGCTGCACAGAGGCATAACTTGAAGCTTCTGGGCCCCAATGCAAAACCTGTAACAGGGCCCCCAACTATAATGCTTTATTCATAGTACTGGGCTCCCTATATAGAGAAGAGAGGCCTTATGGGCCCCCTAGGACTCCTGGGCCCGGGTGCAACCACATCCCCTGCACCCTCTATAGTTACGCCCCTGACCATAGATATGAAGTCTGCACATAAAGTGCCAAGACATTATGAATCCAGACCAATATTGCTTCATTTTTTTAATTTTAGAAGCAGTTGAGCAATAAAATAAATGGTTGTGAAGGTGGAAAGGGAACTTCTTGTACTTGGGTTTCTATCTATGCCCAGCATTAGTATAAGGAACCTTTCAAATGTTTCAGTTTCTCCGATTGGGTATTCCGTAGGAGAAGGTTACATGTACATTGCACTCATTGTTATATCCACTAGCTAGTTCCTCTTTTTATTACGCAAATACTGATTTCTTGCTGAGTTACAAGAAATATGCCCACACCGAAATCCTGACTCCTACGTCAGAGAATTGGAAGTGAAAACAATAACATGACTAAAAGAAAAGAAAGAACATCGAGAGTAACGCCGCAGTCAGACGAGCGATTTGTTGTGCGTGTTTATGTGCGCAAAAGAAATCGCGTGTATTGGAACCATTGGTTCCCTATGAAGAGTTCACATGCCCGTCTTTTAAAGGCGCAAAGTACTTGCACCTGCAAAAGATAGGACATGCGTGCCTGTAAGGTCCATGCTGCGCATAAAGTTACAGATGTGACAGGGGATCAGGGGACTCCCCAAACTGTTCCGTTAATCTCCTCTGGGAGTCCCCTCATCACTGAACACTGTGACAGCACTTTCACAGTGTTACAGTGCTCAGTGATGAGGGGGCTCCTCACGGGGACGAAAGAATCCCTTGTCACCATTGTCACAACGGTGGCAGTGGACCACGATACCATCCCATTGCTTTCCATGGGGCCGGCACTACTGCCGCCCCATTGTAAGCAATAGATTGAAGGCAACGCCCGCATGGATTTTAGGTAAAGGACTTGAAATATAAGCCCTTCCTTGAAAATAAGCCCTAGCTGCTTGAAAAAATTAAAAAATATATATACATCACCTCTCCGGCGCGTCTTCTCCTTGGCTCACCGACACTCTTCTGAAGCATTTTCTCCTGGCTGAGGATTTAAAAAATCCCCGCCACCTGAAAGCGCTCTGATTGGCTGAGTGCTGTGACCAATCACAGGCAGCATTAAGCCATTGTGATTGGTCACAGTGCTCAGCCAATCAAAGGGAGAGCTCAGCCATTCATTGAATTCATGCAAAGGTTGCCTTCATCCTATCACATTTTTTAATGGAGCGGCAGCACCGCTGGCCCCATTGAAAGCAATGGGATAGCATTGCAGTCTTCTGCCATGGAGTTTTGGTCACGCGCATTTGACAGATCCGTGGAGCTAATTTTTTTCTGCGCACATAGGCGTGCAAAATAAATCGCTCATCTGTCCAAGCCCTGAAGGGTGATCTGAAACAATTTATCATAATGTGGCAAGTGTAGTCATGTAGCAAGTGCAATAAAAAAATAAAGACTGCCATGTTAAAGATGACCTGTTATGGGATAAAGTGAGTGAGGCTGACTGCATGGTTCACAGTAGCGGCCCCACTGACTCTATCGTCATTTTGATTTTTAATACCAACCTTTGCCCAGAAGAGGTCTTCGTAAGTACCGCTCCAAGTGCGCTCAATGGGTGATGTTGGATTTGATTGACAGTTTGACGCAACCCATTTAAAATGGACAGTGGGGACCACCTACTTGACACATTGAGAGCACTGGGAGCCAGATCCAAAAAGAGCTCTTCTAGGCGAAGGAAGATGAGTATGAGAAAAAAGGGAGATAGAGTCAGCAGGGCCGTGGCTGTAGAGTCCATGGCAATGCATCCAGCTCCACTGATTCTATCCCGTGACAAGTCCTCATTTAGGTTTTTTGAGTTTTTCAAATAAAATATAGTAACATAGTGTGTTAGGCTGAAAAAAGAAATATGTCCGGCGGGCGCATGTAAAACAACTACGGCCGTGTAAGTAGGCCCTCAGGTTCAGATTTTGACTTTCAATACTCCTTCTTTTAAATATTCCCATTCCATGGTGGAATTAGGCTCATTTTACACCACATCTGTGGTGCATGGTGGGCGTATACCCAGATATGGCCATAGAAGCTAATGGGGTTATTCCAACATATATAACCCCTACCAGAATGCAAGGCTTGAGGTTAACAGCTGATTGTCAGGGAAGGTGGGGTTAGGGCTAAGGGTGGGACCTGGGGCAAATAGCTGATTTTCCCAATAGGAAACCACAACTAGCTAGGCACTTCCCTGCAGAAACTGCAGTGGGGAAGGTAGTATTACAGGATGACCATCTCATGAACAGCCGTCCTGTAATACAAAGACGGCTCAAGGTCCACCAGAACAGGAACCACTTTTATAAAATGGCTCTCCATTCCAAGTCATAGAGAGGGCCCTCTGCCCTGTCATGTTCTTATGCTCTAATATGGCATAAGAATAGGGGCTTCCTTCTTAGCATAACTTCTTTAACATGCAAAAACATATACCAAAAAGGCTTCCCTTTAGCATATGATACATTTGTCCAATGTATATTGAGACTAGAGATGAGCGAACACGTTCGGCTCCGCCCCTTTTTCGCCCGAACACCGAACTTTGCGAACACTTCAGTGTTCGGGCGAAAAAGTTCGGGGGCCGCCGTGGCAGCGCGGGGGGGTGCGGCGGGGAGTGGGGGGGAGAGGGAGAGAGAGAGGGCTCCCCCCTGTTCCCCGCTACTGCCGCCCGCGCCGCCGCGCATCTCCCCGCCCCCCGGCGGCACCCGGACACTTACGCGCGAACACTGCAGTGTTCGGCAAAGCCGGTGTCCGGGTGCGGATGTGTCCGTAACGGACACGTTCGCTCATCCCTAATTGAGACCCTACAAAATCAACTGAGTGGAAAGGTGTGGTCAAATTCACTGTTTTATAACTGTGAAGAAAAGAAGACATTTTAAATGGTGGCCAATGTGATAACTAGCAAAAGTGCAAATTTCATTTTTGTGCTGAAGAATTTCTACAAAATGCTGGCCACTAGGGGTCTCCCTTCCTCCTAACTTGCTGTCCACTGCCTGTTGTCAAGCGATGTTATCTCTGTTCCTTAAGTCATCAGGTCTTAGGGCAGGAAGCATAGAAGAGTGAAGAGTCATATTGCTAATTAAAGTCTATGAGAGCAGAGGGGGGGGGGAGAAATGCTGTTAGACCTAATGGTGCATTATTTACTGGTTATTTATTCATTTAGCATTGCTATCCAATGTACTGCACGATGATGTTATATTACTTTGTGTGTTATAGATTGAGAGCAGAGTCTGCAGTTCTTTACTCAGTGTATAGAAAGCAGCATGACAACTAGACTCCTCCCACCAGTTCAGAGTGAACTGAAAATCCCAATTTCTGGTTGCAGAGGGGAAACATGGTGAATAATTCAAGATACAACTTTTATAATAACTGGAAATAATGGCTATAAGCCCAGAGCACATTGTTCCAGCAGCTCTGCTGTTTGTGTCCTTGAATGACTTGGATCTTGCTCTGATTACCTCTTATAGAAATAAAACTCTGGCATTTCTGTGGATTTCAGCATAAAAACATTGTTTAATTTAAATTGCATGGATAAAAACATCTTCCAAAATTGCGCATACATGTTTCGAACAGGGCTCTTATTCATAGCATGTTCTCTTACCGAATAACCATTCTTTAAATAGACAAAAAAAAATGATGAGGGAACAAAAGTAACAGCCAATAACAGAAAGACATTCATTATATTACATCTATAGACATCAAGACATCCACAATCCAAAAGATGTTGAAGAGAGTTAAAGGGGTAATCCAGGCAGCAGCTGACAGAAGGAAGCACTGCTCCGACCCCTGTGTAGTGGCCAGCACTCGTAATTGCAAGCGGAGCTCTCATTGAAATGTTAGTTTTTGATTTTTAGGAAATTACAAAGGTCTCTAACATTCTATTTTCACTTTGTCATTATAGGGTATTGGGTGCAGATTGATGGGGAAAAACCTGAATTTTCTTACAATTTGCACAAGGCCACAACATAACAAAGTATAAAAAAGTGAAAGGGCCAGAAGACTTTCTCAATGTGTTGTATGCCAAATGTTCAGTAGAGTGTTTCACTAATTTAGACTGGATTCACACGGGCGTATATTGGCTGGTTTTCTACGCCCAGCTGACATGCGCTGCCCCTCTGATGCATTACTTTACAATGCATCAATGCACATGGGCATATTTCTGCAGTGTAAAAGCACCCGGCCGGCCAAGATAGTGCATTTCAGCCAGGCACTTTTACGCCGATGGCTGCATAGACTCCTATGGGAGCCTATGACAGCTGCCAGAGAAAGGAGGTGGGAGAGATTTTAGCAGCATGACTGCTAAACTCCCACCCATATTCCTGCTTCTCTCCGCCCCTTGCCGGCTGTTTGCAATGGGAGGGGGCAGAGAGGGGGCAGGAGCTTAGCACACTAGCTCCCATCACATCCCACCTCCTCCCCTTGCAGAGAGCCAGCGAGGGGGAGGGAAGGGGGAGAACAGTTTAGCAGAGCTAAAGTGTCTCCTCCCGCCCAACAGCATTGCAGGTTCGGTGTATATGCACAGGTCTCGGGCCGTCTGAATGGGCGACAAACGTTAGCTTTGTGCGTCCGTTCACGGGTTTTTACGGCACCGGCTGGCATACATAAAATTGCCAACAGCTGTGTAAATAAGCCCTTATACTGTATTTTTTATCATAGGCTTTCTTTTCAGACTGTTACTTTTGGTTTTCTGTTTCCCTATTACCTTATTTTGCTCTATATATCACCTCATCCGACAAGCCATCTAATCATGTCTAACCACAAACAGACTAATACAAATTCTAACCACAAGGATTTTCATCCATGGCATAGAAGGAAACTGAAACACTGAAGTAAATGGCGCTTTAAGAGTAAAATTAAACATTTTCAATTCCCAACAGAAATTAATCACATTTCAGGAATTAAAACACATTTTGTTTTGGTGCTACGGAGACACAGCAGCTGATATATCGGGTTATGAGGACACAACAACTTACCCATCTTTCCCTAGACCAAAGTAACTCATATAGAAAGTATTATTTCAAAACCCAAGTAATTTCCTCATTGGGGCTGTATATAACACCCGACATTGAAAGTGCAGCTGTCTAAGCTCAGACATATTGCTCATCAGTAACACCTAATTAGGCCATCCCACCTCTGACTAATAACTCCCCGTACATTCTTAATAACACAGTAGGCAAGGACAGATTGGTGCAGTACTACATTCAGCAGCTCTCCATTTGGCCCATTGTATAGACAAATGGCCAACAATATATCCATTCAAGCATTTTGAATCCCATGTACCTTTTTATTTCCCCTAAGGCTAAATTGACTTTATGAACTGCGCTAATCCTAAAAGAGAGAGTGGGAAATGTTTATCCTGAAGCCCTAGCTCCCTTAGGGCTTATTCAGATGGGCATGTATATAAGCTGCCCCTCTCTGCAAGGGGAGGAAGCGGGACGGGCTGGGAGCTAGTGCACTGAGCTCCCGCCCCCTCTCCGCCCCTCACTACTGTTTGCAATGGGAGGGGGTAGAACTGCGCTCCGCCCCCGCCCAGTCCATCCCATTGCAAACAGTGGTGAGAGGCAGGAGCTCAGTGCACTAGCTCCCGTCCGATCCCGCCTCCTCCCCTTGCAGAGAGGGGCAGCTTATATTGGCCGATATACGCCCATCTGAATAAGCCCTTAAACATTTATTTAACCCCTGAGTGACCAGCCTATTTTGTGCCTTAAGGACCAAACGAGTTTTATTATCGCATGAAGAGCCATAACTCGTTGACATAGGCGCTGGGAAGAAGTTGTATATTTTAATGGCACCACTCTGGGGTTCATGTAATGTGTTGTATTTTATTACATTATTTGGGGAAAAACATCCAGAAATTTCACTTTGGGTTTTGTTTTTATATTATTCAGTAACAATAACCTGATACATTTCTTATCTGGGTCGGCACGATTACTGCCATACCAAGCTGATAAAGATATTTTTATTTTTGTTACTGCTTTTGCACAATAAGCACGTTTTTAAAGATAAACAATTGAATCTGCATTCCAAGACCCAGAACCTTTTTATTTTTCCAGGAACGGAGCTATGTGAGGTCCTTGTTTTGCAGGAAGAGTTGTAGTTTTTATTGGTACTATTTTGAGGCATATGTGACTTTTGGATTGTTTTTATTACGTTTTTTAGGAGGTTAACAGAAGAAAATTCTGGCCTTACTGTTTGAAATAATTTTTGTCTTTCACTATGCAAAATAAATGATAAAATATATTCATTTTTTAGATTATTATGACATCACTAATACCTAATATCGGCTGTTTTTTAAATATTTTTGTTTTTATTTTATCCATTAAAAATTTTGTGGGAAATTTTTTTTTCTTTAACTGGAGTTTTTTTCTTTATTGAACTTTATTGAACTTTATTGAACTTTTTAATGCTATTTTTTTCCTCGAAGGGGACTTAAAGATACGATCTTTCGATCGCTAGGATAGTACTCTGCATTACTTAAAGGGGTTGTCTCGCGCCGAAACGGGTTTTTTTTTTCAATAGGCCCCCCGTTCGGCGCGAGACAAACCCAAAGGATGGGTTAAAAAAAATATATATATATATTACTTACCCGAATCCCTGCTCTACGACGACTTCTTTCTTCCTTCTCCAAGATGGCTGCCGGGATCTTCACCCACGATGCACCCATGGTGCACCGTGGGCTCTGTGCGCGGTCCATTGCCGATTCCAGCCTCCTGATTGGCTGGAATCAGCACACGTGACGGGGCGGAGCTACGATGACGACGCGGGACCAGCTCTCCAGCACGAGCGGCCCCATTCACAAGGCAGAAGACCGGACTGCGCAAGCGCGTCTACAAACGCCAGAAGACAGCGAATTTAGACGGATCCATGGCGACGGGGATGCTAGCAACGGAGCAGGTAAGTGAATAATTTCTGTATGGCTCATAATTAATGCACGATGTACATTACAAAGTGCATTAATATGGCCATACAGAAGTGTATAACCCCACTTGCTTTCGCGAGACAACCCCTTTAAGCAGTGCAATCTATTAAGCTTATGACAGCAGCCTATTAGTCTCTGTGGGAGGCGTGGCCTAATAGGCTAGGTTACAGGGCAGATATGGAGTCCTTTGTCAGTCTTCCTGCTTCAATAGAAACTCACTCATTGCTACCTTGCGATTGCATACTTACATACTGCAGTTGCTGTTGATTGTGGCATGTAAAGTGTTATACTTTCAGGATCTGACATTTCTCCATTCCTGGCAATTAGAGCAGGAGCCTGGCTGTCAGTAGTTAGCCAAGTCACTGCCCTAAAAAGATATACGTGTAGATTTAACCCTTTGCAATCCAATTTTGGATTCAGGTTTTCCTAGGGGGCTTTCTCTTTCTGCCATTATACAATGGCGCCATCTGCTGGCTAGAGCCAGTACTGCTGTATGGGACATGCAGGACAGGCCCCCAACAGCAGAGCAGCCAGTAATATACAGAAAGAATACCTTGGATGTCTTCCAACATTGGAGCTGTATGGGCTTCAAACAGAATGTCTCCAGACGTCAGACAGTGGATTGGAAAGGGTTGAAGCCCAATAGAGAGGTCAGTAAAAAAAAAATGTGGACCCCTGCCGATCGGCAGATCCCTGATCGGCAGGGGTCGTTGCTCAGAATCTTCACCGAACAGCTTATTCCCTGCACCACTGTCAGTACAGACAGTGCTGGAAGCAGATAGCGCTGTCTTGTCTGTATTGCAGCATCTTGGTTCTGTAATACGGGCACAGCTCCCATTGAATTCAATGGGAGCTGTACTCGTAGAGTCAAACCAGGTTGCTGCAATGTTGGCAGCCTTATCTAATTTCAGCGCTGTCCAGACTGACAGCGGTGCCAGGAATCAGCTGATTAGTGGGGATTTTGTGTGGCACACCCCTGCCGATCAACTACCAATGACCTATCCTGGGGATAGGTCATCAATAGCAAAAGAGTAGACATTCCCTTTAAATAAACTGGACACATGGGGAAAAACGTATTGCGCCCTGATACATACTCATATGCCCACACATTTTTGATCCATCTTAGGCCTAGCTGTAAACAGAATCACTGCAGATAACTAGAAAATAAACTGAAACCTCCTTCTAATTGTGACGCTACTTGTATAATTCACCAGTCCGCAGCATCCCAAACACAAATCAGCGAGAAGACTGTAGAAAATAAGTGCTTTAAATAGAGAAAAACGACATTTATGACAAGTTCTGCACATTCTTATAAAAGATTTGGAGATTCTGGACATCTACCATTAGACAAACAGTTACAGATGACTGGCCTACCGTGATAACTCGATTTACAACATTGTAGCCGAGTTATAACGCATGAGGGCTCTCGACCACACAAACATTTTTCGGCAGAGTACTGCGCAAGTACCTCCCACACAGGAGCACGCAGCTATACACAATGCACTACATACTTGTACATGCCAACAATCCCCATACACTATCTTGGTGTGTGTTTGAGCGTAATATGCGCCAAGATAGTGCATGCTGCAATCTTTTTTGTACATGCATTTTGTGCACTTGGGTGAGAGGCCCATTACAAATCAATGTAAGATTGGTACTTTGTATTATGCGCAAAACCTGCGCACATAATTCGCATACTCAGGTATATGTGAGAGAGCTCTAAAATGTCAGTACATTTTTTTATTTAACCATATCCATTTATTAGCAAACCCCCAAGAACTTTCATAAAGAATGATGCACCAAAGAAACTTTTAGAACAAACTGGCACAAGTGAGCCCCTCTCTCAACAAAAAGAGAAAGAAGACCAAAGCAGCCTCTCCGTGCTTCTGTAGAGAGGTACCTTATGCAGACACATACGTTTGCTCCACACTTTCCACGCATTAACATACCCAGCCCAGGTTGCTCTAGCAACTGACTTTTCCAATAAACTGAATATCCGTGCCATATCATGCGTCAGAGATTCTGTGGGCAAACTGCCCGCCTCTCTTCTGCTTACGGGACCAACCCATAGAATCTGGCAAATGGAAACTGTGACAAAGCATTTGCAACTTTATCAGTTCCAGGAATAAGTACAGCCTTAATCCAAATATTCATCCTCAAGTACTGCAAAACCAAATGCCTCAAAAATGTAACTACTAGGGAACACTTTGAAGAAAGATAAGTAATGGCAAATAAGATTCTTGTATGTATAGAGCATCACCCAATGACTGGCAAAGGGAATTTTTCAGAGTACTAAGGCCACAAGCACTATGAAAAACTCAAACAAACCTATCTTTCTAATGACCCTATTCTGCCCCATGTATGGTGCCATTCAACTGCAGCACCCCTTTCAAAACACCCCACTGATTCTGCTGCATCTGTCAACAATAGAGATGAGCGAGTATACTCGCTAAGGCACATTACTTGAGCGAGTAGTGCCTTAGCCGAGTATCTCCCCGCTCGTCTCTAAAGATTCGGGGGCCGGCGCCGGTGACAGGTGAGTTGCGGCGGGGAGCAGGGGTGAGCGGGGGGGGGGAGAGAGGGAGAGAGAGATCTTCCCTCCGTTCCTCCCCACTCTCCCCCGCTGCTCCCCGCCCGCCGCCGGTCCCTGAACCTTTAGAGACGAGCGGGGAGATACTCGGCTAAGGCACCACTCGCTCGAGTAATGTGCCTTAGCGAGTATACTCGCTCCTCTCTAGTCAACAATTGTAATTGTTCTGGATTTACAAAATCATATTGCCAGAATGGTGAGACCCTTACAGAAGGACAAAACTTCCATCCACATTTCGAAATTCTGTTTCTTGCCTTTAGAAATTTTAGCATGAATTTTTAGTTTTTTTTATGTAAATGGGAATATGGAACAATGCCTTAATAGCGCCACCTATTACAAAGCAGCCTTCCTGAAAGTCAGTGCCAGAACTTTCGACAAGCCTTGTAACAATGACTAGGAATATAAGCCAAAGCCAGAATCTTCTCCAGAATAAAAAGGTAACCATTTACAGACAGACTGTATCAAGATTTTTGCCTCATCAATGTGCAGTAGGTTGCTGGGTGAGGGGCCTTTAGATGTGGGTCAGTAAGGGTATGGTTTATCTTTTCCTTCTGGAGAAGACTCTAAATTTGGGTTATATTCCCAGTCATTATTACAGGGTTTGTTAAATCGTCTAACATTGACTTGCAGGAATGCTGCCTTCTAATAGGTGGCGCTGTAGAGGCATTGTTCCATCTTCTCATTAGCATAAATTTCCCAGAGGACCGTGCATGACCTTTTAAGTTTTCTCAATAGATGCTCTCTAGAGGTGAGCGAACCTACTCGGCTAGCCCCTTTTTCGCCCGAGCGCCGTGATTTTCGAGTACTTCCGTACTCGGGTGAAAAGATTCGGGGGGCGCCGTGGGTGAGTGGGGGGTTGCAGCGGGAAGTGGGGGGGAGAGGGAGAGAAAGAAGGCTCCCCCCTGTTCCCCGCTGCTACCTCCCGCTCCGCCACACCTCCCCCCGCCCCCCAAATCTTTTCACCCGAGTACGGAAGTACTCGAAAATCGCGGTGCTCGATCAAGTAATTACTCGAAACAAGTATATTCGCTCATCTCTAATGCTCTCCTTAAGGAAAAACCCTGCCCTTCCTGGCCCACATTTATGGTTCGTAACACCAGAAATTTTCATAGCTAACCATCTACCAAATACTCTGCCCATCAATATGCTCCAGACAAGTCATGGGAAAATACCTGAACAGTAAGTGAAACTCCAAACTCAGAACAAACTTATTCAATAATTGCTGTCAAACAACAGAGTCAGTAGGATCCACAAAGAGGAAATCAAGTAATGAATTAAACCCCCTTCCATTATCTGCATCACTACTACCTAATCAAAAAAACTAGAAAATGCTTCAAATTAACTACATTGGGCAACATGAAACTGATTTTGGACAGAAAATTAAATCCTGACAGGTGAATTGGCAGAAGTCTAAGTCCGATTGGATATATTAAAGGGCTTTTTCAAATTCTAATAAGTGGTGGCAGTAGGGGGACAAGCTATATGAAAAAATCACACACTCACCTCCCACTGCCGCTGCTTGCTGTTACTCCAATCTTTTTGTACTACAGCGGCAGCAATCACGTGACTGCTCCAGCGAATCGAAAGTCCAACCAGGATGTCATCAGTGGCATCCGGTCAACCTGCCGGGAGCTTCTACATTAGCAGTCCAGGTGACATCACCTGACTGATGCAGTCGTGCTATGTCGCCACTGTGAGTATAATGATTTTATATAGTTTTGGACTTGGGGGCCCAAAACTCTAAAAAGAAACCTCAGAAGTACATTATCAGGTAATTGCCTATGAGCAGCCAGGCATCAAACAGATAAGGGCAAACAGCTTGAATTTCATTAAAGCAATGTTCACATAAAATGGGCCAACTTATGGCAATATTTTCTCCTTTTGGCATACATGTTATATGTTTATATCAGGGTCAAGTTTTTTTAGCTGGCCCGGGTAACCCATTCTATTGCGGATTTGCATGGGAAAAAGTATATATATTACTAGCTTACCCGTCGCGCGTTGCTGCGAAGACAGACATACATGCATACATTCGTTTTTATTTATCTAGTGTAGTAATGCATAAAGGACAGACAGACAGTCATACATTCATTTTTATATATAGATGACATCAGGAAGTGAGAGAATTAGATTCTGTACGTAAAATTTGGACGCTAATTCCTTTAGCTTTTCCTATTTATGACATAATCAATGCTTGTGTCAAATTTCAAGTTTCTATGACATTGGGAAGTGAGCAAATTAGATTCCGTACGTAAAATTTGGACGCTAATTCTTTGGCGCTTAGAATTGAATAATCGAGTTGGGACCCATTAGCTTTTCCTATTTATGACATAATTCATGCTCGTGCCAAATTTCAAGTTTTTATGACATCGGGAAGTGAGAAAATTAGATTCTATACGTAAAATTTGGACGCTAATTGCTTTGCGCTTAGAATTGAATAATCGAGTTGGTACATATTACCTTTTCCTATTTATGACATAATCCATGTTCATGCCAAATTTCAAGTTTCTATGACATCGGGAAGTGAGAAAATTAGATTCCATACGTAAAATTTGGACGCTAATTGCTTTGCGCTTAGAATTGAATAATCGAGTTAGTACATATTACCTTTTCCTATTTATGACATAATCAATGCTCGTGCCAAATTTCCAGTTTCTATGACATTGGGAAGTGAGAGAATTAGATTCCGTACGTAAAATTTGGACGCTAATTCTTTGGCACTTAGAATTGAATAATCAGGTTGGGACTCATTAACTTTTCCTATTTATGAAATTATCAATGCTCGTGCCAAATTACATTGGGAAGTGAGAGAATTAGATTCCGTACGTAAAATTTGGACGCTAATTCTTTTGCGCTTAGAATTGAATAATCTAGTTGGGACCCATTAGCTTTTCCTATTTATGACATAATCCATGCTCGTGCCAAATTTCCAGTTTCTATGACATTGGGAAGTGAGAGAATTAGATTCCGTACGTAAAATTTGGACGCTAATTCTTTGGCACTTAGAATTGAATAATCAGGTTGGGACTCATTAACTTTTCCTATTTATGAAATTATCAATGCTCGTGCCAAATTACATCGGGAAGTGAGAAAATTAGATTTCATACGTAAAATTTGGATGCTAATTGCTTTGTGCTTAGAATTGAATAATCGAGTTGGTACATATTACCTTTTCCTATTTATGACATAATCAATGCTCGTGCCAAATTTCAAGTTTCTATGAAATCGGGAAGTGAGAGAATTAGATTCCGTACGTAAAATTTGGACGCTAATTCTTTTGCACTTAGGATTGAATAATCAAGTTGGGACCCATTAGCTTTTCCTATTTATGACATAATCCATGTTCGTGCCAAATTTCAAGTTTCTATGACATCGGGAAGTGAGAAAATTAGATTCCATACGTAAAATTTGGACGCTAATTGCTTTGCACTTAGAATTGAATAATCGAGTTAGTGCATATTACCTTTTCCTATTCATGACATAATCAATGCTCGTGCCAAATTTCAAGTTTCTATGACATTGGGAAGTGAGAGAATTAGATTCCGTACGTAAAATTTTGACGCTAATTCTTTGGCGCTTAGAATTGAATAATCGAGTTGGGACCCATTAACTTTTCCTATTTATGACATAATCAATGATCGTGCCAAATTTCAAGTTTCTATGACATTGGGAAGTGTGAAAATTAGATTCTATACGTAAAATTTGGACGCTAATTCTTTGGCGAATAGAATTGAATAATCGAGTCAGGACCCTTGAACTTTTCCTATTTATGACATAATCAATGCTTGTGCCAAATTTCAAGTTTCTATGACATTGGGAAGTGAGAAAATTAGATTCCGTACGTAAAATTTGGACGCTAATTATTTTGCGCTTAGAATTGAATAATCGAGTTGGGACCCATTAGCTTTTCCTATTTATGACATAATCAATGCTCGTGCCAAATTTCAAGTTTCTATGACATTGGGAAGTGAGAGAATTAGATTCCGTACGTAAAATTTGGACACTAATTCTTTGGCACTTAGAATTGAATAATCGGGTTGGGACTGATTACCTTTTCCTATTTATGACATATTCAATGCTCATGCCAAATTTCATGTTTCTACGACATCGGGAAGTGAGAGAATTAGTGGCAATGATGGAAATCGAACGATCTACATGGGGGGGGGGGTAACTGTCGACAACGCTCGTACGCACGCCATTTTTCATAGGATAGTTGTACTATGCCTATAATCTTCCCAGGAGTGTACTCAACAACTTCCCAAAGTTTCATGGCGATCGGATGAATGGTGTATTAGTGGATAAAGGACAAACAGACCAACATGCATACAGACACGCATACATTCAATTTTATATATATAGATAGTATATTTTTTAATGGAAGTCAATAAGAGACAAACGCTTGTAATTGTGGCATATACAGTCACCTGAGTAAGAAAAAGAAGTAATAATAATTAGCCAATGAGAATGTAGTAAACAAACATATTGTATAACAGATGCAGAATGTATAACAAGTGTATAGCGTACGTTTGATAGACATTTATAGTATACAATATAACATTTGACAGTTTGATCGAACGTGAAGCCAACGTAGCCTGTTAAACAATGTGTCACGTTACTGAATCAATACATCTGACGCCATGCAGTAAATTAAAAAGCATACATTAATATTTAACACTTTTCAACAAGGGAGCTTATGGCTGACAGGTGGCAAATGGATGGCCCCCATGAAAGCATCCGCTAAACACAGATTTATTTTTTACATATTTAACCACTTTAGGACCAAAGATTTGTCACTTTTTTATTTCGCTTTTTCGTCCCTATCCTCCAAAAGCCTTAACTTTTTAATTCTTCCACTGACATAGCTGTGTAAGGAGTTGCAGTCTTTACTGATAGCATTTAATGCACCTTATAATACGAGGGGCTGCTGATAAGTCTTTGGCTTTACCCAGAAAGAAACGAGATAGGAAGATGAAACTTTACATTTATTCCATATACTCTCCACTGATGTCAACAGACTTCTTACATCGATATTCCAAGTTCTGTAAGCCTTGCAAAAAGAAGGATTTCGGTTGTGCCTCAAGTCATCCGTAGCAGCCATGGCATCAGAAATGGTGTGAAATTTGGTCCCCTTGAGGTGTTTCTTTAGGTTTGGAAACAGATGATAGTCGGAGGGGCTAGATCTGGTGAATAAGGTGGATGGTCAACCAGCTGGAAGCCTAGCTCCACCAGTTTTTCCGTGGTCACTTGTGCAGTGTGAGCGGAGGCGTTGTCTTCCAGGAACAAGATTCCTTTGGACAGCTTGCCGCGCCATTTGGCCTTCAGAGCTGCCTTCAATTGGTCCAAAAGTTCAATGTAATACCTTGCATTGATGGTGGAACCATAATGAAGGTAATCCAGTAGCAGCACGCCCTCCTTATCCCAGAACACAGATGCCATCACCTTAGTGCCTGATTTTTGCAACCTGAACTTCTTTGGGCAAGGAGAACCACTGTGCCTCCCCTCTTTTGACTGATCGTTGGTTGCAGGGTCATACAAATAAATCCAGGTCTCATCCATAGTGATCAGTCGATCCAGGAAGTTCTTATCAGTCTGGAAACGCTGACAAATGGTCAAGATTTTGGCTAATCAGTGACAGTTTCTTGGAATTTGCAAAAAAGTTTGACAACTGCACTATGGTTAATGGGAAGTCTGGTTGGATGGCATTAATTGAAATTTACTGTGTTAACACATGTGCTTCATTCAGCTGACAGAACTACGATCTCAACACGTTGTGTTTGAGATAACGCCATCTTTCACATTGCCTGTAATGAAGAAAAAGCACTGTGTTAACATATAAACAAATAAAGTTATATTACAATGAAGCACACCCTTGTATTTCTGGTGAATTTCTCTTCCAGTTTGACATATCACACACCTACCTTCCCACTGGAAAAATTAGAGTCGAATCAAAGATAGCTGTGTTCAAAATGGCCGTCATACTGGTGACATGGCCTAATAGGTTTCTCCTTCCCCCACAGCTTGTATGCAAAATCGGATTACTGTTTGCAAAACTGTCTTCATTCTATATGGCTGTTTCGACACTTTTAAGACAACTTGTATTATAGCTCTGTGGAACCCAGAACTTGTTCAGAGCTGAAATATATCAATGTATACGAGCCTTTACAATATAACCGAAAGATCTTAATGAACTGCATTTGACTTTGTAAATCTGATTTGTAGACTGGGAGAATTGCTTTTAGATAGTAACATTATATATTTATCCTCTGTGCATTAATACAGTTAGTATGTAATAAATCCTCCCTTCATAAGCCCAAGTGTCACTATTTGCTATCTCTTCTTTAGAACCTTGGTGCCCTAAAACGGTCGCTCCTGTAGGGCATAATAACTTTCTCATATCTATTTTATTTCCTAAGTTTCTACAGGCTTTGTGGTATTAACTGAAAGCCGCAGAGTGAAACTACTGAAATCACTGGAGATAGAGGAGGCTCAGTTAAAAGTACATAAAAAAGATCAGATTGTACATAGCAGTCACCAAATTTAATTTTGAGATTTATGCAGTTGTGTGACTTCAAGTATAAAATCCTCAATTTAAAAAAAAGCTGGATGATGTGAAGGGCTTTTTCAAAAGGTGTATTAATATGTATGGCACATAATGTCTACATAAACAATGGTAGAGGCGCGATCTGCAGATGCAATTATAATGTGTAATACAGTGAACAGTAATAAAAGTATGTCACATACGGTGATGGCAGCATGCTGAAAAGCCTCGAATGTCGAGGGAGCCGGATGCATAGGGTGAGTTGTCAGCATCGACACATACAGTGCTCTTTGTACAGATGGTATTCTGTTCATGGAGAGAAGTTGCGGGTGTTGCTGCCAAGTATCTTGGATGCTTTACAAGTTTTACAAAATGCTGAAGGCCTAAAAGTCAGTAATGTCAAAATTGAAATGTCAATGTGGCCTGTAACAAGTTTTAAAAGGTTACTTAGAGAATAGACATTTAAGCTAAAACATTTAGATGTTAAGGTATATTTGATATTCAGATCACATTCTGCAATTAGCTTTTTGAACTCCGCTAATAAATAGCAAGGCAAGAAATGAAGGAGATTACACATATATAGAATAGAGGTTTATAGGCTAGAATCTAGTATTAGTCAAAGAGTAGTTAGATAAGAAATAACTGTTTTTCTCGCAGAAATAGCACCACCCTAGTCATAGAATAGTAGACTTGGAAGGGACTTGTGGGGTCATCAGATTCAACCCCCTTCTCAATGCAGGATTCACTAAATCATCCCAAATAGATATCTGTCCAGCCTTTGTTTGAACACTTCCACTGAAGGAGAACTCACCAGCTCTCTTGGCAACCTGTTCCACTCATTGATCTCACTGTCTAATATCTAATCTGTGTCTCCTCCCTTTCAGTTTCATCCCATTGCTTCTAGTCTTTCCTTGTACAAATGCGAATAGGGCTGATCCCTCTGCACTGTGACAGCCCTTCAGATATTTGTAGGCAGCTATCAAGTCTCCTCTCAGCCTTCTTTTTTGCAAGCTAAACATTCCCAGATCCTTTAACCGTTCCTCATAGGACATGATTTGCAGACCGCTCACCATCTTGGTAGCTTTTCTCTGAACTTGCTCCAGTTTGTCAATGTGTTTTTTAAAGTGGGGTGCCCAGAACTGGACACGGTATTCCAGATGAGGTCTGACTAAGGAAGAGTAGAGGGAGCAGAGTCCATGGGCTGTGTCTGGCATTGCAGCTTAGTCAGTTCAAAGGGGGAAGGTTTCTCTTTTCAGCAAATAAAAAGTTTATTTAATCATTGCCTTAAAGTTTTTCAATATACTTGAAGAGGACTTGTCATGTCCTCGTGTCAGAGGAGCTGGCTGAATAGCTTTCGTTCATACTTACACCCATTCCCCGGTGTAAGCTCTTCTTAGATTTAGCTCCCGACACTGTGAGTTGGCGATCCTCACCACTGAATGTCAATCCAGTCTGATGTCAACCATTGGCACTAAACAGCAGGTACCACCCACTTAACATTCACAGTGCCAGGAGCCAAATCCAAGAAGAGCCCATACAGAGGAACAGAGGTGAGTTTAAACAAAATACATATTATTGGCGTTAGTGGGGTCCGCAGCTAAAAGTTATGCAGCCGGCCCGGCTGATATGAGGACATGACAGGTCTTCTTCACTTGCTTACCATTTTAGGATTTCTGTTTTCTGTCAGTGTATACATTTATTTACACTCAAAGGCAGGAAACCAATATAGACCTAATCTGGCACAGAGATAAATACAATTCTATGAACTCTATGGAATCCTAGATAGGCACAATTATTTCATGATCTCCATAGAGCTACTCTTACTTCCCAGCATCCCATTAAAAGTAACCAACAGGTCTTAGTAGCCCATAAAATAAGTATATGGACTCATAGGACAGGGGCCGCTGACTCCAGAGGTGTGTTTGTTTACTTATTTGCCTCTGTTCCTTTCTGGTCTGCCTGGGAAGTCAGCACTAGATCCATACAGTGGACCTGTCTCCAAATCTTCTTTGGCAGACCACAAAAAACAGGGAGGTAAATATGTATAAAAAGTGCACCCTCAGACTCAGTGGCCCCTGTCCTATGAGCCCATAAACTTACTTTATGGTGCTTATAGGACCTGGCAGGTTCCCTTTAAAGCTATATCCTCATCTGCGTTGCAGATTCCACCATATTTAATGAAAAGAATAGTGTTGCACACAGTAGTAATAAATAATAATAATAATCTTTATTTGTATAGCGCCAACTTATTTCGCAGCGCTTTCAGGCATGGATATTTTTCCAGCTTCAATAATCGACACCTCAACGGAACATGATACACTCCACCCAAGTCAGCAGGGTCCATAGGGTGCAGTTGGCATTCATTGTGCGGTAAATTCAACACTGTATTGGGGTTGTTGTTATAAAATTATTTTCCCTTTATTCATTTTTGTTATTCTGTTGAAATCCACTGAAAAACTGAAATCAGCAAAAAGTTAAAAACTTGTATGGTAACCAATTCTCGGCTGGGCTGTTCATTCTCAGCTAGATCAAGTTCTGCAAAAACTCATAAATGTTGATAACCACAGAAATATATTTCAGAACTTGAGTAGGTGGGTTGACTGCTTGGTATTACTTATTACTTGGCTCTCGGTATTGTTAGATAATGCCTGTTGTTCCTGTGCCAACTGATAACGCAGAAGCCCAGCTCTCTCTGTCCAACTTTTTTATTTTTATTTTTTTATCAAAGGTAGGAGCAGATCTCCGTACAAGGGAGGCATTTTTAGCATTTCCTTGGGAGATGTTTCCCTATCATATTGTGCCAGAGTTTGTTCTTACACCCATCTCCCACATGTGATGTGGTAACAGACGGTTTCCTGTTTGTCCATCGCTCTCTGCTTACTGTCTCCTGTATACGTTCTACCTAATATTACGAACCAAAAAATCTAAAGAGTTATTATAGTTAGGCAACTTTAAGGGGTTGTACCAAGATTACAAGTTAATTCTTATCCACAAGATAGGGGAAATCTTGCTGATCAGTGGGCGTCTCACCACTCACACCTTTGCCAATCTCGAGTCCCTTGTCAGCCATCCTCCTCACTGTGTGCAGTTACTACACCCTCCACAGTGAGGAGAAGACTGAACGGACTCCTGGTCACGCAAGCGCTATAACGCTCCGTTCACTTACAATAGAACTGTGGAGATAGCTGAGTGTCAGCCGGGATTAAAGCCAAGAATCAAGTGCCGTACATTTACTTTGCTTGGTCCTTAAGAGGTTAAACCCATAAAACAATTTCTGATATTTTTCCTTTAACCCCTTAACGACCAGCCCATAGTGTTTTTACGTCCTCCCGAAGTGGGCTTTATTCTCTGAGGACGTAAAAACATGTGTCCTGCAGAGAATAAAGCCCCTCGGGCTGTGGACGTGACAGCTCCATGCTGTCGCTGTCCGCAGGTAGCTGACAGCATGGAGCTGTCATCCCGGGCTGTTCGAACCCCCCCCCCCCCCCGCATTGCGATCGGCTCCCCGCTCTCCTGCCGCTCCGGGCCCCGAAGCCGGTCTTCTGCGCAGAAGGCCCGGCGGCGCGG
The DNA here is from genome assembly GCA_035609135.1 of Eleutherodactylus coqui. Taxonomy (NCBI): domain Eukaryota; kingdom Metazoa; phylum Chordata; class Amphibia; order Anura; family Eleutherodactylidae; genus Eleutherodactylus; species Eleutherodactylus coqui. The sequence goes on along the minus strand of CM069414.1, from coordinate 36,250,145 downwards.
GAGACTTAAAATCTCCTGGCTCCCGGCTCCTGTAGGGACCGACGATCGCGGAAAAGTGAAAAAAAGTGTAAAAAAAGAAAAGTTTCACCTCCCCTCATGGATCGGATCCATGAGGGGAGGTGAAAATACTCACCTCAGGTCCGCCGATGTCCTCCGCCCGGTGTCGGGACCCCCCGCTGGCTTCTGCGCATGCGCCAATGTGGCGCACATGCGCAGAAGGCCGGCGAGCCCGGCAAACTCAAAATCTCCCTGCACCCAGCTGTCACAGATAGCCCAGTGCAGGGAGATATGACTGGGGACCGCTGTATGCGGTTTCCAGTCATATGATCACCGTTATCCATCGGATAACAGTGATCATATAAAGTTAAAAAGTAAAAAAAAAAAAAAAAGCTAAAAGTTTAAAAAGTTAAAGTTTCATCTCCCCTTACGGATCGTATCCGTAAGGGGGGATGAAATTACGTACCCAAGGTCCCGGGTTTGTTCCCTGTTGGGATGTTGATCCGCAGACCTTACCCCAGCTTCGGCGCATGCGCCCGTCAGCATGATGGCGGACGCATGCGCAAAAGTGAAATATTGCTCAAGAAATGTAAAATCTCCCTGCTGCTGGCTACCAAAGGTGGCCAAGAGCCTGGAGATGTCACGGGGAGCCGTGGTATGCGGTTACTGGTCACGTGACCGCCGTTACCAATGCATAATGGCAATCACGTAAAAGTTCTTTAAAAAGTGGCAGTTTCATCTCCCCTCACCGATGCGATCGGTGAGAGGAGATAAAACATCTTCTCGGAGGCTTTTGCATTTGAATCCAGATGCGATTATCCTCCATGGAGCCTTCCGGCTGCTGCACATGCAAAATGCCGGACACATGCGCAGGAGCCGGGGAGCCCAGGAAATTTTAAATCTCCTTGCTCCCAGCGACCAACGGTCGCTGAGTGCTTGGAGCAGTGACCGGTGGCCTCGCTGAGCAGTCCCCGGTCACGTGATAAAGTAGCAATCTAACATTAGGCCGGTCACGCATGACCGGAGAGGAATTACGGGTTCTGCATGCACTTGATCAGCGGTAATCCACGGATCAATCGCATGCATTGAATTACACAATCCCCCCAATTAGCGGGTCGGAATTACATAATCCACTCGCAGAAACAGAACACCGCATGCTATATTTTACCGCGAATATCTGCGACCTAGAGCCCATTGTGCTCTATGACCGCGGATATACTCGCAGCCCATATGCAAATACATTGTGTACGGGCTGCGGGTACCCGTGTCATCTCTAAGCAACGGCGCCGGAAATGCAAACAAAAAAAAAGTACTGCGCATGACCGCCTGTGTGAGTAGGCTGTTATGCGCAGTACATTACGCGGCTGTACGCAGGGTCACAGCCGGGATCCGCTGTGGGCCTCCGCAAGCAGATTCCACCTATGGCTGCGTGAGCCCGGCATTATTCAGACCGCTACCTGTAATCCGTAATTTACAAGAAGCCCCTGGAACGTTCGCCTTCATGCAGTTCCAGGAGCAGCTTGTTGAGCGCCTTCTGTGTGAGACCTGCACCGCAGCAAGATTATGAGGCCTCACAGAGCGCCACTTTTTACACCCCATCCCTGCCGCTGAGGTTACGAAGTACCCCCCAAAAAAGTGAGAGGGGGGTACCCGGTTTTCTTGCCCCATGTGCCCATCCCAACCAGCCTCCGTAATTACCCCTGTCTTCGGACATAAAACGCAGTTTATATTAATACCTTTATCTAATCTTTAGGGAATGCCAAAAAATGGGGGGATTATTTTTAGGAAGTCAATTTTTATTCCGTACAAGTGGGCAATGGGGCCTGGAATTTATTCAGTTCTGCCCTGAAATCCAGCGGGCATTCCCTCCATTATGGGCCTAGTCATGTGTCCTGTAAGTAGATTAGGGCCACAATGGGTATGTTTCTGAACACGGGACAAATGGGGGGATCCATTTTGGCGTGAATGTCTTCATTCCTATGTACACTGTACAAAAAAAACAGTTTTTAAATTGACAAAATTGCCAAAAAAATGAAAACCGTAATTTTTTCCTTCTGCTTTCCTTAGATTTATTCAAATACTGTGGGGTCAAAATACGCAGTACACCCCTAGATGAATTTGTTAAGGGGTCTAGTTTTTTAAAATGGGGTCATTTGTGGGGGTTCTTTATCGTTTTGGCCGCTCAATGGCTCTACAAGTGGGCAATGGGTACTGGAATTTATTCCGTTGTACCCTGAAATCCAACGGGTGCTCCTTCCATTATAGGCCAAGCTATGTTTCCTTTAAGTAGATTAGGGCCACAGTGGGTATGTTTCTGAACACAGGACAAATGGGGGTATCCATTTTGGGGTGAATGTCTTCATTTTTATGTATACTGTACAAAAAAAGCTGTTTTTAAATTGACACAATTGCCAAAAAAATGAAAATCATAATTTTTTCCTTCTGCTTGGCTTAGATTCATTCAAAAACTGTGAAGTCAAAAAAGTCATCATACCCCTAGATAAATTCGTTAAGGGGTCTACTTTTCAAAATGGGGTCACTTGTGGGCGTTCTCCATCGTTTTGGTCACTCAATGGCTCTACAAGTGGGCAATGGGGCCTAAATCTCCTTCAAGCAAAATTTCTGTTTTGAAAGCCACTGGTTGCTCCTTTCATTTTGGGCCCCATTGTGCATCCAGACATATGATTAGGGCCACAATGGGTATGTTTCTGAGCACGGGAAAAACAGGGGTATCCATTTTGGGGTGCAAGTCTTCATTCATATATGTGCGGTACAAAAACAAAAACTGCTTTTGAAACGACAGAATTACCAAAAAAATGAAAATCGTAATTTTTTTCCTTCGGCTTGGCTTAGATTCATTCAAAAATTGTGAAGTCAAAAAAGTCATCGTACCCCTATATAAATTCGTTAAGGGGTCTACTTTTCAAAATGTGGCCACTTGTGAGCGTTCTCCATCGTTTTGGTCACTCAATGGCTCTACAAGTGTGCAATAGGGCCTAAATCTCCTTCAAGCAAAATTTCTGTTCTGAAAGCCACCGGTTGCTCCTTTCATTTTGGGCCCCATTGTGCATCCAGACATACGATTAGGGCCACAATTGGTATGTTTCTAAGCACGGGACAAACAGGGGTATCCATTCTGTGGTGCAAATCCTCATTTTCATGTGTACTATAGAAAAAAGTCCTGTCTTTAAAATGACATATTTGCAAAAATATGAAATTTTAGTTTTTCTCTTCTAAATTGCATTGACTCCTAAAAAAAAACTGGGGTTAAAATACTCATGACGGGGGGGGGGGGGGGGGGCGTGGCTTGGATGCAGTCCGAGACAGTCGCAGTGTCTTGAGCTCCGCTCTAACTCAGCTAGTTTAGCTACTAAAAGCGACACCAGCTGCTCAAAAATCTCCAGCGACACTGAAGGGGATCTTCAGAGAGAGATGCCGAAGAGAAGAAACCCAAAGACACCTTTGAACAAGGTCTCCGACTTCTTTACATCCCGCGGTACAAGAGGAGCGGGACCGCCGAGTGGAGATGGCTCCCCTCCATCTACAAACTCCCCCACAGCGTCGGGGAGCTTTCCTTGCGCTTCGGAGGTGGGACGTGCCGGCAGCTCGGAGCTGCTGAAGGGAGAGCCGCAGCTGATCTCATCCCGACGTCGGGTGAGCAACTTAGCCGAGAGGCTCGTCACCAGCGCTATAGCAAGCCCAGAAAGGGCACCGGCTGGCTCCCGAGGTGCAGGAGGAACGGGACCGCCGAGCGGTGACAGCTCCTCTCTGGCTGCAGGCTCTCTTACAGCGCTAGAGGACTCTCTTGAAGCTACAGGAGCGGGACGTGCAGGCGGCTCGGAGCTGCTAGAAGAGGAGCTGCCGATGATCTCATCCAGACGCAGGGTGAGTGACTTAGCCGAGAGGCTCGACACTAGCGCTACAGCACACCTTAAAATGGTGCCAAATAGTTTCCGCTCTCCCTCTTCTTTATCCACCCCCTCTGTAAGCCCTGAAAAACAGTGGCCCCGTCTTTTCCCCCCTGTCAGCTCATTTCAACGTAAGGGGGAGACAGAAGATGATTTATTAAACAACATCCCATCTTCAAGTCTTCCTGCAACCGAAGACTTTATCAAGAACATGATAATTGCATTGCATAGTTCACTCCATAAAGATATCAAAGCCATGTCAGCTTCTGTCAACTCATCTATACACGAGTTAGAGTCGCGGACCGACCATCTAGAAAATAAGATGGGAGAAGTAACCACATCTCATAATAAATTAATAGATGCCCATTACTCTCTCGTGGATGAAGTTGAAGCTATTAAAAACAAGCTTACTGATTTAGAGGACAGGAGCAGGAGAAACAATGTCAAGTTCAGAGGCATTCCAGAAAACGTCCCTCAAGCCGACCTTAAAAACCATCTGACCAAATTAATCAAAAATCTCCTCCCAAATGCCTCAGAACAAGAGTGCATCATTGACCGGGCCCACAGAATAATGAAGCCGAGTTTCTTGCCAGACTCGGTCCCACGTGATGTAATAGCAAGAATTCACTTCTTTCATATTAAAGAAACACTAATGGCAGCATGAAGGAATCACGGACCCTTACCACCTCCGTATGCTGGTGTGGGGCTTTTTACCGATCTATCACAAAATACCATACAGGCTAGAAAGGCCTTTCACCAGGCTACTGCATCTCTGAGAGCCGCCAAAATCCCATACAAATGGGGCTTCCCCGCCAAAATTATTATTCATAAGGATAACGCCATACATATCCTCTCATCCCCGGAGGAGAGCATCAACATTTTAACAAAATGGAACATTTTGCTACCAGAGAATCCCTCACCAACTAAGCCCCAAAGACCTCAGGGATCGTCTCGCCGACGCGCGCTCCCACCTGCTCCCCCTTAAAGATCCCACCTGATCTTCACTAGATGCCTAACTACTAGCAAATGCTGGACTCAATTTATGCCTTCAAAGACAACTGGCTGAGTTACCCCAAGCCAAACTCTTTCACCCCCAAACATGACCCAGGTTAAGTTACCTGCTTTTCTGTATTACTTTACCTGCCTTTACCTACAGATGCTCATCCACTGCTTCGAGGAAAGAGGATTCGCACTCCCTGGTGATAGCGCTTTCTCCACATCCTTCGTTCCCCGTGGCAGGAAGAGCAACCCACCGCCACCTCTACTCTCAATTAACAGGTCTATAACTGTTTTTGCCTGTTCTTTAGTTAATGTTGTAAATGTTACTTGTGCTGCCTTAATGCTTCCACTCCGTAAGCTATTGATACCACACCAAAATGTCTATTAAGATATGCTCTCATAACGTAAAGGGATTGAATTCCCCTTTTAAAAGGGCAATGGTATGGAAAGACGCCAAAATTTCTAAAATAGATGTGTTGTGCCTTCAAGAAACCCATTTCGCCCGCCACTCTAGTCCTAAATTCACAAATACACATTACCCGCATATTTTTACAGCAAATACCCAGAAAAAGCAAGCTGGTGTACTGATAGCCCTTAGCAACAATATACGCCTTTCCCTTAAAGAACTAGTGTCTGATGACAAGGGTAGATACTTGATCCTCACAGGCACAATTAATGAAACCTTGATAACCCTAGTAAATGTATATGCACCGAACAAATCGCAGATATCTTTTCTGAATAAATTAATAAACAAGATCAGGAAAAAGCACACGGGTAAATTAGTTATCTGTGGTGATTTTAACACTATTCCAGACAAAAAGATGGACTCCACCTCACAGTCTAGAACCACAACTGTACTTCAGCCATGGCTACACAAAGAGTGCCTCTATGACACCTTTAGATGCCTTAACTCCTCCTCGAGGGAATTTACATTTTACTCACCAAGACACAAATCGTATTCTAGGATTGATCTATTCCTAGCAGATAGGTGGACTCTTTCATCAATCTTAAACTCTACAGTAGGCATCACTATGTGGTCAGACCACTCACCTATTTACTTAACAATAAGTATGGCCCCCCCCCCCTTCAACCAAGCAAAAATTTGGCGCAACGATACCAACTTATTCAAATCCCCTGTAAATCAAAAAATAATTGTAAATGCTTTATCAGAATATTTCACTCTAAACTCAACCCCTGATATCAGCAACTTTACGCTTTGGAATGCCCACAAAGCGGTCATAAGAGGAATCCTAATAAAACTTAAAGCACAGGAGAAGAAAAACAAACAAGCAAAAATAGATCTCTTACTAAATAACATAAAAGAATTGGAAAAGCTACAACAAGAATCCTTCCAAAATAAGATCGCTTTGGAACTAGCCTCTTTGAGAAGAGACCTTCATAAAGCTCTCCTAGACAATTTCAACAAAAATCTTACTTACTCTAAAGCAAACTTTTACTCCTATATGGACAAACCCTCGAAGCTAATGGCCAATCTCGTTAAAAAAAGACAAACTAAAACAAAAATTCCATACATCACAAAGAATACCTCCTCAACAACAAAAATCACCCACCCCCAACTAATAGTGGAACAGTTCAAAGACTATTACAACAATTTATACAACCTATCAAATAACTCCAGTGTAACCCACCCCACACCAGAATATATAAACAGATTTCTAAATAATATATCTCTTCCCACTCTAAACCCACATAAAGATGCCCTAAACAAGCCAATCTCGACGGAAGAAGTACTTAAAGCCATCAACAGTTTAAAAAATTATAAATCCCCTGGGCCAGATGGTTTAGCAAATGAATACTACAAAATCTTTGCTCCCTCTGTATCGCCTTACCTAACTTCCATATTTAATGATTCAGTCAGATTAGGCACAATGCCGGAGGAGATGCTTCAGGCCATCATTATCACACTGCCCAAGCCGGGCAAGTCTCCTACAACCCCAGCAAATTTTAGGCCCATTTCCCTTTTAAATACGGATGCGAAGCTCTACGCAAAATTTCTCGCCAACAGACTTCTAGAGGTTTTACCCATGGTCCTACATAACGACCAGGTGGGATTTACCAGAGGTGCAACGGATGGTGCACGAAATGCAACGGATGGTGCACGAAGGGCTCAGAACCTGATCGAGTTGATTGGCTCGAGTCGGACGCCTTCTCTCTTCCTTTCCCTAGATGCAGAGAAGGCGTTCGATAGAGTTCATTGGGGTTTCGCTTTCGCTGTCCTCAGGAAGTTTGAGGTGGGGGACAATTTCCTCCGCGCAGTCCAGGCTTTATACACGAGACCCTCAGCCAGAGTTCTGACCGACGGAGCGCTTTCCTCATCCTTCTATATCTCTAATGGCACCCGACAGGGTTGCCCTTTATCCCCATTATTGTTTGTTATGTTAATAGAACCATTGGCTGAGATGATTAGAATGTCTCCAGGAATAAGAGGAGTCCCGATGGGAATGAGACAGCATAAAATCGGCCTTTTTGCTGATGATGTTCTCATCTCTTTAACTGATCCTCTAAACTCTTTGAGAAACGTGCACGACTGCATCTCCCAATTTAGCAAAGCTTCCCTATACAAACTAAACACTGACAAATCATTAATACTGGGGTTCAACATAGACCCTAAGCTACAAACTCTTATCCAAAAAGAATTCCCTTTTCAATGGAAATCAAATGTGCCATACCTAGGCATCAAACTATGTAGCAACAACTCGGAAATAATTCCCTCAAACCTAGATCCACTACTAATTTCCCTTAAAAGTGAACTGGAAGAACTAGGCAAAAGAGAGCTATCCTGGTTTGGAAGAATAGCCATTTATAAAATGCTAATCCTACCAAAGATTTTGTACTTCTTTCGTACGCTATCTTTCCCGATCCCCCAACGCACAATTTTTAAATTCCAAAAACAACTTTTAAATTTCACATGGAATAACAAAAAACCCAGATTAGCAGCTTCTATTTTATACCAGCATAGGAAACAAGGAGGCCTGGGGGTTCCTAACCTCCAGGCTTATTACAATGCCACTATACTAAGCCAATCCAGCAATTGGCTGAGAGATCAGCAACTCCCCTCCTGGTGCCATATGGAAAAATGTAGAAACAAAAACAGATCTTTGGGATCCTTAATCAATGCCTCAATTATAGGAGCATTAAACCCAGAAATCTCTTCTCTTCTACAATTTCAAGATACAACCCCCCTAATGCAGGTTACTCTTCGATGCTGGAGTCAACTAACGCACAAACTCAAATCAGGCCCGAGAGGTCCTCCAATAGATCTCCCTTTGGAGATTCTCAATTATTTTATACGAGATCTCAACCTTAAAAGATGGAGCAACTCTGGGATAAAGAAATTGTCTGATCTAACTGACAAAGGAAAGCTTCTCTCATTTCGAGAAATACAAAACAAATTTAAGTTGCTTGACTCTGAAGCCTTCCCTTACATAAAAATGTACTCCCTATTAAATAACTCCAACCTAACTAACTTCTCTCCCCCAAGGGAATTAGAACAACTACGTTTTATATGCATAAATTCACATGATTCCCACACTAGAGTTTTTTTATATCCTCACTTCAGGTAACAAAAACAACCCAAAGAGAATACACCTACTAAATTGGGAATTTGACCTAAAAAAGAAAATAACCACCCTACAATGGACGAAAGCATTCGAATGGGCTAATAAAACCACCCTATCTGCTAACATTCTACAAACCTACTATAAGGTGCTATCCAGGTGGTATCACACTCCCATAAAACTAAGCAGATTCTTCCCTAATTTTGACAACAAATGCTGGAGAAACTGTGGCCGTGAGGGCTCACTATTCCACTTGTTTTGGGAATGTCCCCTGATTGGAAGCTTCTGGGAGGAAGTCTTTAATTCCATCCATGCTATTTCAGGGGTACGCCTACCCCATTTGCCTCAGCTTGCTCTCCTTCTTATAGACTGTGATATAATCCCGACGAAGAAGAGGAGGTGGATATGTCACTTCCTTCTATCAGCAAAAAATACCATAGCAAAAAGATGGAGCGTGACCTCCCCCCCTTCTATCAAAGATCTTTTAGATGCTACTGCAAACCATTATTGTTATGAGAAAATGTACGCAAAAAACAATAACTGTCTAGCTAAGTTTAATCAAAATTGGAAATATTGGCAGCAATTTGAGTTAAAAAAGTTGTTTTGAATTTGTTTATACTTCCTTCTCTGTACTCTATATTGCAAGAACACAACTATCAAGACTTAAATAAAAGTAAAACACATGTCTCTGTTAAAAATACCGAATATATGCCAAGAGCGATAAGATACTTATCACTGTGTGAGAACCACATAGAAAATCTTTGTATAAGCAATGTTGTGTCTATGTTTTTCTATGTAAAACTAATAAAAATTACTATTTAAAAAAAAGATAAAATACTCATGACACCCCTCAGTGAATACCTTAAAGGGTGTAGTTTTTAAAATGGGGTCACTTGTGGGGGTATCTATCATTTTGACTCCTATGAGCCTTTCCAATCTTGGTTTGGTGTAGGAAAACAAAGTGTTCCTCAAAATGCTGAAAAGTAATGTTAAATTTGTACGTCTCCTAAATGGTTAAAAAAAACCGAAAGTTTTTCCAATGTGCGCCAAAAATAAAGTAAACGGATGGAAATATATATCTTAGCAAAAACTTCTATATTATGTTTGCACATATTTGAGATATTGCAGTTGGAAATGTGAAAAAATTACGATTTTTTCAAAATGTTCCCAATTTTGGCACTTTTAATAAATAAATACAAATTCTATTGGTCTTTTTTTTCCGCCTAGATGAAGTATAACATGTGGCGAAAAAACAATGTCAGAATCACTTGGATATGCAAAACCTTTCTGGTGTTTTTCCATGCTAAAGTGACACGTGTCAGATTTGCAAAATTTGGCCTGGTCATTAAGGCGCAAACAGGCTTGGTCACTAAGGGGTTAAATGGTTGTCATATCTGAACAACCTCTTTTTAAATGCAGTTACCCCTTTGATCAACTAATCACCATGGATGCAGCTTCATGTAACGTATGGCAATCAGCTATCATAAGCATATCATAAGTAATAAGCGCTGCGGAATAAGTAGGCGCTATACAAATAAAGATTATTATTTATTATCATTGAGAACTTGTATAGGTGGCCGCCTATTTTTCCTGCTTGCAGCCCTCAGCTCTGGCTGAGGCCTATTTCCCACGAGCGTATATCAGCCAGCCGTTTTCATGGCTGGCTAATATACGCTGTGATCTGATGCATTGGATTCCAATGCATCAGATCATATGGCCATATTCCTGGGGCCTAAAAGCGCCTGGCTAGGCCAATATAGCGTCGGGTGTTTTTACGTCAGGCCCAAAGGATAGTCCTAGAACCATATTTTGGGCCGGAATACGTCGTCTACTACATGGGCTTCTATGGGAGCCCATGACAGCGGCCGGAGGTGGGAGGGAGTTTAGCATTGTGACTGCTAAACTCCCTCCCTCTACTCTCCTCCCCACTCGCAGGCTCACCTCTGCTCTCCTCCCCACTGGCTCTTTGCAATGGGAAGGGGCGGGCTGGGCTGGGGATAGGCTCCGCCTCCTCCCACCCCTTGTCCTCAGCCAGCAATAGGAGGGGGCAGAATGGGGCAGCACTTAGCTCCGCCCCAACCTACCCCCTCCCATTGCAAAGAACGAGCGGGGAGGAGAGCAGAGCTTCTACGCCCCAGATGGTAGCGTATATCGGCCAGCAGTGAAAACGCCGTCCAATATACACTAGTGGGAAAGAGGCCTAAGGGTGTATTTCCCATCCCTTTCCATTATAGCAAATTAGGCTGTTCCAACTGGCATTTTTCACACGGACCAGAATTGGACATCCAATGTTCTCTGACAGGAAGACTTCATCAATTAATGCTGTTTGTGCCAAATTCTTATCTTCCCATCACCATTGTGCAAGAGAAATGTGGATTCATCTTACAAGGGATGTTTTTCCACTGCTCAGAGATCCAATATTGGGCTTGCTGGCCCATAGGAGTCTTTCCGTTCTGTTTCCCTTAAACAGCATTGGCACTCAAACTGGCCGTCTACAATTACAGTTCCTGCTAAGGAACAGCAAGTTGTGCATTCAAACACATTAGTCAACAAGTTGTGTGTTCAAATACATTAGGTGGAGCACCAACGTTATACTCACTGCCATTTATTTGACTTTGTGTCACTTGTTCTTCAGAATGATTCCTCCTCTGACCTCTTTCATCGACAAGTCGTTTACGTCCACAAAATGCCCTTTTGCTGGATGTTTTTCCTCTATCACACCAATCTCTGTTTACCCTCTACACCATTACTCGAGAAAGCCCTACAAGGTTGGCAGTTTTTGAAATCATGGCCCCAGCCAATCTAGCACTAATGATTATGCCTCATTGGAAGTCAATCACATAACTCGATTTTCCCATTCTAATGTGGGTTCATACTGAAACTGATCCACAGAAAACTTGCTCACTTGATTTCATGCTGCACACCGGGGTCACGCATCTAATTTTCTCGGCCATGACTAAAGATGCATGGTACATCCGAAATGTGTTAAGATTTCATTGTGGGTCATCAGCATTTTTACTTGTTTCAGTAAGGATATGGGATTTAATTAGCATCTCTTGTCAGCTGGATCACCAACTTCATTTTTGTATCTGGCTTCATGTCTCAAGTTGAGGTGGGATCTGTGCATAGGGGTACTGCTAGAAGGGTGACCTGGTTTGAGCTTCTTTGTCTAGTTTTTATATAGGAAAGCCCTGATCATAAAATGGCAGCTGTCTGTAATAAAGTGGCTGAAATGTTGCAGGTGATGGGTTGGGACAAAGGTTGGGGAATATGATGCAGACTACGGAGTTACAAAAATAGCACATTTTTATTTAAAATGAAGTACTAAAGGAAAACAATATTATGCAGTTTAGAAAACAGTTTTGGAAACAATGGTACCGTCACATAACCTGACTGCTACTAAGACGTATAGCCATTATGCTAGGCGTATCAGGAAATAAGCTTTCTACACTTCATACAGATTGATTAAAATGTTAGCTCACAGAAGATACAAGGTAAAGTGAACTTCAGCACAGGCAACTGAGACAATAATTGTAGCATAATCTTTAGGGAGTTTGCAAGGAACCCAACACTAGTGTCTATAGATTCCAGGCTTGATCCTAATAAAAGTTCCAGACTCAGTTTGTTGCTAGTATGCGAAGCCTGCTTACAATTACCAGCATCTCTGAGTATTGATATCTCTCTACATACTAATAGCAGGCCTTTGAGACCGGCCTCACTTACGATCCAGTGCACAAGCAGTCCTCACTTGTTAGCTTCAGTTTTTGTCTAGGTTCTCTGGTTGTTCTCTGTCCTGATACACTTGCTCTACAGTGTAGTTATCCTGGGAGTTCACTACATGATGACACAAATAGTACAATTCAGCCTCCCAGTCCTATGGCTCTCAGCAGTTCCCCGCTATGCAGCAGCCTCTTTTAGTACACAAGTCTCTGTAGCCTCTGCAGTTAATGACATGCTCAGAATTAGCACAACACACTGTGTCACAGTATCAGTTGCTGCCGTTTTCTGCTCTTTTTCTTGCGGCATGAGCAGCCCATATGCCTGCTGTACTACACCCAACTCTCCCACAGTCCCTAGTAAGTTTTCAGGATCTTGCTGGAGAAAAAAGACCTCCCTCAATTTCCATAACATTGCTTCTGAAATCATAAAATTCATTTACAAAAAAAACAAGAAAATGAAACTTTCCATAGAGGAACCCTCAATGGATCGACATTAGGTTTTCACAATCCATAGAAAGCAGAAAGTCTAGACAGTACAGAACCCCTTTGCAGACTAGACTAAACTTTTGCCCTGACCTACTATCCAGGCCAGAGGCACTGCTGCTTTTTTATTTTCACTAGATAGGATCTCTGTCTGTGTGTGGGGGGAGAAAAACTTCTCTGTTATGGGATATATAGTGAGTTAGACTTTTGTAATTTCTAAGCAGAAGTGACACCTTTGTAGTCTTCCTTGCATTGTCCTGGTTCTGCTATTTCAGCTATGAAGTCCCCCTTAGGACCCCCACACACCCCTAGCCCACGCTAGTTTCCTGATACGCAATCCATAATATACTTGCTTCAAACATTTAAAAAGCGCAAATAAAATATTAGTAGATACTTCCAGACAACTCAAAAAATACAAGTTACACACCAATAAAGAATCTGAAATGCTAAGGCATCAAAGAAACCATAAGTAATGAATAAATACAGGGGCAGACAAAAATATGGAAACATTCTATGAAATGCATGTCTTTAGTTACATGAGATAATAAATCATATTTCAATAAGACATGTGGGACCGATTTTAACTGGAGGTAATATAACAGATGCTGCCGGGCAGATGCGAACATTTGCCCAAGCAACAAGATTCCATTGGTCAGGGGTTTGAGCCACTCACTGGCTGTTAACGAGTGGCTCCCAAAACCACCCAGAGCAGGGCAAGAGGTGAAGTAAGCACAAATTTGACAGGAAAGCTCTCAGCTAAGCAGGGGTTTAAAGGGCAACTCAGTGCTAATGATTAAATCACCATGCATTTTGCACAGTGTTTCCAAATTTTTGTTCACTCTCTGTAACTACATACAAAAAACACGTATAAATAATTGCTACAGATGAAAAAAAAATTTTTTTTAATTTGTTTGGAAGCACCTACTAATATTTAATAGCCCTTTTCTTAATGTTTAAAACAGGTGCATTTAAAAAAAAAAAAAAAACTTTGATTGTTTTCCATGTCCTTAGGTGGTGGTGGAGAGGGCAAGTAGTGTGACATCAGATGCTGCCCTTCGCACGCTTTTTAAAGTAGTTATACTGTGTATCTTTTTAGTTGCCTAAGAAGACACCAATTTGGTGTTGAAACGCGTAGCCCTCAGCTTAATACAGTGATTCTTATCTACTCTCGGACCTTCTGTTCATCCTCAGCAGCGTGTATCAGCTTCTTGTTCTTCCTATCCCACAGTCCAGATGGACATGCTTCTACCTGCACGGACACAGGATGTTACAGCTGAGGAGGAGGTTGCTAGCAAAGGTGCTCCAGGTGAGTACTTTTCAGCTCTCACACCTTGTCCTATCCTAGGGTTCTACACACAAAACGTTCCTTCATCTAATTCACGTTGCAGCACTGCACAGACAGTGGTTTGGACTGGCCCACCAGAATGTGCACTCCAAAACATTAACTCAAATAACCAGTAGAAGAAAACTCCATTTGGAGCTGACTTTGGAGCCAATCTCTTGCCGTTAGCATCTATTCATTGGATTATTTGTGAATTGACCCATATTACCGTGTTTCCCTGAAAATAAGACACTGTCTTATATTATTTTTTGTCCCAAAAAGGGCACAGTGTCTTATTTTGGGGGGGGAGAGGGGGTTTATATTCACCTGGTCCGCGGCATCACGATGCCTCTCGATGGTGTCCAGCGGCAGCGCAGCGTCCTCCTCATCTCACAGCTGATCTTCTGCTGGAGACGGGGCTTTGAATACCCCACCTTCAGCAAAGCGAGCGCTGTGATTGGCTCAGTGAGCGCTGGCAGCTAATCACAGGCGACGCTTGATGAGCCAATCACAGCCATTCAGTGAATGACATCACTGAGTTGCTGTGATTGGTTCATGGAGCGCCTGCTGTGATTGGCTGCCAGCGCTTTATGAGCCAATCACAGCGCTCGCTTTGCTAGAGAGGGGGTATTCAAACTGTGAGACGAGGAGGACGCCACACCGCTGCAGCGCCGCCAGAGACCATCGGGACGCTGCGGACCAGGTGAGTATTTTTTTTGGGGGGGGGACACCTGAGCTAGGTCCTATTTTTTGGGGAGACCTTATATTTCAAGCCTCCCCCGAAATCCCGATAGGTCTTACTATTGGGGTAGGTCCTATTTTCGGGAAAATGCGGTAGAACTTATGGATAAAGTGAATGAGCACATATTCTGTACAATTGGTGAGGCCAATTTTATGTATCTACCCTGTTTCCCCGAAAATAAGACGCGTCTTATATTAATTTTTGCTCCCAAATATGTGCTACGTCTTATTTTCAGGGGGTGTCTTATTTCGCCACGGCAAATCCTTCTGTGGCCGCTAATCCCTCAATTGGCCAGCTTTGTGGACGAAATTCCTCAGAAATCTCGTCAACATGGGACAGCAAATCTGTCATGGCAAAGCTGGGAGAAGCCGGTGTTGTGGTGCAGATTCACCGGCCACAGAAACGGAAAAGCGTGCAGCCAGGTCGCTTCAAAACACGCGGCTAAGTGCCGTGGGTTTTGAAGCAACGCTTTCCCGGCGGAAATCTCGCTGTTTATCGCTGTGGCCAAACTGCAAGATTTCCGCTGGAAATACGCTCTGTGAGAACCCAGCCTTAAGAATCACACAGGGTGCCTGACTCACACACAGAGCCATAAAAAAATAAGGGCTGTAAAGTAACGTACCTGTCTGCAGACAGAAGTTCCTGTACCACTTGTAAGCAGGGATGGTATTGCAGCTTCTGGCCACCAGGGGGAGCTCATCACAGCAGACATGTACAGCAGGAACAGAATGTACAGTATGGACTTTTCCAGCCAGCAAGGGGAGCTCACAACGGCACACTAGTACAGCACAGCAGAGACAGGATAACAGCAGACTGTCTGCAGATCGACCTATACATCTGGAGGTAGGAGACAACGGAGGTGGCAGCAGGGGACAGGCCTCTTGACTTGCCTGCACACTTTACTATGCCTTACTATCGGGGGATGCCTTGTATTTGGGACTTCTGCCAATATCAGGGGGTGTCTTATTTTCGGGGAAACACGGTAGGCTCCTGCACACTTGCGTTTTTCTTGTGCATTTTTTTCACACATTATCGCTGCGTTTTTTTCACGTGATTGTCAATGGAACTTTCTAATATTAAAAACGCATCGCAAGTTTGTGCTTTGCAATTTTTGTGCGATGCGTTTTTAACATTAGAAAGTCCCATTGACAATCACGTGAAAAAAACGCAGCGATATCGCGTGAAAAAACGTGCAAGAAAAACGCAAGTGTGCAGGAGCCCTTATGGAGTTCTATAGTTTTAAGGGTCCCACCAAGACAACCCATTTACATAAGCTTTATCAGGACATATGGACATTGTGTATGGAGATTCCCTACTTGGGACCCCTCTCTATCATTAGAAAGCTGCACTGGCTTTACCAGGTTACATTATATAAATGACCATATAATATAACTTTGCTGGCTGCAATGTCACCTGGCAATAACTTAAAGGGGTTGTCAAGTTAGCAATTCACTTTTTAGATTTAGATTCCTCCCAGTTTCTTTTGACAGCTAACCGCTGCCTGCCAATCAGTAGCGACAGTTCCACCTTGCGTTCTTCTGGCATCAGTGCTTACATCTGGGTACCATGATGCCAGGAGTTTGGAACAATGATGCTGCAGACTCTGATTGGCAGGCAGCAATCACATGACTTCTGCTGTTAATAGAGACCAGTACAATCATGGGGCTATAGAGCTAAATCGCCAGGGTTGACAAAGGTTAGTACTAGAGATGAGCGAGCGTACTCGGAAAAGCACTACTCGCTCGAGTAATTTGCTTTATCCGAGTATCGCTGTGCTCGGGTCTGAAGATTCGGGTGCCGGCACGGAGCGGGGAGCTGCAGGGGAGAGCGGGGAAGAACGGAGGTAAGATCTTTCTCTACTTCTCTCCCGCCCGCTCTGCCCCGCTCTCCGCTGCGACTCACCTGTCAGCCGCAGCGGCACCCGAATCTTCAGGGACGAGCACAGCGATACTCGGATAAAGCACATTACTCGAGCGAGTAGTGCTTTTCCGAGTACGCTCGCTCATCTCTAGTTAGTACCCATTGATTTTTCATTGATTTAAAAAGTCACTTAAAAACGATTTTCTAACCGGACAACCCCCATGATGATCAGCTTCATTCATTAAAGGGGTTGTCTCGCGAAATCAAGTGGGGTTAAGCACTTCTGTATGGCCATATTAATGCACTTTGTAATATACATCGTGCATTAAATATGAGCCATACAGAAGTTATTCACTTACCTGCTCCGTTGCTAGCGTCCTCGTCTCCATGGTTCCGTCTAAATTCGCTGGCAGCTTGCTTTTTTAGACGCGCTTGCGCAGTCCGGTCTTCTTCTTTCAGCACGAGCCGCTTCAGTGTGCTCCCCGCTACAGCTCTTCTGCGCATGCGCAGACGAGCTGTCACTGCTCGGGAGCGCGCTGGAGCGGCCATTCTGTACCATCCTCTGTTAGAGGAAGGTGCAGAGCTGCCGAGCTGTTCCAAGAAGCCGCCCAGCTGTCCCGCCGTCCTGCCGTCCTAAGTGATGGGCCGGGGGGCTGCCGCTGCGCCGGGGGCGGGCTGCGCCGGGGGGGCTGCCGCTGTGATGGGGGGGCTGTCGCTGCGATGGGGGGGCTGTCGCTCCGATGGGGGGGCTGTCGCTGCGCCTGGGGGGGCTGCCGCTGTGATGGGGGGGCTGTCGCTGCGATGGGGGGGCTGTCGCTGCGATGGGGGGGCTGTCGCTGCGATGGGGGGGCTGCCGCTGTGCCGGGGGGGGCGGCTGCGCCGGTTACCTGCTGCCTGGCGGTGGGTGACTGGTCGGCCGTGTTCACTCCAGGGGTCCGGTCGGCGGCTGCGGGGCGTCTGGTTGTCAGGGAGACACAGCTGGTAGCGTCTCGGGAGCGCGCACGTCGGGCTACAGCAAGCGACGGGAAAAGAGCCGGCGGCCATCTTGGGAAAATTTTTATAAGTTGCTGAAACGCTGGAACGGTAAGTACAAACCAGCTAGAAAAGTCATTTACAGGGGGGCTTAGTAATGTATGCTTAATTAGGGGGACTGGGCAAAAAAAAAAAATCCACTCCTGCCTCGAGACATCTCCTTTAAGGAGGTTGTTATCGCAAGATCAACCCTTTAAGATAAATGTCTAAAATAACTGAAGTTCACAAGTTCCCCACATCTTCTGATCTAAAAATGTACTAAAAAGTCATTGGACCAGCTGTTTTGGAGAAAATAGTGTCTTGTATGCCCTTCCCTTATACAGACATGTCTAGAAACAACTCTGTGCCTCATCTATAGAGATGCCTATAGAGAAAAACAGCAGGTTTGCAGTCCAGTTTGGAGAAAGTTTATGTTTCTCTAATATAGTCTACGTCTGACGTGTTAATATATCGTATTTTATTAAGCTACGGGGTCCCTTTACAATGTTGCTGCTTTGTCGAATGAAAAACAGTTCCAATAATTCTTCAGAAGTAAATTCCCCTTTGACAAAACTGGTAAATTCCACAATAATTAGCTATTTCTTTACCAGCCATAACATCATATGATCAACACAAAGCATGTGAATCTTTTTGTTATGACTACAACGAAAGCTCTTAAAGTAACATGCACACATATATCATAAAGAGGAGTAATTTGGTCATATTGGTCTGATACAGTGTTGGACTGATTTGCTTAAAGGGGTAATCCATGCAGCACCTGGTGGAATACACTGGGGTCAGAGTAGAAACACTGCTCCGACCCCTGTGTAGTGGCCGGCGCTTGTAATTGCAGCTCCAGCTTCTGCTGATTTCAGTGAGATCTCAGTCTGCAATTACAAGCACCGACCGCTACACAGGGGTCAGAGCAGTGCACTGCTCCGACCCCATTGTATCTCGGTGGACGTTGCCTGGATAACCTCATTCTTCACCTGTATTTGCCTTTATATTTATTATGATCCATTGAGCAAATACTGATCCGTGTTTGCCCAGTAGACAAGAATACCAATTCCTAAAAAAAGATCATGCTGTGTTTTAAAAACCATCATAAAAATATGGTTGTGTGAATAGCCCTATAGATTTACATTAACTCTGTATTACCATCTCCTAATATGGAGTAAAAATACGTTCATCTGAAAGCGTCCGAATACAGAATGCAAAACACAGAGAATAGAACTCATTGATTTTGATGGGTTTGTTTTCATGAGTGAGTTTTTTTGTATGTGGAAAAGCATGATCTGCTCTATTTTCATGCATATTTGCACACCAAGGGCCCCATAGAAGTCTATGGGAAGTGCACATATAAGCAAGGGGGAGTGTGAAACACTGTGCAAAAGCAGGGAAAAGAAAAATGCATTAGCGGGCAAAAGCCACGACCAAGTCACGGTTAAATCTTGTATTTTCTTACCCATTCACTTGGCTGGGTGAGGCATTTAGATGCCTCAGCCTGGAATTCCTTCGGCCGGCCTAAATACTTCAAGAGCCCACTGACATAGTTTAGCAGTACTAGCCGCTGCTAAACTTCCTTTGTCAGCAGCTCCAAAAGAAGCCTGTGGGAGCCACTGTAGTGGTCCAGAGTTAGGGGCTCCCACAGTACTTTATTAGTTACCTTAAGTGAAGTGTATGTGTGTATGTGTATATGTCTGTTAAACTGTGTCTGGTTATGTGCATTGACCTAGACAAGTCACCAAAAGGTCAATGCCTGGTGTTTCTCTAGCTAACTTGTGAGTGACTTTGCAGAATGTAACCTAACCTGCTCTTGTCAATCACCTCTAGCTAGCCCTGGAATTAGGTAGAGAGAATTTTCTCTAGCCTAGGATTGGTTAGTGGGAAGGTATAAAAGCTAGCACTTGGGTGTGGTTAGGAAGTCTAGTCCTGGAGCTCAGCCATGGAGGAAATCTAGTCTTGGATATAGCTGAGAGACGACAGCCAGAGATAGAGACCAGGGAGATACAAGGCAAACATCTACACAAAGTCTTATAAGAAGTAGTCTAGTTTTGGAGCCTAGTCATGGAGTTACAAGGAGAAAAGCTTAAAGTGAGTACCTAACAAGAGAAGTGGTGCTGGAGTTTTAGCAGAGGAGGGAGAAAGAGAGGAAAGACAGACACGAGGAGTACAGGAAAGGAACAAGTCAGCAAGTCAGTAATTTATCTGCAAAACATTAGTCAAAGCCAGGGATGAAGGCTGGAAGCATTGTACTGCAATATGTTGCCACAGCCCCCCTGAGAAAGTGTTTCAATGCAATGTCTACTAATGCAATGCCAAGTTGCCACATATCTCAAGTCAATGTGATTCAACAGTTACTGCAAGTGAATGTAAATACAAAGTCAAGTACCCTCTCTCACTGCAAATAAGAGGGTGAACTGCTTTCATCAGCAAAGAGGAGCAGCAGAGCCACCGTTGACTACCATCTTATTTCCCAGCTGTCTCCCTTCTAAGGTCTGCGCTCGGTCACCACACCACAAGCTGATCACAGCTGCGATATTTTGATGAGGCTAAAAAGCAGCCATCTGAATGAATGCATTGGAATGCAAGATAGTGGCGCCCCATAGAAATGAATGGAGATAGCCAACCACAACACTCAGCTGTCATCTAGCACAACAACCACTGGGAATGCAGCGAGCTGCAGCGCTAGATCCTGGTGGCCAAAGAGGGGTGAGTATCTTTCGGTTTATTATTTTCACACAGGGGGTCCTATTGAAAGGGGTTGTCCAGTAATCAAACAACCCCTTTAAATATCCAGCCATTGACTAAATTAATCAGCCAGCAGGTGATACTCTCCCTGCTACTCCACATAGGGCAAAACCTAGAAACATATACATACCCTCATATACCTACCCTCTACCAACAAGCTTCTGTGAATGGCATCAGGTCTATAGGCCTGGGACTGATATGAAGTTATGAGGGTTAAAATTCTAAGTACAGCACCAATCCGGCCCACCCCACTTGCCCCGTTGCCGGCCGCAAGAAGAGACACCACACAGAGGTCTGGTATAGTTTCTCACACGGGAGAAAAAACTGCGCACTTTATTACAGATTACATGAGATCTTATACCCTCTGCCCTCTCACCACTAGGGGGTGATGGGCTCATAACCATATATGGGCAGTCCGGATTTGCGGACTGAGACAGTGAAAATCATATAACAGTCATGTACATTTGAACATCTTGATATCTTGTTCCTGGGCTTCTGGGAAATCGGCCAAGTACATGCGTCCTTGCGTCTGGTTCGGTATCTTCTCTGAATTTCTAGAACATCTTCTTGCAAAGCCTTGCAAAACCTTGGGATATCTGATTTAAGGCGACGTATTAAGTTTTTTTCATTTGGAATTGAATAAAACTTGCATATAGGTATAAAAGCATAAAAAACACATATGGCAATATATATATATACCCTCACAAACCCCCCTAAAAAACTTAATATGGAGATCAAGCATCAGACCTTGCACTTTTCCTCGGTCGTCTCTCCCTTGCGTCAGGGTTTCTCCACTGCCCGTAAGTCCCTACTCCTAAAAGGGAGGGATCCCTACCTCACCTCAGAAGGAGGCCATGGATTCCCTGGGCTTATTTCCGGGCATCCACACCCTCTATCTGTACGAGTTAACACCCCACAGGGTGTGCCCCCGCCGGAACCTAAGGTCTTCTGCACTTTCCCCAGGCAAATGGGAAGTCCACTGACAGTCCATCTTATGAGACTGAGGCGGCGCAGTACTAGTCCATCTCTCCATTCTTCTGGTAACGTACCTGGTTGGCATTATCGGAACTGGCTCTTCATTTTTTTCAAACAAGGGAAATTTTGGTGTCACATTACTCATACTCTTTGATCAAAGGGATAATACACATACAGAAAATTACATACCCCACCTCTTTCTGTTAAAATCATATCCAGGGCTACTCTATTTTGGAACGCCATGGATGCAGTGGGCCCTTACTGGTCAGCTAACCCTTGCAAAGCATCTCTGGTGTAGTTTACAAACCTCTGCTGATTGTAATAGATATAATTCATCCAATCTACATTATTATTAACAGTGACAATAGCAAATAAGGACTCAAAACTTGCTTTAACCTGATCTCTAGAATTAAATTAATCTGGCACCCCCCTTGGCACTCCTATTGTATCTATGTGTACATGTGGATCAAAGTTACCACCTGGAGTGTCAACTTCTCTCTTAGCACGATGCGGTGTTGGATTCTCACCCTCAGTGTAGGCTTCATATTGCACATTTCATTGTATTAATTTGTTCTGAAACAGGGGGCTAGTGTACAGTAGTCAAAGGTGTGTGTTAGAGGAATTGTACCACATTATAGCATGTAAAGGATATGCAGGATCATTAGTTTTTTCAGTGCGAAGTGTGGATCCAAGTGGGTTTTCCTTCGAGCTTGACTGCAGTTGGGATGGTGAACAACATCTGGTAAGGACATTTAAAACCGGGTTTCTCTCTCAAACTTTTTCACATAGACCCTGTCACCTGGTTTCAGATAGTGACACTCATCTGTAGGACCTGGGATAAAAGCAGAGACTGCAGAATACATTATTGACAATTCCTTGGAGAAACCTAGGACAAAATTAACAAGAAAATCATTCCCCAAACTCAGCTACTGTGGCATGTATCCTCCTGGAAAAAAGAAAAACTAATAGAAAACACTCAATTCAAAATTTTACCATTTCCTCTATTGTCTTTTGTATCTACTTTCCCACAACTCTGCGGATGGTAGGGTGTGTGAAAAGCCTGGAAAATACCCAAAACAGACATGATGTATTGCATTATTTCACCTGTGAAGTGTGTACCTTTGTTTGACTCAATCACTTCCGGTACCCCGTATCTGCGGATTACCTCATTCATGAGCTTCTGTGCGATTACCTGCTTATTTACTTTGGTAACAGGGTAGGTCTCCAACCTGAAAAGAAATCAACAACAAGCACATATTCATGCTTCCCAACAAGTAGGAGCTGAGTGTAGCCAATTTGCAATCCCTGAAATGGGTAGAGTGGTCTAGGCAAGTGTGATGTGGCAAATTTACTTCTGCCCTGTTGCTTACGGCAAAGATCATGCAAAACTGGACAAATGATGCAGCAGCTACAGAAAACCAAGGAGCCACCCGTCCTTGTTCAAGCGTCGACATCATTACTGCTTCGAGAGGTGTGTCTTTCCGTGCGTCAGCTGGGCCATCATGGGGCACAGGGACTATGGTGGGCAAGTGCTGTTGACTGTTCACCATACGCCGTCCCTTTTTAGTCCATTTGTAGTTTTAGTCAAAGTCCAATGTTTTTTATCAAAGTCGAAGTTCAAATCAAAGTCCAAAATTATTATCAAAGTCCAAAATTATTATCAAAGTCCAAGTTTAGTCAAATTCTTCTTTTCTTCTGTCTTCCACGGCTTGAGGGCCGCTGCCTTTGCTGTGTGGTCTGTGATGGCGTTGCCTCTTGCTTCTCCGGTGTAGGAATTGGTGTGAGCTTTCCACCTTGTCAGGTAGAAGTAGGGTCTCCATGAGACTGCACCGCTGCAACATTCTTAATTGGCTGTCCTGCTGTGGTAAAAAACTGTCTGGCCTTCCATTTTGGGCCTTAATCATGAGCTATGCCAGATGCATACCGGGAGTCAGTGTAAATGTTTGCCGTCTTACCTTCCTCCACTCCACACGCCTCCGTGAGTGCTTTTAATTCCGCTTCTTGTACTGCGACATGCGGAGACATTCTGCTTTTAGGACATCTTGTTGTGCAACCACTGTATATCCAGTGTGGAGTCGTCAATCACCCTGGGTACCATCTATAAAAAACAACTCAAAATATGCATTATTAACAAGGGCTTTGAGTAACTTTTTTTTTTTTTAAACTTAAATTTTCTTGTTGCATCAATGCTAGACAATCAGGCTGGTATTCTATTTCAAAAAGATCAGAACCTTGTTGCAAAAAATTTAAAAATGGCTTGCAAAAAAAATTTAAAAATGGCTGATTTGCAATACCTAGATCACCTATGCCTTCTCCTCCCCCCCTTTAAACCAGGGTACTCAATTGGAAGAATAGTAGCCGGGTTTAAGTTATTATAACATTGTAAAAAGAATTGATGGATGCAGATAAGGCCTGTAAGATGTTAGCATCAATAACAGAAACATGAGTTACACCGGGGAAGAATAATCTACAAAACCTCTACTAATATTTGAAATGTGATATCCCTTTAAGTGAATTCATTATTAGTCTGATCCTGCCTGCAATATCTTTATCAAATTTCAGACAGGAGAAAACAAAACAAAACAGGAAAAAAAACCTAGCTGCTCAAAATTCTCCCCCCTCCCTTGTGCAGGAGGGATGAAACATTACTACGTACTATTACATCATCTAGCTCCACCCCTTTAATATTGGCACACTGCGTCCGTCTTCTCAACTCCATTTCAGCTTAACCGTCCACACGTCCACATCTCAACCAAGCAAAGTCCCATGCATGGGGTAGGACTTTTACCCCCAGTCAATTTCCACATCACACATTCCACCACAGCCCGAACACGGGTCACTAACTCACATCCATCCATGCGCTCAAGTCTGCTCCGTCACCCCCCCATTGAGGTGTACCAGTACATACAGATGCACAGACAAAATAAAAAAAAAAAAAAAGTTTGGCAAACATACATACATCAGCTGAAAAACATCGAGGTGAGTGCTATTATTTTATAAATTACATGATTCTATTGAGATGAGATTGTGAATGAGCGCTATCTATGACAAATTATGTGAAAAAGTTTGCTGATACATTCTATATTTCTTATCTACTGAAGCTATTATATGCTGTATTAAACGCTAAAGTATTTAGTTTCTGTGACCCTGAATTTGGAGTGAATTCTGAAAGCCCCCACCCTTTTTTAAAACAAACCTCTTATCTCTCCGCGAATATGAGACACAGACTGAATAAGTTTTAGAACGTATCTATTGAAAAAACATTTGAACTCCTAATTAACACATATGCTGGGACCTTGCAACATTCATTTTCAACCCCTGTATAAGTAAGAATATACATTAGAAATTACTATATTTCCCTGCCTACTAAGACAGTATAACTAATTAAATTCATTTCAATTCATTGCAAGCAAGCCAAGATATTAACCAAGGATGTTATTACATTTTCTCTCTCGCTGTTATCTTCCTGACCTTGGAGACTGAACACAAGCTCACAGCTATATGTCAACAGACTCTTCTCCCCTTCAGCTAACTATTTGCACTTACAGTATATATATATACACATATATATCCACCTAGTATGGATTATACATTATCTATTATCTATCTTGTATTATACACATTTTTTTTCCCTCTCTTTACCAACCAATCACGTGCATTGTAACTTCCTTATCGACTTTCTTGTTACTTCATCACTTTTCTCCCCCCTACCTAACTGCCAATATAACTTTCAATAGACACTCTCCTGACGCCCTCTTGATCACTTACTGTACTTTTCAACATTTCACTTACGGATACTTTCTTAAACAAATAATGTGTACATACGTAACTTACTCTGACTATCTCTCTCTCTCCTCCTAGCAAACCTTGGTCTTCCAAGGCACCTCTTGGTCCTAAAGACCTCCTCCCAGACACCATTTTGTAATCTGCCATGCGGGTGGTGTCACACATTTTCATTAGAGTTTTCTTACATTCTACAAATTCATCCACACGGCGGCAGCCCTTGAGGGGCTCTATCTTCTTTAATAAGGTCTTACGCATATTACAACAAAAACAACAAAAAATAACACGCTCCATAGAATGCATCCCTCTTAATTTTCAAATTGTCAGCCCCTTATATACCGGCAGAACAACCGAGGGTCCCTTCTCCTTATGGAACCAGTCCCATAAAAATGCATCTCTCTGAAATCAAATCGTTAGCCCCATATATAAGGCAAACCGACCGAAAGTCCCTTCTTTCTATGAGACATCTCACAAAATGCATCCCTCTCTGCTAAACCATTAACAACTAACTAAACTAACCTGAGGGTCCCTTCTCTTGTGAGATCAAATGAGAAGTAAGAGAAAAAAAAATTCTGCAGATACAACAAACAATCTCCACTATCGCTAAAACGCTACGGACTTCAAAGTACAAATAAACTACAGACTAGTTTCTGGGTGAGCCATTGGTGCGCATATCACGGTCAGTGGTCCATGACGGCAAACCCGGAGCCCACACGAGTTACCGTGTAGAACTCTTAACCCAACCCGTCCGGTCACAAACCACAGATAGTCAGTCCTGCTGCAAGACTCTCAGCGTAAAACACAACATAAATATATGTTTGTCTTACCTGGAGTTCTTGTGAGTTGATCAGGCTCGGTTTGCAGTAGGACGGTTTCTCAGTAGCGTGGATCCGGGTGAATTGCGCTGTAAGCTCCGATTTTACCGCCCCAGTTGGTTGCGCCATTTATGAGGGTTAAAATTCTAAGTACAGCACCAATCCGGCCCACCCCACTTGCCCCGTTGCCGGCCGCAAGAAGAGACACCACACAGAGGTCTGGTATAGTTTCTCACACGGGAGAAAAAACTGCGCACTTTATTACAGATTACATGAGATCTTATACCCTCTGCCCTCTCACCACTAGGGGGTGATGGGCTCATAACCATATATGGGCAGTCCGGATTTGCGGACTGAGACAGTGAAAATCATATAACAGTCATGTACATTTGAACATCTTGATATCTTGTTCCTGGGCTTCTGGGAAATCGGCCAAGTACATGCGTCCTTGCGTCTGGTTCGGTATCTTCTCTGAATTTCTAGAACATCTTCTTGCAAAGCCTTGCAAAACCTTGGGATATCTGATTTAAGGCGACGTATTAAGTTTTTTTCATTTGGAATTGAATAAAACTTGCATATAGGTATAAAAGCATAAAAAACACATATGGCAATATATATATATACCCTCACAAAGTCATTACCAGCATTTACTGTGTGCTGTAAAATGATGATAATTACAAATATAACCCATTAGTTTATTACAGCTGACACCCGTGGGCAATCGCGGCTATTAACCCTATAAACGCTGCTGTCAATTCTGACAAAGGCATTTAAATCCCCTGAACGATGTTCAAGGGTTCCATACTGCCCAAACCCCCCTCCCCCGCGCGCGCGGTGAGATTGGGGAAGCCGTGCGGGTGTCACAGCAGCCAGGGTCCTTCTAAAAGGCCCCAGGACTGCCTTATGAGACTGCCTATCAAGCCATCCCCATGGGGTGGCTTGATAGACTGCCTGTCAAAAAGCAATATGACGTAATGCTATAGCAAGGAGCAATCAAAGCATCGCATGTTGTAGTCCCCCAGGGGGACTTAAGAAAAAAATGAAAATAAAAGCAATAAAGTTATATTAATTGTAAAAAAAAAAAAAGGAATAAAAGTTTAAATCACCCTTCTTTTGCCATATCTATAATAAAAAAATCTACATCATTAAAGAAACATACATATTTGGTATCACTGCGTCTGTAAAAGTCCGATCTATCAAAGTAGCTCATTTTTTTCCCCACACAGTGAACATCGTCGGAAAAAAAAATAAAGAACGCCAGAAATGCACTTTTTCATTTACCCTGTCTCCCAGAAAAAACGCTATAAAAAGCAATCAAAAAGTCGTATGTATTGGTGCTAACGTAAACTACAGGACATCCCACAAAAAATGAGCCCTCACACAACTACGTCGAGGAAAAGTTATTGCGCTCGGAAGATGGTGGCAGAAAATAATTTCAAAAAATAAATGTCTTTGAAAAAAAGGGGAAGTACAGTGAAAAAACAAACTATACAGTTTGATATCGTAGTAATCGTACTGACCCATAGAATTAAGATATCATGTCGCTTTTGTTGCAGTTTATGCGCCGTAGAAACAAGACGAACTGAAAGATGGCGGAATGTCTTTTTTTTTTCATTCTACTCCACTTAGAATTTTTTCAGTACATTATATGGTACAGTAAATGGCACCATTTAAAAATAGAACTCGTCACATAAAAAACAAGCCCTCATACAGCGACGTCGATGGATAAATAAAGGAGTTACGATTTTTTTGAAGGGGGGAGGAAAAAACGAAAATGTAAAAAAAAAAGGGGTCTGGGTCATTAAGGGGGTAAAGCACTACACCATGAGGCCTATTTCACACAGACGGTATAACGCAGCTTAGTTAACCAAGCAAAAAATCGTGACCATCAGAGCTGAAAATCGCATGAACGAAGAATAGCCATCCATTCACACGACTGGCTGCGGCGTCTTGCAAGGTAAATACGCTGCAGCCCTGAAATGCATCGGTCGGCAGAACTACTAGTAATCACTTTTAAATGCCTCAACTAGAGGCATCGGTCAGTGTTTAGCAGTGCTAGCCAAAAAAGAACATATCCGGACCTCAGTAAGCTAAAGAGCCTTTTAAATCAGGGCGGGGAGGGGGGGGGGGTTGCGCCCTCATATGAACAGGTCCTGCGTGCGCAAAAAAAACTATAGTTCTATATGCCAATACCGACCTTATTCACTGCGCAAATATGTTGCCCTGAGGCGAACGTATTTTCACATTTGCTCATCTGAAGCCTAAGTCGAGGGACCCTCTTGTATACGGACAGACAACACCGTGTGAGTGTATAAGGAACAGGCTGATGCCATTCATCTGTGAATATAAAAACTAATGTTTCGCTGGAATGCATATAGAAAGCAAGATAACATTTTACTTCCTAATGAAGCCAAACGAGCTCTTACTCGTGTTTTATTGACTGCCGCGCTCTGCATCTGACATCATCGGCAGCATTATCTACTTGATGAGTACGATGAAACTCAAGCATTCTTGCTGATGATGATGAATGACAACTGGAAGAAAATCCATTTCTTCAATGATATCAAAGTCTTCTTAACTGCATCTTCTATGTAAGTGGTGGTGATGCTATCAGAGGATAATATCCCAATTTTTGCTGAAAATGGTTTTGAAGGTGTCAGATACTTAGTCTTTTCTTAAATCTCATTTCTGTTACATTGACGGAATATGAACAATAACAGTAGAGTTGTGTAGAAAAAGAACCAACTTACTAAATCCGTGATTTTGAGTTTCTAAGGCAGTCATCGAGCTACTGCTAGTGGTCATCAGCACATACAGTTACAATCAAAATGATTCCATCCCAGTTGCAAATTAGGTTTACTTGCATAATTTACAGTCTTTCAGTTGTTTGCAAAGAAAATAATCAAGCAAGAACAGTTTTATTAGCTCAACATAAGTAATATACCAAAGTGGTTTCTTCAAATTCAACCCAAAATGCTGCTTTTAAAAACAACTGCAGTCTCTGAATCATTTATCCCCCTGAATCCCTCATAAAAGCACACGTTTGTAAAGCAGATCATATGTCAAACACACCTGATGCAACTAATCAAGGGCTTCATTAGTTGCATCAGGTGTGCTTGAGATGAAACCTATCAAATACCTGGACTGGCTGGAGCTTTCTTGGCTGTGATATTTGACTGCATATAAGAAATTTGGATCAATCAAGAGAGTGGCCCAAAAAGTTAAGAAAAGAGATCATTGCCTTGTACAAGTAAGGAAAAGAAAACAGAAAGATGGCAAAGGCACTGAATACTCCTAGAGAAATAGTTAGCAGCATAGTTCACAAGTTTAAAAATAAAGGAACACCGGCTACACAACCTGGATGTTGCAGAAAGAGGAAGCTATCGCCGCCTGCCACCAGATTCCTCAGTGGTCAAAAACTCTCAAGTGACGTCAAAGGAACTACAGCAAGGTCTTCATGGCCAAACTCCAAGTTGTATACCCCTGTTAACTGAAAAGCAAAAGAAACGTCATTCCAACATACTCAAAGCCATATAAATGAGCCACAGAAGTTTTGGGATTCTGTTCTGTAGAGCGATGAAACAAAACTGGAGCATTTGAGGCCTACGGATCAACAGATGTGTACCTGCGGCAGCAAAAGGGTGCTCCACTCAATACTAGTGACCCTTCTTATGAAGGGGTTGAATAATTCTGAGAATGCAGTAGTCATTAACGATGATATTCGGCGTTGAATTTGGAGAAACCATTTGTTCTATTAGTTGGGTTGAACTATTTCAGTTGTTTGATTGACAGCTGAAAATTTCTAGATTCGGGAAATAAACATAATTTGCAGTGGGGGTTGAATAATGTTGATTGCAACTATAATTTCTAGTGTTGTCAGCCTAGAAAAGTGTTAGAATTAAAGGGCTTGTCTGGTTTAGAGATTATCAGGCAATTATAGGTGAACAGAATAGACATTCACAGTGTTCTGTAACAGTTCCAGCTATAATGCAACATATCAGTATCCTGTTTCCCATCACTCAGCCTTAGTGTCCCTTAAGATTAATCATAAATCAGGGGTTGTCCATCAGAATATGTCATCAACAGCAGATTGGGGAGGGGATCTGCCACCCAAAACCCCCGGCAATCACCTTAACCCCCCTGGGCCGGTGTCTTCGTGTACAAGTCCCATTCACTTCAATGAGGACAATGCCTGAAGTACCACTCCAGGCCACTGCACAATGAACAGAGCTGTTTGCTTCCATTTGCAACATTAAGACTCCAGCCTAAAGAACAGTTAGTCACCGGGGATCCTTGGTAGTGGACCCTTGCTGATATGCTATTAATGACCTATCCTGATGATAGTTAGAGGTGGGACATCCACTTTAAAATTATAGGAGATGGGCGATTTTGCGTGCATTTTTGCAAAACCAAAATCGCTCAAGCAAACCATAGAACCCGTTGATTCCAATGGGTTCCGTCTAGAGATGAGCGAACGTACTCGTAATGAGTACTTACGCACCCGAGTACCGCCATTTTCGAGTACTTCAGTACTCGCGCTAAAGATTCGGGGGGCGCCGGGGGGCGGGGAGAGGCGCGGCGGTGCGGGGGGTAGCAGCGGGGAACAGGGGGGAGCCCTCTCTCTCTCCCTCTCCCCCCCACTCCCCGCTGCAACCCCCCGCGCCGCCACGGCGCCCCCCGAATTTTTTCGCCCGAGTACGGAAGTACTCGAAAATCGCGGTATTCGGGCGAAAAAGGGGCGGGGCCGAGCACGTTCGCTCATCTCTAGTTCCGTCACATTACACAGTTTTGCACTTACTTTCCATGCATGCGAAAATGTACACGACATTATCAGGGTGGCTTCACACTGGCATAAGTGCATATACACTCGCTATCGCGGGATGTATATGCACTATGCAGGGGGCACGATCGTGGGCTATTGCGCCCTTATATATGCACATTTTACTGTACTTTATGGCGCTGCCAGGATGACTTACATTGGCGCGGTCCCAGCAGCACCATGTTTGCGTAGGCAGGACAGTCTGCCTAGTAGTTGGGCCAGTCTACTTACTCGGTAGGCAGGTCAGGTGACTTAGTAGACCCAGGTGGTATTGATTAGACCTGCAAAATCGCACAGTTCTGTTCACACTTTCATGCGGACAGGGTCCCATGGTGCGCAATTGCGCCCGAAAATAGAGCATGTCACGTTTTGTTTCTGCACTCAAAATGCGTGCAGAACAAAAAAAAAAACACATTTTAAGGAACCCATTGAAGTCAACGGGTTTTATTTGCTGCGCATTGCAGCTGCAGATTTTGTTTTAAAAAATGCAACATGCGCCACTTTGGTCCATTTCTCCCTTCGTATTTGCATTAATTGGTCTTATTTTCTATTGGGTAAGTACAAGAGATGACCGAGCGTACTCGGCCACGCCCCTTTTTCGCCCGAGCACCACGATTTTTGAGTACTTCCGTGCTCGGGCGCCGTGGGTGAGTAGGGGTTGCAGCGGGGAGTGGGGGGGGAGAGGGAGAGAGAGAGGGATCCCCCCTGTTCCCCGCTGCTACCCCCGCTCCGCCACGCCTCCCCCTGCTCCCCGGCACCCCCCCAAATCTTTTCACCCGAGTACGGAAGTACTCGAAAATCGCAGTGCTCGATCGCGTAATTACTCGAAACGAGTATATTCGCTCATCTCTAGTAAGTACAGATCCGTATTTGCCCAGGAGAAACTAACACTAATGATGAGAAATACGAAGACAAACACAGACGAAACAATGATGAAATCCTGATGACTACGGTTGCAATGTCACCTGCAACACGTCTGGATGACCCATCTGCATTACAGACTAGCGAAACTAGCCTTTAAGTAAGAAAAAAATCACATGTATCAAAATGTAATCATTTAGGAAATCTAGAAAGTGAACCTGAGAAATACAGAAAGCAGGAAGAATGCTGCTGGAAGGGGAAGACCCGGGGAATCCCTCCTCTAGACTGTATGCTGTATAGTCACTGTGTTAAAGGTTAGATGTAATCGCTGTTCTTACTTGTTCTTAGTAAATCTCACTAAAACACAAGAGGACTAAGAGAAGATGATCCGGCTCCTACGTATTCGCATGCGGCGTTGGGATACAGGAGGATCTATCATGTTGAGCACAGATTTTCCAATTTTTTTCATTAAATACTTTGAAGAAGACGTTGCTGAGCTGATGTATCGGAGCTGTCACATTCAGAGCTGCCCTAGCAAAGAATTACAACTCCCTCCAGGGCAAGCTAAATGAATCTGATAGCGACAGACTTCTAAATACTCTTCTTAAGGACTGAGAGTCACAATCGCCTATGACAAGAAAAAGCAACTGAATAATGGATGATTCTGGAAATTAGGAAATTAGTACAGTTGGCAGCAATATAGCGCCGTCAGCTGTCAGCCAACAAAACCTGGCACCCTGAGCTCTGTTTTCTGCATGGTGGTTAAAGAGACTGTCCAATGTGATGATGGCTTTAGATATGATGTCAGCAACGAATAGTTCTATCCAGTTCTATTGTCTATTTTCCATAGGATTGCACTAGTAGCTGTTATCTGCTATTGTGATGCTGCTACATATATGGCTCGGAGTTTTGGACTACCGTTTCCTTCCAGTGGTGGAACAGGTCTCATGTAGAGTTGAGCGAACGTACTAATGCTCGTTCGAGTATTAGCATATTCGATGGTGCTCGTTACTCGAAGGAGCATCACGCTGTGTTCGACCCCGCCCCAGTTTTTGGACCCTCCCCGCTGTGAAGGGCCTGTTTTGGCCCCTCCCTGCCGCGCGCGTCAATGGCAAATTTTTGGGCTGGCTGGAGAGAGAGAGAGAGAGAACACACGAGCCAAGAAAAAAAGAAAAAAAAGCTCAGGACCCGGCGTCCTACGTACATGCTTGAGTCTCCCATTGTAGTCAATGGGGTTCGTTAGTAGAGCTCTCGAATTTTACGAAAAGCTTGATTGAATAAAGCGAACCTGAGCATTTCGGTGCTCGCTCATCTCTAGTCTCATGCATACAGTCATGTTCTGGCTCCATTTTGTATCTGAAAGAGAGCCGTTGGCAGTTGCAAATCAGCTCGTGACAGGGATAGGCACAGGAGGCGTTGGACTTACTCCCTTGCTGGCCAATTGGGTTATGCATGTTCTGGGCTTCTCTCTATTGACATAGTGGATGCTCGTTTCATACTGTCTCTATCCCCAGAGTAGGCTTGGCCTTCATGGACATTGCAGTTGAGTTCCGACACTGCCAGATGCCCGTCCAGCATAGCTAAGGAAGAACCCTCGATTGTCAGAATGATGCTAAACTAGAAGAGACACCAAGAAAGACTCCTTCCAGCATCACATACTTTTGGAGCAGAACAGCTTTATTAACAGAAGTTACAGTCAGTTACCGGTAGTACAAACAGCATTAATAGCAGTTGGTGAGGAGGCGGACGAAACTGGACAATCCTCTTGCAAGTTCAGCTTTTCTGCCTTTCAAGGTTGCCCTTTCCTAGCCTGGCCTCACACAGGCGTATTTGCGCACGCACATTTTCTGCATGCAATATGCAGAGATTAGAACCCACTGATTTCAATGGGTTTATTCACATTTTCGCATTTTGTACGTGCGAATGCACTTATGCTCTCGTGAAGCCGGACAAGTGTGATATCAGTCCGAGAAAATCAGAACGATATCACATTCGTAAATCTTCGTAAAAATTTTTTTGGGAGATTTTGATGCGTCTTGCGATTCTTCATGTGCGTTAAAAAAAAATCACGTTATTGCAATAGTTAAAATAGACAAAATGCATCACACTCGCATGAAAATCGCCTTTACCTGCGAGTGCGATGGAATTTTTTTGGCTTCCCTAGGAAATAATGGGCGATTCTTGAATAGAATCACCCAAAGATAGTACATGCTGCGATTTCTCTCTTTTGCCCTATCTCTGTGATGGAAAAATCGCTCATGTACAACCCAATTAAAAATAATGGGTTCTTTTCACGTGCGATTTCTGTGCATCCTGAAACACAGAAATCACAAGTGAAAATCGCCCATGTAAATAGACCCTTATGGTGTGTGTGAAGCACAAATGCTGCGGATCCAACCCAAAATCTCAGCATTTCTGCATGAAAAACCAAGTCAAAATCTGCTAACACTGGTTGTGACTTAGACTCTGATTTAGCCGCGGATCTGCAGCTAGTATATGAGAGGAGCAATTAAAGATACTTATTGATGTCCCTGCCTTGACGAAGAGCGCTGACTCTGTTTTTGATGTGGAAATGCTGTGGATTTTGGTGCGGATCCACAGCAATTCTACTACATGTATTTGCACCTAAAACAGCTTGTCTCTCATCTACTTATAACGCATGGAAGCCCTTTTCCAACACATCTATCCGTGATTCGCTCTCAGGCAAAATTCTTCCCCGAAAATGGCGCAGGGCCACTTCCTGTTCCAATGTCAACATATTCATCCACCGCTGTTTCACAATAACAGGAGCATTTCTCAATAAAATAATAATAAAATATTAGTTTTTACACCTTACATATCTATTCAAATGTATGGGGCCTCCACAGTAGCTTCATTTGCCTTTGAGGTATTTGAGGTTTTTCTTTGGGATTCCATACAAATCAGACAAAAGACGTAGCATGCTCCATGACATGCTGTATGTACAAAGGTATTATCCTATAGAAGCATTACAACCCAACAAAGCCAAAGCAGCACCCAACGAAGCCAAAGCAGAACCCAACGGAGCCAAAGCAGCACCCAACGAAGCCAAAGCAGCACCCAACGAAGCCAAAGCAGCACCCAACGGAGCCAAAGCA
Source organism: Eleutherodactylus coqui (assembly GCA_035609135.1). Taxonomy (NCBI): domain Eukaryota; kingdom Metazoa; phylum Chordata; class Amphibia; order Anura; family Eleutherodactylidae; genus Eleutherodactylus; species Eleutherodactylus coqui. The sequence goes on along the minus strand of CM069414.1, from coordinate 36,215,407 downwards.
GCACCCAACGGAGCCAAAGCAGAACCCAACGAAGCCAAAGCAGCACCCAACGAAGCCAAAGCAGCACCCAACGGAGCCAAAGCAGCACCCAACGGAGCCAAAGCAGAACCCAACGAAGCCAAAGCAGCACCCAACGGAGCCAAAGCAGCACCCAACGAAGCCAAAGCAGCACCCAACGAAGCCAAAGCAGCACCCAACGGAGCCAAAGCAGCACCCAACGGAGCCAAAGCAGAACCCAACGAAGCCAAAGCAGCACCCAACGAAGCCAAAGCAGCACCCAACGGAGCCAAAGCAGCACCCAACGGAGCCAAAGCAGAACCCAACGAAGCCAAAGCAGCACCCAACGAAGCCAAAGCAGAACCCAACGGAGCCAAAGCAGCACCCAATAAGCCAAAGCAGAACCCAACGAAGCCAAAGCAGCACCAAACGGAGCCAAAGCAGCACCCAACGGAGCCAAAGCAGCACCCAATGCAGTTAAACCAACCCAACACAGAGGCCATGTGTCTCAGTCGTAGAGTGCCGTGCAGCTCAGTACTTGGGAGCCTCCATTCACAGCCATGCAGGGTCTGTTGGGTGCCATATGTACATAGTTTGTCATGCTCCTTTTCTACCCCCTGAAGAGGTATATGGAGGAGAGGTGATTATTACATTTTTTTAGGCTATGGAGGAAGGTGGAAGGAAGGGGGGGGGGGATAATGACTCTCCAGTGACTCTATTGCTTTAAGCCTTTGATCTCTGTGGATATGTTATCTGTATCCCCCATTCTCGGCTCGTGCTGTTCTTGCATTAGATGCACAGCTAGAATCATTCATTTGTTTTTCCTGTGAAAGTTAATTAAGACGTCCTTATCCTTACACAATACAAGCTGATCGTTTCCTGAGCACACAGGCAGGCGTTCCCAAGTTCTTGCGCTGGTTTTGTAGTTGTAGATATTTCTTTGTTGACTTTGGTGTTGGAGATATCTGGCATACAGATGGCATTATCTTCAATGCTATACAAACCAAAGGGGAATCTCGCTTACAACGCTACCTCGTGTTACAGCATACAATAGGTGATCTTCCCATCCCAAACTATTTCATGACATCTTAGCACATTATTTTAAAATGAACTGTATACTATATTAAGTATTATATAAGACTGTGACCGCTTTCACATCTGCGCTAGAACTTAGATTTGGAGATTCCGTCGCAGATCTGGCCCAAAATATAAGAAGAAAACGTGCTGCATGCAGCACTTATAGTCATATTATAGTCACTGAGGTCCATTCGGCATTGTTTGTTTCCGTCATAAGACAGATCAGTTTGGCCAGAGGATTCCCCTTTCCTGCTTCCATAATGGGGCAAAAAGATAGAACCCCAACATAAATGTGAAAGTAGCATGTATTATATATAAAATAGTCAAAATACATTAAAATACACAAAAATATTTATTTAAAAAAAACATAAATATCTTTATAGCAATCATGCCTCCTGTGCCTGCTTGTGGTTATAACATATCAAACATCTGTGCTGAGGATTCTGCTTTCCTGATCAATTCGGGGAGCAGGAAAGGGGAATCCCTGTGACCCAATGGTTCCATCTCCGGATGGAACCGAACAGCACTGGACGGACTGAATCTCCGACCGGAAGTTCTGGCGCAGATGTGAAATCACCCTTAAAGAATTGTAGTACATTGAAGTTAAGTTATCATAATGCGTTAAATGTCAAGTTAATGTTTGCTACATTTGTACATTATAGAGGCTGCCTAATAGGACATTTAGATACAGAGTGGACAGCCCATTTTAAAAAGCCAAGGGGGCTGTGATTGCCCATTAGTCTGGCTTCTCTAACCTTCGTTCATCAGCCATTACTGCCCGGAAGGCACCATTTGGCCATTCATGTGGTATTACATGCAGCACATATACATCTATAGCTGACCATGCAATATACAGATATGCAAAACGTGTGTTGGACAGCATTTCAGAGAATGTACAGTCATCTATATATTGTTAACATTAAAAATGTAAATCAGCTTACTTCACCAAGAATTTTTTTTTTTTAAATCCCCCCCACCTTACTTTGAGAATTCCTTCAATTATTAGGCAGATGCAAGCATTAATCCGAATGGAGATAAACGTATCCACAATTGTTTATTGAAGCATACAGGTACAGGGAAATATAAAGAGTAGATATTCAGGTAAACCAACTGTCGTCTGGCAACGCGCTTCGGGGTATCAACAAGGTCCCTTTTTCTAAACCCTACGATCAAGTCCAACATACAATTTTCTCTTACTCTTGGGATCATTTCATACCGGGTCCACCACGCACCAACGGTCACTAGGTCACTAGGACCAGCGCTCTCCACTTATGGATGAGATGTGGACAAGCAAAGAAGGCATATACAATTTATTAAGACCACAAAGGCCTTCTGGTATGCAGGGCGACTTGCTAATCCTCTGCCCACCCCTGGTGGGTCCATTAATTGGAACACATCTATTATAATGTATTGCATTTTTACCCTCTGTATTCTTTATGTTTAGTTTGCTTTTCTCTCGGAGCTCATGATTGGAGGTTAGCTGCTCTAATACACTTTACATAGAATACAAGAGGAAACTGCTTCCTCTCAAATACATGAAGACAGCAACAGGATCATGAAGGACACATAGAAATGTGAAAACCTTCAGAATTACCGCTGGTTTCTGGGTATTTCTTATACAATAAATTTATCATAAAGCATACCGTATATACTCGAGTATTAGTCGACCCAAGTATAAGCCGAGACAATAAGTTTCACCACAAAAAACTGGGAAAACTTATTGACTCGAGTATAAGCCGAGCTATACTAGAGTATATACTAGGTAAAAAAAAACCTCCATACTCACCTCCAAGCCGGCATCTGTGTCTGTGTGACAAGCTGCTTGAATTCTCCACGCTGTTATCCCCCGCTGTCCTCTCTGCTCGGCTCTGTCAGTCCTGTGTTAATAAGCGCTGTGATTGGATTGCGCACCAGCCAATCACAGCTGGAGCTCGATCCAATCACAGTGCTTACTTACACAGCACTGACAGCAGGGGATTTGAAAGCCGAGCAGGGAGATGACCGCGGGGGGAATTCTAAAGCAGCTTGATTGGCTGCGAATGATCGAGCACCGGCTGTGATTGGCTGACGCTTGATTCAATCACAGCTCTTACTTACACAGCGCTGACAGCGGGAGATGACACAGCCGAGCAAAGAGGACAGCGGGGGATGACAGCGGAGAGAATTCAAGCAGCCTGCCGCACCGCCACCAGAGCCACAGACGCCGGCTGGGAGGTGAGTATGGAAGTTTTTTTTTAAGCCTTCCCTGACTCGAGTATAGGCCAACGGGGGCTTTTTCAGCACAAAAAACTGTGCTGAAGAACTAGGCTTATACTCGAGTATATACAGTAAGTTGTATATGAAGGAGTTGGAGTCTGGGGAAAATTGAGGAGTTGGGGTTAGAGGTTTGGCTTAACAACTCCACAGCCCTGCCTTTAGCAATGGCAGCTTTCCAATAAAAGCAAGTTAGGAGTTTTTTTTACATCTGTATTGGATGTTCCTTTTGAAGCCTCTGTTGCAGAATTCCATCCGAATCCGGATGACACAGTGATGCATCTAATCCTATTTCATCCAGGAAAATACTGAGGGCACAACGGAAGCCAGATGGACCCCATAAAAGTTAATTGGATACAAACTGACCAAAGATTCCATTTTTCTTTTCCTATGATGGTGCAGATAAAAAGATCCATAACAGTAATGAGAATGAGCCCTTAGGCTGGGTTCACACAGGGCAGATTTCCCGCAAAATTTTGTCCAGAGTTTCACTGCGGCAAATCCGCCAGTGGCCGCTAATCCCGGAATTAACCAGCCATGTGGACGAGATTTGTCAAAAAATCTCGTCCTAATGGACGGCGAATCCGTTGTGGCAAAGTCGGCAGAAGCCGGCGCTGCAGTGCGGATTCCCTGGCCGCAGCATGTCAGGTTTTTTTTACCCATTGTGGCCGCGCTCTCCTCTATGGGAGTGCTGGCCGCAATGGAAAACCGCACGGCCAAGCCGCTCCAAAACCCGCGCCTAAGTGTCACAGGTTTTGAAGCAGCTCTTTCCCGGCGGAAATCTTGCGGTTTTTCGCTGCTGCCAAACCACAAGATTTTCAGTGGGATTCCACCCTATGGAAACCCAGCCTTAGATTTGGGGATTTTCAAGTTTACCACAATTGTTCTGCAGATTACAGACTGCTACTTACAGTAGGAGGTCAGCTTTAATGTATGTGAAACTCCCACTTATTGTTACGATTTGCTACATGGATATCCACATTGCATTATGCGATTTTTTTAATGTAATATTCATCATTATGTTCTTTATGTCATTGGTACAGTTCATTCAATACAGTTTTGCGGCTCTGATATTTTGCTACGGAGCTTAGATTGAGTTTCTTGAGCTCCGATAAATCTATAATTCAGTTCCCCCCTACTAGTGCCGGCCTCAAGCTACTGAACTCTATATATTTACTAAATTACACTATGTAGAGGGAGTTGTAATTCTTTGCTACTGAGCTCTAACTCCTTTGTAGTGTAATTTTAAATTAACGATGATAGCAGGCGCATTCACTGATGTAGAGTAATAAAAAATGTACCGTTAGGCACTGCTTAAGGTAACACCTTATTATAATTTATGGCATTCATCGGAGTGCTATCATCCAGGCCATTCTTGCTGCATTTCAGCTGGAATTACATGAAAAAAAAAATCCATAATGTCATTGAAAACCAAAAAGTTTCAAGGAGAGAGTACATAGTGTTATTGTGGAAGATGTGGGAGGTAAGTGACGTCGCATTTCGGGAAGTAGTCCTTTTACAGTTCCTGAATTATTCAGTGTTCTGATACCGTGAACTCGCTGCTTGCAGAAACTGGAAAATAAGGTCAAGTTATTGCTCAAAAAGTGTAGAAGAGAGAAGTTCGTAACTGACGTACACAGCAATATGTGGTCAACGAGTTACTAGACTCAGTAGTTCAGCATTTTGCCTTGAAGCATTTAGGAAAAGGTCATCTGCTTTTCTTCCGACAGAAAACATTTCTTTCAATATAGATACTTTTCGGATTGGAATTCTCAACAAAAATGTACAACACAGAAATAGAACTCCAAAAAGATTATATCTCTCACCTAAAGTTATCCTTCCTGGAAATGTACTCTGGCAATGCAAGATATATATTAGCAAGTTTGTTAGTTGTCATTGGAAACAGTCAACAAGCCGGCTGACAAATGCCAGACTGTGTAAACATGCATGCCTTTGATAAGGAGAAGGCAGTTGTAAATTTAGGGCCCATTGGGCTGTGTGCTGCCCAGCGTACTCTTTAAGGGCTTCTTCAGACAGGCACATGTGCAAATACGCTCGCTGCCGCAGAACATATTTGCGCATGAACCTGTCAAAAGTCTTTTTTTTTTAATGTTCAAACTTTGCGCAAAAAAAAAAAAAAGATAGGTCTTGCCCTATCTTTTCTCGTAAGGCCTATTTTTTCTCGCACGTAGTAATAGCGCATGAGAATCACGCTGGTGTAAACGAAACCATTGACGTCAATGGTTTCTTTTCAGCACGTTTTGTGGGCGTGATTTTCATGTCTGCAAAATGTTTAGAAAACATCTGTGTAAGCCCTAAGGGCGGCTTCACAAGAGCGTGTTTGCATGCGCAATATGTAGAGAATAGTTTTCAATGATGTGATACTCTCACTTTCGCTTTCGCGCGCGCTAAGAATAAAGAGCAGGGAAATCAACACACCCAAGATTAATTAAGGCTGCACAGCTTTTTTAAATTATGGCACAGGTGTGTGCCACGCCATTGTGAACAGTCCCAGGCAACACAAAAAGCACAGTAAAAAGCGAAGATATGCGCTTGATACCGCGACCTTCACTGCACTGTTGTGTGTTTTTGTGCTTACGCTTCTGTGAAGCCACCCTAACTTTCTGCATTGGTCTTCTTCATTGACAGAGGCTACTCGTGTAGCGTGGTTTCGTTAGGATGGTTTTGCTAGATCACGTGTTTTGCATGAAGACAAAATTTCAATGCAAGATATATATTGGCAAGTCTCTTAGTTGTTATTGGAAACAGTCAACAATCCTGCTGACAAATGGCACACTGTGTAGACAGGCATGCCTTTGGTGAGGGGAAGATAGTTGTCAGTTTAGGGCTCATTCATATGCATGCACTCCACAAACAACACATGACCCATATTAGTCAATTACAGCCCATTTAGACGAGTCAAATGTCAGGAAAACGATGCCCGACACTCGTCCTCACACATACTTGCTCTCATGCTGCTCATGGGAGCTAGTATCGCTGGCTCACAGTGGGGAGGCTGGAGGGGATTTCACTCTTCGCTCTCCCCTGCCCCTCTCCGTTGATTTAACATAGCAGCCATTCAGTACTGAACAGCTGCTATTTACCCTGAGCGATAAGCGATCAGCTCATCGTCCATAATTTATGCAACATAAACGATGGGCAATGAGCTAATCGTTCAGTGTAAATAGCAGCCGTTCAGTATTGAACAGCAGCTATGTTATGTCATTGGAAAGGGGCGGAGGAGAGCGAAGAGTGAAATCTCCTGCAGCCTCCCCGCTGTGAGCCAGCGATACGAGCTCCCATGCAGCAGCATGACAGCGAGTATGTGCGGGGACGAGTGTCGGGCATCATTTGCCCGACACTCGTCTCATCTAAATGGGCCTTTAGACTAGTAACATGGCTGTTTTTCACACAAATTAATGGTGCAAAAAATTGTTGCATGTCCTATTCTTCTCTGCTTTCATGGACTAAGTGCATGCAATGTATGGGCGTCCATGCGTTGTCTGATTTTTCTTTGCAGCCATGTTCTTGGACCAAACATAGCAATGGACATCCGGGACCTGACTTCAAAGGTCCACCATAAAGTACAGATGAGGAAATAGAAGTCATCCAGGCAGCATCCGTTAAAAGATTGCTTCTTTATTCAGTGTATAACATCACAGGTGAGGCAAGCAGCAGCTACATATCGACCTTATGCATGGGTCTTTCTCAAGCTTTGTTTAAACCTTTACATTGAAGGAGAACTCACCACCTCCCGTGGTAACCTGTTCCACTCATTCATCACCCTCACTGACAGAAAGTTTTTTTAATATCTAATCTGTGTCTCCTCCCTTTCAGTTTCATCCTATTGTGTCTAATCTTTCCTTGCGGAAATGAGAATAGGGCTGATGCCACTGCACTGTGACAGCCCTTCAGGTATTAAGTCTCCTTTCAGCCTTCTTTTTTGCAAGCTAAACATTCCCAGATTCTTTAACCGTTCCTCATAGGACATGATTTTCAGACTGCTAACGATCTTGGTAACTTTTCTCTGAACTTATTCCAGTTTGTCAATATCTTTTTTAAAATTGGGGTGCCCAAAGCTGGACACAGTATTCCAGACGAGGTCTGACTACGGAAGAAGTAGAGGGGAATAATTATCTCATGTGATCTAGACTTTTTGCTTCTTTTAATGCATCTCAGAAATTTGTTTGCCTTTTTGGCTGCTGCATCACATTGTTGACTCATGTTCAGTCTATGATCTATCAGTATACCCAAGTCTTTTTCACATGTGCTGCTGCTTAGCTTAATTCCTCACATTCTGTATGTGTTTTTTTTTCTTAATTTTTCTTGCCCAGTAGGACCTTGCACTTCTTCTTCTTAAATACCATTCTGTTAGTGGCCGACCACTGTTCACTTCCCTAGTATTAGCTATCTCTCCTAGCTTTGTGTCGTTGGCAAATTTGATCAGTTTCCTCTCATTTCCTCCTCCAGATCATTTATAAAAAGGCTGAACAACACTGGGCCTAGGACAGGACCTTGTGGTACCCCGCTTGATACATTCTTTCAATTGCATGGCAAAATGCAGAGTTATAAGAAAGAAGGTTCTGGATATATTTTATGGGAAATATAAGCATTTCCCAAAACATAACCAGACATTCATTTTAGTGGACACCATACAATGCCATTGTAAGGAAATGTGTGGTCCCATGCAAATTACCCCAGTGATAACAGATGATAGGTGAGAGTTTCAGTTGTTAACCCTGCGACAATCTGCTGACAGCAGGTGCCCAATCAGCAGATCTGCAGTGGCAGACCCCAGCCAGTCAATTATTGATGACCTACTGTATCCTAAGGATAAGTCATCAATAGTATTTACATGGAAGATTCCTTTAACTCATTTTGAAAATGGTAGTCAACGCTTTAAAACCAAGCTACATGGGTGATTGCAGCATGATGACTCTGCTGGACATGCAAGAGCTCAATTATATTTTTCGAATCGTGATTATATTTCATAGTAACCCCATAGTGGACAGCAATACTCAGAGTAGGACTTCAAATACACCTATCAACCAAAAAGTTAAAGCTACTAACAGGTGAAGTGAATAGCATTGATTTTTTCATAACAATGGCACCCGTCAGTGGGGTAGGAAATATTAGGTACAAATGAACAGTCAGTTTCTGCACTTGATATGCTTGAGACAGGAAAAATGGGCAAATGTTAAAGATCTGAGGAACATTGACAAGGTCCAAATTGTGATGGCCACGGTATCTCCAAAATGGCAGGTCTTGTGGAGTGTTCTCAGTATGCAATAGTTAGTACCTACCAAAAATGGTCCAAAGGAGGACAAGCAGTGAACTGGCAACAGGGTCCTGGGCATCCAAGACTCATTGATGAGCATGGAGAGGAAAGGGTAGCATGTCTGATCTTATCCCACATAAAATGATGGAAAAATTAATGTTAGATACAAAGGTGTCAGAAAATACAGTGTATCACAGTTATAATATTTCACATATTACCAACTTCTAGCTGATATACTGGAACGCTGGGTATTTTAGGATTTTCTCACCCAAACTGTATTATTGTCTTCTCCGAATATATAGCCAATATATATGCTCGGATTTCCCATTGACACTCTCCTTGATTGGATGTCCCGAGGACCAGTGTACGCTAATCTCCCTCTCTACCTACCAGGATCGTGGATGTACCGGAGCTCCCTTTACTAAGGGTGATCCCGGTACGTCAGGGTGAGTTGACACACATTTTTTTCTCACCTAAGCCATACTTTTAACTAAAGCTATCCTTTACTCCACCTGACCCTTGAAGCGCTACCTTACTGATTGTGAAATTTATTTCAGTCAATAGAACTTCCTGTATGATGAAGCTGCATGTTCTGTACTACACACACTGTTACGATCTGGTGCAGGTTCAGAGCCTGTTGTAGTAACCCGAGTGGCCAGATAGCATGGTCAGTTAAGCCATGGGTAGGTATCTGTTCCACTACAGAGGAGGGGGCAGGTAACCTAGTCAGGGTAAGCCAGAGGTCAGTACACGGTAGTAGCAGTTCGGTTCAGAGGAGCAGGCAGGTGGTGGATCTTGACTCTAAGCTCAATAATCATGCTATAAGGGAGATATAAGGCCATGCTTAAATAGTGTGCCTAATCAAGGGAACAGGTCAGAGCTAGACAGGGAAATAGGAACTGGAAGAGCTGCTGTCTGGAATACAGGAGACTCTGGGTTCGAGCCCTGACACAGGCCCTTCCCAGAGCGAAGTTATCACAGTTTCTGCTGATGATTAGAGACTCCTGTCACACACTTATAATACAGACAATGACAGTTCACTTATGATCTTTAGGTAATGATAATTACAGTGTCCTCTCAGCAGGCAGAGATGGTACTGTCTGATCTATCATGGGATTGCTAGCACAGTACAGAGGAATAGAAAGGAAAGACAAATCTAAAAGTCAATATAGTGTCTGGTAAGTAACAGAGAGGAGGTTGCACTGCTTGAAAGTTAGTACAATATACATGGGAGACATCCATAGTGTGACTGACTGTCAGGAGGAGGGGGGCGCGGTGATAGAAAATTTTGTTTCCACAGGAGTGGACATTCAATTTAATCTAAAAACATAGTAAGTGTACAACATATAGCTGAAAGAAAAGGAAAATATGATGATTTTTATTCACAATCACTAATATCACCGTTTTGTGTCACAGATGACTAGAATTGTAAAAGCATGAGTATAAACTAAGCAAGTACAGTTAACAGCAAAATCTAAAAGAGGCCCCCTTCTTCTGACTCTGACAATCCATTGAGAACTACTCAACTTGACTTGAGCCAATTCCTTTGTAAGGTCTCTTAGGTGCCAGCCATCTCATATGCTACACAGTCTTAAAAGTGCTGCAAACAGGGAAACAGTAGAGGCGTACATAGAAAAGAGGACCACATAAATAAATAGGGGACCCCATGTGATACTGGTTCGCTTCACTACCCCAAACCACCCTGAAGCAAGAGGGTCTTTGTTGTCCTCGGACATTCCTTGTAGAAAGATGGCATGACCCCTGGATATGCTGGTAGCACTATTTAGTCCAGTCAAATGACAGACATCCTGACATAACCTATTATAGTCAATGGGGTCTGTCAGACATCTTTGGTGGCTCTTATGTGACAGATCTGGTACACTTTTATTTCTGCTTCCATGAGGGAATCAAAAATGTAAATGTTGATGGAGGAATGAACAGGCCCTATCCTGCAAATTTAATTAAAAAGATACTGTATATATAAATACCATATACATATAGCAATGATTCCCAACGTAGGGTCCACAAGAGAACCCGTCAGGGGGAAGCGGCTCACAGGCTCGAGAATCACTCAGCCGACTCTAATTGGTTTTCCAGGCAGAGCCCACCGGGATACACCGGGGTCAGAGAGGCTGACACTCGTAATTGCAGGTATAGCTCTCACTGAAATCAATGTGACCCCAGCCTGCAATTACAAGCACAGCTCCCATTGATTTTAATGAGAGCTGCACCTGCAATTACAACAGACGACCACTATATGGGGGTCGGAGCAGCGCTTCCACTCAGACCCTGGTGTATCCCAGCAGACGCTGTCTAGACAAACTCTTTAGGCTGGGTACACACTGCCACAGAATTTATGTTTGGAGCCTACACAGCATTTACAGAAGCTGCAAAGTGGATAAGGTTTTGTAAATCTTGTACAAAAATGTGAAAATTGACATGCGGTGTGAAATTTAATTCCGCAGCATGTCAATTTTATCGCCGTTTCCACTGCAGAATTCATCTCTGCTCAATGAGAGGATGAATTACACACAAATATATGCAATAAAACCCGCTTTAAAAGGCGTACCAAACAGTGCAGATTGTGCAGCAAACTCTCCGCTGCAGAATGTCCACTGTAGACATTCCGCAGAAAATCAGCCCGGTGTGGACCCAGCCTAAGGGCTTTTACCCACTAGTATTTTTTTAACGTTGCGATATTGCTGCTTTTTTTTCCTGCAAGTGTCAATGGGACTTTCTAATGTTAAAATCGCATTGCACAAAAACCGCAGAAGCGCTTCTGCGATTTTTGTGTGATTTTAACATTAGAAAGTCCCATTGACACTTGCAGGAAAAAAAAGCAGCAATATCGCAGCGTTAAAAAAATACTAGTGGGTAAAAGCCGTAATGTCCACGGGGAAAATCAGGCCCGCTACGGATTCGACATGGAGAATCTGCAGCGGGTCCCTCCTGCCCCGCGGACATGGGCGCTGAAAATAGGAATTTAAAAGAATTTACCCATCCGGAGCGGGCGGGGAAGGTCTTCTCTTCCTCACGGCCGGATCTTCCTTTTCGGCCGGCGGATGAACTCGTTACGCCGGCGGCACGTCGCCGGCACGTCGCCGACGGGCCGCGCGCATGCGCCAGGCACATCCGCCGAGCCGAAGCAAGAAAGATCCGGCCGTGAGGAAGAGAAGACCTTCCCGGCCCGCTCCGGATGGGTAAATTCTTTTAAATTCCTATTTTAGGGAGACCCGCACGAAAATGGAGCATGTCCAGATTTTTTCATGCTCCATTTTTTTTAAATCACTTTTATTGACCATCCACGGGTATTTATCTACCCCGCGGGTGGTCAATGCATCCCTATGGGGTGCGGATCCGCGCGCGGGAGATCCGCTGCGGATTTTAATTCTTCTTTTGCCCGTGGACATGAGGCCTTAGGGTATGTTTACACGTAGCGGAAAGGCTGCAGATTTTCCAATTCTGCAGCAAAATCCTCTACATTTCTACAAAAGATTTTGACTCGAAATCACCTGCACTTATGCAGCTGATTTCAGAAGGTATCGCACTGTCTCTCGCCTTCGAAGTTTTTGCGCTCTTGGTGCCTCCTCCACTGGTCACCTGGCGGCCTCTAAGGAGCACAGCACTGCTGGTCAGGTGATGCGGAAGTGGCCAGCACACTGCGCTCAGTAGAGGCCACCGGGGGCCCAGAATATCGGAGGTAAAATCATACGTTTTGATAAGCTACTCCCCTAGTCATGCCACCTGACTACACCACCTTTTTGGTTGGGGTGCCTTGCGTTAAAAATGTTTTCCCAGGGGTGCCCCAAGGCTGAAAAGGTTAGGAAACACTGACATACAGAGTGGACCACAGAAAAGTAGGCCGGCACCACACTCTTATGTAAGCCATCTAAAAGAAAAGTTGTCTGAATTGTCCATAGCAACCAATCACAGCACAGCTTTCCTTTTTTCCTCAGCAGTATAACAAATGAAAGCTGCGCTGTGATTGGTTGCTATGGGCAACCAAGACAGTTTTATCAGCTTTCATAAGAGTGTGGTGTCATGCTAATTTCCCTTGGCCTACCCTGTATATACATATTTCTTTTTACACACGCATGTTCAAATTATGCCCATTACACACATGAATGCACTTATATACCTATTACACACATATACTGCATACACACATAGGCATATCATCCACATTACACACCTGCTGCACATATGCATAAATACATATATACCAAAACGCATGTTACATACGTAATTACACCTTGTACCCAAAAATCAAATTTATACACATTAGACACATATATAACACAAAAATACTGCACACATTACACCTGTAGCAGAAAAATATTGTACATGTACATGTTACAAATAGATACACCCAAACACACATATATGCTAAACATATTACTTGCACATACACATACAGTGGATATAAAAAGTCTACACACCCCTGTTAAACTGCCAGATTTTTGTCATACCCTTTCCAATCCAATTTGTATCCTGGTTTTCCTAGGGGGCTTACTCTTTTTCTGCTGTTATACAATGGCGCTATATGCTGGCTAAAGCCAGTACTGCATGAGGGGACACATTGGATAGGCTCCGACAGCAGAGAGGCTGCCAATATACAGTAAGAGAACCCCGACGGACGTCTTCCAACATCGGAGCTGTACAGCCCTAAATCATAATGTCTTCAGAGGTCAGACAGTGGATTGGAAAGGGTTAAACAACCTGAAAAACATGAATCATTTATGGTTTATTTCCACCATCACTCTGACCCGTTATGTGTACAATTATATCGAAAAACAAATTGAAATCTTCTAGAGTGAAAAAACTGAAAAAAAATATATTCTGGTTAGACTAATACTTTGCTGATGTAACCTTTGACTTTATGGCAGCATTCAGTTTTTGGGTAGGTGGCTATCGGCATGGCACATTTTGACTTGGCAATCTTTGCCCATTCTTCCTTGTAAAAGAGTTTCAAAACTGTCAGATTGCAAGGGCAAGGGTGTGTAGCGCCCTCTTCAGGTCAATCCACAGATCTTCAGTGAGATTGTCTCTGGCTGGGCCATTGCAAAACTTGGATCTTCCACTGGTGAAGCCATTCTTTTGGTGATTTGGAGGTCTCCTTTGGTTTGTTTTCGTGCTGAAAGGTGAAATTCCTCTTCACCTTCAGCTTTTTAGCAGAGGCCTGATGGTTTTGTGCCAAAATGGTCTGATATTTGGAACTGTTTAGAATTCCCTCCACCTTGACTAAAGCCCCAGTTCTAGCAGCAGAAAAACAGCCCCAAAGCATAATGCTGCCCCCACCATCTTCACTTGGGGTATGCTGTTCTTTTAGTGATGCGCAGTGTTGGCTTTGTGCCAAACATACCTTTTGGAATTATGATCAAAAGGTTCAACCTTGGTCTCATCGGACCATAACAAGTTCTCCCACAGACTTGATATAGGTTTTAATAAAACATAGCCGGGCTTGGATGTTTTTCTTTGTTAGAAAGGCTCCATCTTGCCCCCTCCCCCACAGCCCAGACATATGAAGAATACAGGAGATGGTTGTCACATGCACTACACAACCAGTACTTGGCCAGAAATCCCTGTAGCTCCTTTAATGTTCCTGTAGGCCTCCTGGCCTCTCGGACCAATTTTCTTCTGGTCTTTTCATCGATTTTTAGGAATGTCCAGTTCTTGGTAATGTTGCTGTTGATCATCAAGAAGTAGATTACATTTGGCACATCTTCCATGTGTTCTACGGTATATGTAATGTCTTGGAAATCTCTTGTCCCCCTTCTCCTGACTGATAGCTGACTGATAGCTTACAACAATCAGATCCCTTGGATGTTCTGTAAGCTCTTTATGGACCAAGTAAGAAAATGTCAGGAAAATCCTCCTAGAAAAGCTGAACTTTATACGGGGTACATCAGAATCCCTGTAAATAACGGCAGCGGAGTGCTGACTACTATTTAACGTGAGTCTAAATGTGATTGGCAAATTCTGAACCCAATCATATCCACAAATATAAGAGGGTGTGAACACTTATGCAAAAACATTATTTTATTATTTTTGTTATTTTTATTTTCCCACCCTGAATGATTTCAGTTCGTTTTTCAATGGCATTCTACAGATAACGGGTCACAATGAAGGTGAAAATCAATCTGAAATGATTCATCTTTGTCGGATTTTTTTTAACATCACAAAAACATGGTATTTTAACAGACTTTTTATATCCACTGTACAGAAATTACACACCCGTAGACACATGATGCACAAAAATATTGTATATGTTACAATACACGTTACAAATACATACGCCACAAACACACATATATGCAAACATATTACTCACACATACATTAATACACACATATCGTATACATTACACACACATGCAGATGTTGTATGTGCCAAGCTGTTTGGCGCACTTCATCTGCTTATTTAACACACTCAACAATATTAGCCATTGCCATATACTTTCTGTTGGGCTACATAGATTGAGTCGGTACGTTATGTTAAAAGAATAGCGCACCGCAAAATTCAATTTCAAAAGTGCTGGATCTGTATATACATATTTCACACACATACACCAATTAACCCTTTCCAATCCAATTTTGGATTCAGAGTTTTCCTAGGGGGCTTTCTCTTTCTGCCATTTTACAATGGCGCCATCTGCTGGCTAGAGCCAGTACTGCAGTATGTGACATGCTGGAGAGGCCCTCGACAACAGAGCGGCTGGCAATACAGTAAGAATACCCTGCTGGACGTCTTCCGACATCAGAGCTGTACAGTCTTCAATCAGAATGCTGAAAGAAGTCAGACAGTGGATTGGAAAAGGTTAAATATATATATAAATAAACATGTTACACATACACTTACCTCTCCTGCAGATTGATGAACAGGCAGTAAGTGCTACCTCTTCAGTGAAGGGGATCCATAACCTAATAGTGCGGCTGGAGGGGGAACACAAGATTGAACCCTCCAGGATTCTCCTGTCTCTGGATATAGGAGGATGCTATTAACTGATTTGTGGATATATAAATAATTCTATGTCATTTTGTCTAAGTCCAATAATAAACGGTATTTGTATTCACATATGAAATATAAGGATACGGCTAAATTAGAGACTTATGTGAGTGTGTAATAGATAATTATGATCTGTATTCCCATATCTATCTGGTTGATTAGTGTTTTGGAGATCCCCATGTATCTAAGTGGTTTTTCTTGTATTTAGATTCTGACAGTAGCACAGAAGCTTTAGGGGTACAGGGGCCCATCAGACTTGGAAGATCACTTTAGGGCATTTAAGGGCAGGGGCAGAACTATAGAGGATGCAGGGGATGCGGTTGCACCCGGGCCCAGAAGCCTTAGGGGGCCCATAAGGCCTCTCTTCTCCATATAGGGAACCCAGTACTATAGGTAAAGCATTATAGTTGGGGGCCCTGTTACAAGTTTTGCATCGGGGCCCGGGAGCTTCAGGTTACGCCTCTGTTTAAGGGTAAGGTTTTGGTTCAGGGTGATTACTTGATTACTCCGCCTATGGTTCAGTTAGAGTGTAGGGGTATTGAAGGGTCCGTTCGTTTATGAGGCATTGGTCCACCTTATCGCTTGTATAGCTGTCTCATCTGATCTATTGACAAGCCGGCCTTGTTCAATGTATTCTCCACATTCAAGTGTGTTGTAATGGGCTCAGCATGAACTCCCAATGGTATTGTAGTATCAGGAAAGTTTAGTATTTGATGTATGGTAATGTAGTCTATCTTTTAAATGTGATAATATAAGTTACATTTTAATAGTTCCCTTTCAGTGATACTTATACTACTACAGTAAGACAAGTATTTATTTATTTCTAGTCAGTGATAGAGGGCTTAAAAATATGCTTTGGCACCAAATCACCTTATGTACTACTACAGTACTGTTGACCAGGGGCGTACCTAAAGGCTTAGGGGCCCGGGTGCAAAATTTCAGCTCGGGGTGAGTGTAATGTATCGGATGTACGGATTGCATGTACGGATTTCACTGCGGGATTCAGCAGTGAAATCCGTGTGTGCAAGTGGGCATGAGGCCTAATAGAGAGAGATAGATACATAGATATGAAAGACATTCATAGATAGATACATAGATGGATAGATACATAGATATGAGAGAGATTCAGAGTTAGGTAGGTAGACAGATAGATAGATAGATAGATAGATAGATAGATAGATAGATAGATAGATAGATATGAGATAGATAGGTAGATATGAGATAGATAGATAGATAGATAGATAGATAGATAGATAGATAGATAGATAGATAGATAGATAAATAGATATGAGGTAGGGTAGGATAGATAGATAGATAGATAGATAGATAGATAGATAGATAGATAGATAGATATGAGATAGATAGGTAGATATGAGATAGATAGGTAGATATGAGATAGATAGATAAATAGATAGATAGATAGATAGATAGATAGATAGATAGATAGATAGATAGATATGAGGTAGGGTAGGATAGATAGATAGATATGAGATAGATAGATAGATAGATAGATAGATAGATAGATAGATAGATAGATAGATATGTGATAGATAGATAGGTAGATATGAGACAGATAGATAGATAGATAGATAGATAGATAGATATGAGGTAGGGTAGGATAGATAGACAGATAGATAGATAGGTAGATAGATAGATATGAGATAGATATATAGGTAGATATGAGATAGATAGATAGATAGATAGATAGATATGAGATAGATAGGTAGATATTAGATAGATAGATAGATAGATAGATAGATAGATAGATAGATATGAGATAGATAGGTAGATATGAGATAGATAGATAGATAGATAGATAGATAGATAGATAGATAGATAGATAGATATGAGGTAGGGTAGGATAGATAGATAGATAGATAGATAGATAGATAGATAGATAGATAGATAGATAGATAGATATGAGATAGATATATAGGTAGATATGAGATAGATAGATAGATAGATAGATAGATAGATAGATAGATAGATAGATAGATAGATATGAGATAGATAGGTAGATATGAGATAGATAGATAGATAGATAGATAGATAGATAGATATGAGATAGATAGGTAGATATGAGATAGATAGATAGATAGATCGATAGATATGAGGTAGGGTAGGGTAGGATAGATAGATAGATAGATAGATAGATAGATAGATAGATAGATAGATAGATAGATAGATAGATAGATAGATAGAAGATAGATAGATATGAGGTAGGGATAGATAGATAGATAGATAGATAGATAGATAGATAGATAGATAGATAGATAGATAGATAGATAGATAGATAGATAGATAGATAGAAGATAGATAGATAGAAGATAGATAGATATGAGGTAGGGTTAGATAGATAGATAGATAGATAGATAGATAGATAGATAGATAGATAGATAGATAGATAGATAGATAGATAGATAGATATGAGATCAGGGATGATAGATAGACAGACACATAGAAAGACATACAGACAGGCAGACAAGCAGATGGATAGATGCCCGGACTATTTCTCTGGTGTGGAGAGCAGCTATACCATCTGCGTAACTATAGTGGATGCAGAGGATGCGGTTGCACCCGGGCCCAGGAGCCTTGGGGGGCCCATAAGGCCTCTCTTCTCCATATAGGGAGCCCAGTAGTATGAATAAAGCATTATAGTTGGGGGGCCCTGTTACAGATTTTGCATCGGGGCCCTGAATTTTCAAGTTACGCCTCTGAGCTGTACACAGTGTCAGCAGGGGGGAAGCAGGAGGGAGATGACATCATCATCCCTGCTCCACTCGATGCTTCACTGTGCTGTGCCAGTGTGCCGTGAGGCTGTGTCTCTGTCCTCTCTGCTCTTTCCCCCTTCCTCTTCCCCTGTCCTTTCTCCCAGTCCTTCCCCCACCCTTCTCCTACTCTTGTCTCTGGCTCGTGCTGTCAGCCGGACCACATTAAGCACGCGGCCGCCGTCAGTGTGAAGTGGAAATGACCTCTGGGCCCCCGCAAACGCAGGGGCCAGGTCGCCGTTGCGACCCCGGGGTGCCCCCTGCCGGTACGCCTATGCTGTTGACCAGTATGTCTTTAGCAAGCCTGAGCCCTCAGCCGGACCGGTGAGTGATTATGAACCAGCAGCTGTGCCCAGTCCTGTCTTTCCTGACCTATCATGTAAGCCTGGCATTAGTGTACGGTGGGACTTGTAGTCTGAGTAGAGGGACGAATTTGAAGAATTAGGAAGGGCGAACTCACTAGAAGAAACTTCCGTCTTCCAGTAGGCCAGTCTGACACTTACACAATAGGAAAGGGGAATACGATATATAAATTGCCTCTATCGTATTGTAAAAAGTGCAGGAGGATTGGCAACTAAATCACCAAGGCAGTAGTTGCAATTAACTGTTCCATTACTGCGGGTGAGGCAGCAGCTAGTATGGAGACGCAACATACACTGTAAAGCAAAGATATTTACAGTATATAGAATGCAGTTAAAATTATGTTTAATGCAAGTTAGAATATGATTTGGCCAGTTTAGCTATATCACAATAATCTCAGTATCAATATTAGTCACTTCTTACACCAAACGTCCTTGATCTGTTAAACTTACACTGTCTTTTACCACTGATGAACTCACCAGTAAAAGGCCTGCTTTTTTTCAAACTGCTTCTCCACTTCACAGTGGTCCCCATCCTTGTGCTACCACTCCGGTAAATGTCTGGCTGCTCTCTTTTGTCCCAATTCTGGTATTACTCTCAAACTACTGCAGGCGATTCTTGACGGGAGGATTGTTTCATCATATACGGCAATCTCACGCCTACTAGCAACTGTGCTTCTCACCTCTCAACACCATTCTTCTAAACAGCATTTTGCTTTCCTGTCCAATATTTTGCCCTGGCCATCTTAACTAGGACTTGGAGAATCTCTGTTGTAGAAAACAGATACTCCTATTCTGGATGTTGCATTATGTATGTTTTTCGGAATCATAGTATCAGTTCCTCCCATACCTTCCAGGTACCATTGCAGAAACGCTACCACTCTCTATAGTAGGGAGTTTAGAACATACCAGCAATCTGTACAGATTCTGACTAAGGCCGGGCTCACACAACCAGGTCGGATTCTGCATGTGGGAGGCCCACAGCGGATTCCAACTTTGAGCCCAGCCCGTTACCCTGCGTACCCCCTAAAACTGTACTGCAGATGACCGTGGAGGCTCACAGGCGGTTATGCGCAGTACAATTTCTTTTTTTGTTTATTTGTCTTTCCCGTGCCGTGACTTAGCGATGACGCGGGTTTCCACAGGCCATACACAATGTCAATTGCATATGGGCTGCGGGTCAGATGGCCACCATTGACATCAATGGAGGCCTTCCGCGCAGATTCTGCGGCAAAATAGAACATGCTGCAATTTTTCTTCCACTCGCAGAATACGCAATTCGTATCTACGAGTGTGGATAAAAACTCAAAAATAAAAACTTTCAATGCCCGCGTTTTACCGCGGATCGTCCGCGCAGACAGCGTTCACGAAATCCGCAATACAAATCCCCCATGTGAACCCAGCCTTACTCCTAAGCCATTTTTTGCCAGTACATAGAAGCAACACCGTCATCTTTGCCCATCTTTATCACACATCTAAGTGTCTTACCACCTGAAAAAAAATCCTCGAGGGACCTAGCATTTTTTTTCATCATTTCCCCTCTCTGATATCTCGTCTCGTTATTTCATTAAAAAAAAAAGCGAACTAAATCAATGGAAATGCTCCATGTGAATGAGCCCTTAATGCGCCGACATTTCCGAAAGCTTACTGCCAAGCTCGTTAATTGGTGCCAAGTCGCTGTCTACCGAGGAGAAGAAAAGTTTGCTAGAGCTTTCCATAAAGGTGACCTATAATGACCAGATTATTAAGAGTCAATATGTAATTGGCTGCTACCTGTAATAAGCACACTTGTACTGTAGGAAAAGGTTATTAAAAATGTGCAAACATTTACCATCAAGCACAAAGCTCAGAGCGTCTCGAAAAAAACCGCCCAGACACGACTTGTTAGTTGATTTATTTAAAACAGACGCCTCAGTCTTTTCAACTCGTCCTCTTGAAAATTTGAAGGTCAAATACACTGAAGCAAAACACTGTCATTTATTTTAAAAGGCAGCGAAAAAGATGCAGTTGGGAGTTTGTTCTCTCGCATCTAAAAAAAATGAAAAGCAGTCGATTAAAGATGTGAAGCCTAGGATTAGAGATGCGGAAACCGGAATGGCTCCGCTGAAACAAGCGGCGGTCTCTTTATCTTCCTGATCATCAGTGTCACTGTTCGTCTCAAGAAGCGCATACATATATCCTTCTCTAAATAGTCATTTGGGTGTTAATATCTAACTATTCGCAGCTGCAGAAAATGCTCTCACCATCAGGATTATCACCTCCGCCGAAGATGTGCCAGACCGTGGAGGCATTTTTTAATATTCCGAAATTCTAAGCTCAAGATTAAATAATTAGATTTCTTGCACTGGAAGAATTCTCCAGGAGGCAAGCTGACATATCACTTCCTATGTATTTCATATGCTAGACACGGCTTAATCCAGTGTAATGCATGGAGAGAGAGCTGTGCCAAGCTATTTTATGTCATTTGCCAAAGGCGAAAAAAAAAAAACCTATTGTGCTTGTTCAGTCTTTCCGGTTATCCATATGGATGTACATAACAAAACTTCATCCTCTTCCTCTGAAAATACGCTCCGTAAGGAAATCAATAGCACAAGGCAAAATACAAAAGTAGTCAATAATTCCATCCTCCGGGTTGCAAAATGCCCATCTTTCGAGAGTCCGAGTCATCTATTATTCAGCTGATGTAACGGCCAGGCGTGTGATCTAGGGGAAGGTGGATTTCACGTGAAGGCAAGGTATTTGCATTAAGTAGACCGCATGGAAGAAGGACATCTTCCAAGGAATACAACTTCTTGACTATTGAAATGCAAAGCACAAGTTTGTGTCTTGCTGGCATGTACATAAAAATGCATCGAGACAACCAGAGCCATTGTTTTCCAGGACAGAGGCAGAATAACAAGCGGTAACGGCTGAAGTGGAGTGAGTAACCAAAGGATAAGAGTTGGTTAGATTAAAGAACAAGGACTTAAATGAAGAATGATCCAATGTCAAGGTGAAGCAGACAGCCCAGCAATTGCTGCTTTTTTATTAGAGGGTTGCTCATAGTATTGCCGGTGCTCTAGCATTTCTTGTATTTACTTAACCCGAGTACAAAGTTCGAGGCAGGTAAAGTCGGAGCTGTCGGAAGATCAAAGGAGGGGTGACCCGTGACGCTACCGCCAACCTCTCTCCGGTGCAATTACGGCTCCAAATAAAGAATAGCTAGAAAGAAAACATAATATGAAATTACTTCATAAATGCCCATAACAGTTGTCATGGAAACATTGACATAGTCGTAGAAACCTCCATAACCTCCACGCATTACGAGCAGAAAACTTCATGTCGTATTCTGGAGGAAAATAAAAGGATATATAAGCTGGATGAGAAGGAAAGATTGGGCCGGTAAAAGCTGCCGATACAATATATCATCAAATAACAGGGGGACTAAAAGGATGTTGCATATTATATGAGGTGGGCATCCAGTTCTGGAAGCGGGGAGTGCACCAGTGGGGAGAGAACAGGCTTCCTACTTAAAGGGGTTGCAAGAATTTTAAGTTACCCCCTATCCATTCAAATTGCTGATCAGCGGGGTCTCACCGCTGAGGCTCCTTCTAAATCTCAAGAATGAGGGTCCCGTGTCCCGCATTCTCTTCACTGTGGGCTTACTGCACCCCGCAGTGAAGAGGAGACCATGAAAAGTCCATTCACTTTCAATGAGACTGCGGAGACACTTGAGTGGCGGCTGATCAGGTATTTCCATCAGCCCCATTGAAATGAATGGAGCACTGACCATGCATGTGCGGCAGCACTCCATTCAGAGCAAACTTTGCAGTGACGGGAGAGCAGGACACAAGATTGAGGTCAACGGGAATCTCAGAAATGAGACCCCTGCTGATCAGCAAGTTATCTCTAGGAGATAACTTGCAATGCTGGTAAAATCCCTATAACTATGGGGCCGGCACTATTAGTGCTAAAATGAGTCTGCTGGCGTGAGTTTGACATTATGACAAGGACTTGGGTATTCTGATTACAAGTAAGCTAAGTAGCAGTACTCGGTGGCAAGCAATATGAAAAAAAAGTTTTAGCCTGATGAAGGGTCGATAAAAATCCGGAAGCTCGCTGTAACATCATGAATTTTTGTTAGCCATTCAAAGGTATCATATCTACAAGATTACGTGGTTTCTGTTACTGAGAACAATCAATGTCAAGCAGGAGTGGCAAAAGCAAATAAGAGGGTTCAAAGGTGTGCAACTAGATTATTAAATTGGATGGGAGATCTCTTTAAGGCCTTATCCACATGGGCATTTTTATGTGGCTAATTAAGCCGCGTTAAAAAACTGCGACCATCGGAAGCATTTGATTCCTTGGAAAATCGTCCGGTCGGCGAAGATAGGACATCGGCGGCTGAATACAGTTACTATTTTATACACGGCCGGAAAAGATAGGTCTTGCCCTATCTTTTGGCTGCGATCACCTGGCAGCTCCCATAGGCTTCTATGAAAGCTGCTGGTAAAGGGAGGGGGAGGGAGTTTAGCAGCAGCTAGCACTCTTAAACCATGTAAGTTAGCTCTATTTAACTAATAAACCCATGCTGAGCAGTTCTCCGGACCCAAGGAATTCCAGGCTGCGGTGTATATACGCCACACCCGGCAGTAAATGGGCAAGAAAACGCAAATTTTGGCCACGATTTGTTTGAGACTTTCTTTCCCATCCATGTGTTTTTCGGCTGCGATGCAGATGGCGTAAAAACGCATCGCCTGCGTGAAAGAAGCCTTATAATGAGAGACTACAGAATTGGGCTTGTTCAGCTTGGATAAACACACCTAAGAGATTATCTCATTAACATGTATACACATATATGTGTGTTCAGTTCAAAGAATTGGCACCAGATTTATTTTTCCTAAGGACTGTATAAAGGACGAGGGGACATATATTACAGCTTAAGGAACGGCGATTTAGACTTCTATATGGGAAGGGATTCCCTATAGTAGAGCTACATACACTCGGGCAACATGATACTGGGATGTAAAATTCAGCCCAATATCGCTCTTGCCAATGTGCAATTTGCCCGCAGATGTGAGATGTTTTTCCTTAAAAATGACTCCCATCCCTTCACATAAAATACCGATCCTCCAGCAAGTGTTTCCCATTGTCTTCAATGGGAAACCTCACAATGCACGCGATAAAATGTCGGCCAAAATCGAAACCATCTGAAGCATTGGATTCTAATTAGAGATGAGCGAATGTGCTCGTTTAGAGCAATTACTCGAGCGAGTATCACTTTTTTCGAGTAACTGCCTACTCCGGCCCCAGGGGGGCGCCGGGGGAGAGCAGGGGGTTGCGGAGGGGGGAGAGGAGAGAGAAAAAGAGCTCCCCCCTGTTCCCCCTGTACCTCCTGCTCCACCCCCTGAATCTTTTCACCCAAGTAGGCAGTTACTCGTTCAAGTAATTGCTCTAAACGAGCACATTCGCTTATCTTTAATTCTAATGTATTCATTCAGATGGCTGATTATTAGCTGTGTCAAAACATCACAGCCGAATATACCGGGCGATGTTTTGGCGCAGCCAGAAAAGATAAGTCTTGCCCTATCTTTCGTCCGTGATCAGCTGGCCAGCTTCTATGGGACCTGCCGGCAAAGGGAGTGGGAGGGAGTTTAGCAGCGGCTAGCGCTACTAAACCATGTCAGCTGGCTCTATATAAGTAATAGAAGCCATGCTCAGGATTTATGCCGGCCAAAGGAATCCCAGGCTGTGACTATGTGAATGGATGAGAAAACGAGAATTTTAGCCACGAGTTAGTCACGGCTCCTACTCACTCATGTGTTTTTCGGCCGTGATGCAGCATGCTGAAAAGCACATAGCTCATGCTTAAAGGGGTTGTCCCGCGGCAGCAAGTGGGTCTATACACTTCTGTATGGCCATATTAATGCACTTTGTAATGTACATTGTGCATTAATTATGAGCCATACAGAAGTTATCAAAAGTTTTATACTTACCTGCTCCGTTGCTGGCGTCCTCGTCTCCATGGTGCCGACTAATTTTCGGCCTCTAATGGCCAAATTAGCCGCACTTGCGCAGTCCGGGTCTTCTGCTGTCTTCAATGGGGCCGCTCGTGCAGAATGCCGACTCCGTGTAGCTCCGCCCCGTCACGTGCCGATTCCAGCCAATCAGGAGGCTGGAATCGGCAATGGACCGCACAGAAGCCCTGCGGTCCACAGAGAGAGAGGATCCCGGCGGCCATCTTCAGCAGGTGAGTATGAAGACGCCGGACCGCCGGGATTCGGGTAAGTACTACCCGGTTTGTTTTTTTAACCCCTGCATCGGGGTTGTCTCGCGCCGAACGGGGGGGGGGGGGGGTTAAAAAAAAAAAAACGTTTCGGCGCGGGACAACCCCTTTAAGCTAAACTTTGCTACAAATGTATGAGACTGTCAGTCCTGAGGGATAACTGGAGTATTCACTGCATCCTTATTCCCCATTCAGCCTCAGTTAGCAGAAAGCAAAAAAATGACCCAGCTGTTCCATTTGACCATTTATGCAATACTTATTTATGTGAAGAGTTACATCTTTTTACATCTGCATCATAGACTCACTTCGGTACACATCCGGCATGAGACGCTGGTCACAAAAAGTTGCCCGTCCAGGACTTTTTTCGGTGCCTTACAGATGCAGGAACCAAGCGGACCTCATTATAGTCAATGGGATCCATTGGGCACAGCTTGATTCCGTTATGAGACGGATCCTTTCATCCAGGGGATTCCGTTTTCCTGCTCAGAATCCCTCGCGCAGATATGAATGTAACCCCTCGCCTGCCACAGGAATTTGTAATTGAGCAACAACTTAAAAACAAAACATTTCTCCTTTGAGTCACAACCCAGACTGCGCTCGTTCCCTCGCTTTTTGCACGTGCAAAGTAACATTTTGACACGTAAAACCAGGTCTTTGTATTGTTAGTATTGTGCTTTTAATGTTTTACTTATTTAAATGTCAACTAGATTGCTTCAATAGGCTTCAGCAAAAAGTACGCCAGACACACATGTAAACAATCCGCGCCAAATACACTCCACTCCGATCATCCTAATAATGAATTCATGCCAAATTAATGTCTACCTCTTTAGCTCAGAGGTCCCAGTCAACATTACTGATTGTATTCCCCAGTATACGTTTGCATCTTGACATGTACCCAATGTTCCTTTTAAATCTTTGTTTTTAAGGCAATTTAGCTATTTAGCTGTATTTTGTAGTATTAATATATCACCGCTGCCGTGCGCACGCTTGTATGAGACAACAGTGGCATCTAGCGGTGCTTTCCATCGCGTTCGCAGTAATCCGGGAGACGGCTCTTTCTGTTCTATACTTCAATAGAACACCTAACCCAGTGAAGGTCAAGTGAAGGGCATTTGTGATATAAATTAATGTATTGACCCGCGGTAAAGATTGAAGAGACATTTGTGTTTGCTCTTTATTCTAACAACAGATGTTCCAAATCCCGGTACTTTAATTTTTGCTTTTATGAATGCAGGAAAAATAAAGATGAGCCTTGTTCAGGATTCATCTAAGAGGACGAACAATGAACCGAGGGTTTTCTTAACTCTATTGTTCGGTTCTGCTTTACAGTTCTGTGTAATGTTTGTAAGCGAAACAGGAGTTTAATTACTATTTCTTTTCATTTCCATTTTTTCATACCGCTGTCTGAATATTAGGTCATTGTCATCGCTGTCATTGTCTGATTCCATGCACAGGCTAACAGTGCCCTCTAGTGGTCATTGGGTTACTTTTTTATTTCAGTTTCTACAGACATCTGTGGTTGGCTACAATGTATTTGCTACAGACATAAGTCATTTTTTTTCGATCTGCATTAACTTTTGGGGGTCAGGAGCCTTTTTTTTGGAAGATTATAACATTTTTCTTACTATTTTAACGAGTGGCTATAGCAGCATCAGCATTCTGTATGTTGTAGAACGTTGGCAGGTAACATAAGGAGCACAAAGACAATGCAGCATATGACGCAGTGTGACAAATGGAAGCACAGTGTGACAGTATCAAGGGTGGCCAACGGGATTTGATGCAGACTAGTTATAGGATTGTTGACCCTATTTTTCCTTAAATGGGGTGTTCAACAAGAATATCACCCTTTTTTGAGACCACTTCCCCCTCTCTCCCTGATGGAGAGCTGATTGGAAACTAGGTGCCAGGGGAAGTTTCCAGATAAATCTAGTATTGCACAATGATTATTAAAGTCAATGGATGATGCATGACTCTGTAGCATCCTCAAGAGCAAGCAGGGGTGTAGCTATTGGGGATGCAGAGGTAGCATCCCCCCTCCCGCCATGATTTAAAAGGGTATTTAGCCTAATGAGGTCCAGATATGTTCTTCTTTCATGGAATTGCACATTTGCAGGTGTATTGAGCGCATATGTGCGCACTTCCTTGGTGCGCAAATGTGCACAAAAATGGAGCGTATCCTATTTTTTTCCGCATGCGAAATGCGTGCACAAAAGAGGGGGATGTGGACGAACCTATTGAAATCAGGGGGTTCTATTTTCTGCGTATTACAGATACGTTCGTCTGAAGGAGCCCTAAGACTGCAGTGAGGTGGTCAGTGGACACTCTAGTTCTCGAGATCAACAGGGGTCTCAGCAGTGAGACCCCAAGTGATCAGCAACATATCCTGTGGATAGGAGAAGACTTGTAGTCTTAGTACAACCCCCTAAAAAGATAAGTTTGATTTCTGAGGGTCCAACGACTAGGACCTGACCAAGGGAAGAGGGGTTTTGAGTCCCCTGTGTAAATGGTGCAGTGGTTATGCATGCAGACCAACGCTCTATTCATTGTCTATAGGACTGATGGATATAGCCAAGTACAGTCAACATATATGACCAGCACTCCCTTCACATAGGGGCTCAAAACTGCTATTCTGGTGGTTGGTACTTGCGGCAAAATTCAGCCCCCCCCCCCCCCCCCCCCCCCAATGATCATGCATTTATCAACTACCCTGAAAAAATCCACAGGAAATCTGCTCTAAAATTTGTGTCTATCTCCACACCATTTTGGGTGGATTTTGCTGCAGATCCGCAGCGGATTTCGCCCCTTCAATTGGAATGGGAAGATCTGCTGCAAATCTGCACAACATGGTGCAGATTTTTGTGCCAATTTACTAAGAATTTTTTTAGCTGCGGAAAATCCACTGCAAATCTGCTGCATATGAATGCCGCCTCAATCCCGTCCAGTGCGGTGTTGCGCTGATCACAAATGAGTGCATCTACTTTGAATACCAGAATGGTGTATTACTGTACATCTTTGCACACACAAAATTTGATTTCAATGGGTTCGTTCACATGAGCGTCTTTTCCTACATATTTCATTTGCGCAAAAAAAAAACCTGCATGTTTAATTTTCCTACACATTTGCGCTGCAAAAGTCCCCATAGAAGTCAATGTGCAGATGTGAGAAAAGTGTGAAACACTGCGAAAAATGTGCAAAAAAGTGAAACACTGCGTAATTATGCAGGAAAAAGAACACATCTGGAACTCCTTAGACAAAGAAGCCATTCCAATGCCTTGCACACACAAAAAGTGTAGTAAAATACGCCGATGCATGTGCAAATGCACTTGCGCCCATGGGAATCCAGCCTCCGGGCTCAGTCACGCAGGCGCATCCGAGCGCCAATGCGCCCATCTCCCTGCAGGATAAGACAGCCGCAGTGCAGGTGCGGAGAAAGAACACATGACCAGCTCCATTGCCGTTCATGTGTTCTTTCTTCCGGCGCTGCGGAGTGTCGTCTTCCAGCGCTGCGGACGGCACCTGTAGTGCAGCCGTCTTCTTTATGCAGGAAGATGGGCGCATCGGCGCCCGGATATGCCCATGTGACTAAGTCCTTAAGCTAGACAAGCTCTACAGGAGAAACACTTGGGAGCAATTTAGCAGTTTAGTGTAGCCACGAGAGGTAGATATATCTGTGCTTGAATGGATAAGCCATTGGTTATAGCTCACGCATGGCCGCCCCTGCAAATATTACACCTTACACAATATCTTACACCAAATATAAAATACAGGAGCTCTTTAAATAAAGACCAGTCACCAAGTTTCTATAACTTTACACTGAGAACTGGAGAAGAGGAGTGTATGATTCCCCTGCTACAGTATGTCACATAATGTATCCTTTCCACTTTATACCTTCTGAATCTTTCCTACCTTGTAGGCGGGTGACATATCACATGACGGCGTGGATCTGACTACTGACACATGTGCGAGCAAAGTAATTATCATGCGGCTAACACATTTCCTTGTGTGGGAAAAATGTGCAATGCAGATACGGTATCAGGCACAAGCTGCTGCAGTGTTAAACACTTCATAAGGTAACATCTATTACAGGGAGTAAAATGTATTTACAGTAGTATATAGAAAATGTTACATATCTTGTAAAGCAGTTCTCCAGGACTTCGATACTGATGACCTATCTGTAGGATACAAAGAAGAGAAGAGGAGGGTGGAGAGACTTCAATTAAGAATATGATTTAGTAGATGGTGAAGAACGCAAGGATCTTTTTAAAAGATATGTATATATATATATATGTACATATATATGGTTCTGATATATATATATTTATATACACATATATATGGTTCTGATTATATATATATATATATATATATATATATATATATATATATATATATATATACATATAAATATAAATGGTTCTGCCAGTTCAGGTTTTGCCACCGCATCTATAAAGGCGCAGTTATGTCACTTTCAGAAAATCAAACACCATGGACCTTAGGGCTCTTTCGCATAGGCGTCAAAATCGCGCAGAAGTTAGTCATGCAAAAAAATCATGGCAAAATCACCCGGCAATTGCATGAATGTGCGATTGTCTGCAAACACGTCCTGAGCCTCATTAGCATTAAAATTGCTCATTCACACGATTGGGAGAGGCGTGTTGCCGAAAAATTCTCTGCTGAGAGAGAGAGATTTTTTTTATTTCGGGCAGCATAAAACTATGACATTCTTTTTCAGCACTACTCACTGCTAATCTCACTTACCCTCCCTATGGCATTGTTTCACAAACTCCCTTTTCCTTCCATTGCCATTGTTTAGCGGTGTCAGCTAAACAATGGCAATGTTTAGCTAACACTGCTAATCTCACTCAACCCCCCCCCCCCCCCCTTCACATACACAGCCAATGTTAACACATTGAGCAACCTGTCATTCTTCTCCTTCTGAATGTGGAAACCAATGGACTATTCATTCACCGCACTCAATCCAGCCAATTTTTGAGGAAGAGGACTGAATCCCTGAAACATGTTAGGATTGGCAGTTTTAAAAACTAATAAAGAAGAATCAGGTTAATTCCTTTATTTTAATATTTTTTTCAGCCAAAAGGGTTGTGCCTAAAGTCCATGTCTTTGATTTTCTGAAAGTCACTACCTTTAGGGTAAGCCATCAATATTGGATTGGTGGAGGCCCATCTCCTCACACCTTCCTCGATAATATGTTTGAAGCAACTGCAGCACTCAGTGCTAAAGCCTCTTAGTTGTATACCAGGCACAGCACCGTTCATTGCGTAGCGTGTAAATGGTACCGCAGCTCAGTCCTATTCACTTGAATGGGACTGAGCTGCACAAAGGCCATGTAGCCAATGAACTTGATGTCACCAACCAAGTTAAAGGGTGGGAGCCACAGACCCTTCAATTTGCTTCATTGCGTTGACAGGAGTCCGCCTTCCCCCCACCAATCTGATATTGATATTCATTCTTTATCCTTAGGATCGGATATCTAATTCCGGGATAGGGTCAGCTCACACTAGTGTCTCATTTCCGTCTGGCTGTACCGTTGTGCGAGATGGAAATGAAAAATGGATAGCTTTCCGCTTACTTCTATTTTCCATTGACAGCAATGTTAAAAAACACAGAAACGTTGGAATCCATTTCGGTTCAGTTTTCGTCATTGGAAACAAAAGTGTAGCAATCTGCTTCAGTTTTAAAAATGGAATGGAGATGGAAAATTGACAAATGGGTTGAAACTGAAGGTCTGCTATTTCTTTCTTAACTGACACTCCCAAATAGATGGAAACAAAAAACCGCTAGTGTGAACATCGTCCTATTAAGGTTTTCCTGTAAAGGG
The DNA here is from genome assembly GCA_035609135.1 of Eleutherodactylus coqui. Classification (NCBI taxonomy): domain Eukaryota; kingdom Metazoa; phylum Chordata; class Amphibia; order Anura; family Eleutherodactylidae; genus Eleutherodactylus; species Eleutherodactylus coqui. The sequence goes on along the minus strand of CM069414.1, from coordinate 36,184,566 downwards.
GTTGTTTCATCCAGACATCCCAATCCATGTGCACTATTAGAGCAGATGGATGGCATATAGATGGGGACCCCCTCTATAAATCAGTGTGGAGGTATGGTAACAAACAGTGGTGCTCATATAAGAAGAATGGGCCTATCCATGGTCAGTCAATCATCTGAATGGCCCAGTATGTAGTGTTGATTCAGTGGCAACAACTTCCGTTGCCCATGATGTGACAGCCCTTTTAAAAATATATTTTGTGATTAGAAATCAGTGAATCTTTAAAATGATGCATTCCTCATGAGCCCCCAAACTTAATCGCTGAAATTTCCCACCTTCCAAGTGTATTCGACAATCTCTAATAGTGATTAAAGGGATTCTGCGGGAGGCAGATCATGTGACTGCTAAGGGGCCCATGGAGAGAAGAGGCCCAACAATGTTTGGTCTTAACCCCTCCAATGTCTGATATATGTTCAGGACTCGCCTATCTAGAGGAACTGAATTGCTTAGAAACGAAGAAGTTGGGACTTATCTTAAAGGGGTATTCTGGTGATTCAAAGTGAAGGTTATATGCTTCTTAAGACAATGACATGTCATTTTTCAATATAATGTTTTACAAAGCTGCAGAGATATTGCTCCACCTGCGGTCTCCCCCTTACTTAGTTCTCCATTGGTATTCAATGGTTACGTCCTGTAGGCTCCACTGTTTTAGTGGTCAGGCATGCTCAGTGCTTCAAATTCTGTAGTTCAGTTTGTACAGTTATGAATGTACACTCCTCAGTAACTGGCACTGGGGCATTGTGGGAGATGTAGTTTTTGCACTTCCCTGCAGCCATTTAATCTAAAAATGTGGAACTCTTACGTTGGGTAAAAAGTAGCAGAATTTAAATTTGCAAATCTAGATGGATGTTTTGAATGATGGCAATAATTGGAAACATTAAATGCATTTTGAAAACTTTGCAAAGTCTCCAGGCCTAAAAAAATCGCTGATCAAAACGTCCAATTGACAACCGTTTTCGATCAGCAATTTTGCATGCTGCATGAAAAGATAGGTCTTGACTAGAGATGAGCGAGTATACTCGGTAAAGGCAATTGCTCAAGCGAGCATTGCCTTTATCGACTACCTGCCCGCTCGAGATGAAACGAGCGGCTGTCAGCAGGAGGGAGCGGGGGGGAGAGAGGGAGAGAGAGATCTCCCCTCCGTTCCGCTTTAGAAGTCATTCCAAAGATTTCTGATGACCGATGGAATTCCATGCTGCAGTGTTTTTTCCCGTGATGTGAATGGACAAGAAAGCGCTAATTAATCTTGGGACTCGATTGCGGCTTATCTACCTTGATGCTATTTTCAGCCATGATGCGGCTGGCGTAAAAGCGCATCGCTAGTGTGAATGAGGCCTTTCTATACATGTCACTGTCCTGGAGTCCATAAATATGACTGAAATGACTGTCTTACAGAAAAACTGATCATGTAGCCCTTAACAACCAATCAGAGTTCAGCTTTGATTTCTTGTATTATTTTGGAATAATGAAAACCCTGATCGCTACGGGCAACGATGCTAGATTTTCTTTTAGACACTGTTGATAAATTAGGCTGAAAAAGGCAGGGGTATTTCGGGCAAAGACACATTTTGAAATCTAATGTCCATCATCACAATAAGTCATTCTGCAATAGATTCACTGTTCCTAATCTAGCTACTTTCTTCGCTTTCTATGTCGCGTGACCCTCAGCCTGAAAAATATCTCTATTTCCTTTGACATCTTGTCCGCATTTGCTACTTCCTCCACTGGCCATAGCCTCCAACATCCTGTGAGCAGTGCATGATGGGAGGACAGGAGCGGAAGTACTGCACTTTATTGCTTATGTGCAGTTTAGTGCTGTAGGGTCTTGTCTGTCCGCTTCAGCAGCTTTCTCTGGCACTCTGAGAGGGAGGTTGCTGCTGGTAAGTTGTAGGACCTGTGAGCTGTGGGCGGAGCTACAGCACTGACCAGGAGACAAGCTCTAGGCATACTGGGTGCTGCTGGTAGCAGTCTGTTGCTGTGTTTACTGCAGAAGTGATGCAAAGAGGGTCCAGAGTGGCAGATAAAAGGTACAGGTTGCTGCTACTTAGCTGTACCTCCTAGATTGCAGCACTGTCAGAATTTCCATTTTATGCCTGGAAACCCCCTTTAACCCCTTAATGATCAAGCATGGTAAATATACGGCACTTGGTCCTGGGCTTTAATCCAGGGCTGACAACGAAAATATGATTAAAGCCTCAGGTCCTGAAATCAAGCAGGAGCAGGTCAGCTCTTTGGCTGTCAGACGCAGTCAAGGACCCGGTGTTTTCAAATTTTTCCTGCACATTGCGTGGTAATCGGGTGCAGACTCCTATGTTGCTTTTGGTGCGCAAATGTGTACCAACATAGAGCATGTCACTGATTTTTTGTATGTGCTAAATGTGCGCGAAAAGCGAAAGTGAGAACGAACCCATTGAAAATAATGGGTTTTATTTTCTATGCAGGGATCGACAGCTATCTGTGTATGACTGTATATACAGGGGCAGCTGTCAATCACTGATAGCTCCGCCCACTGGACTGTTCCGCTCAGAATGTGCAGAGATATAAATGAATAAAATACAAGTTCTACTGAATCTTTCCCCATAAAACTATATATCAATCTGCTCAGCTCCTCCGGCTCTATAACATGATGCCAACTTCTGGACAGCATGTTCCACTTGACAGATTCCCTTTAAAGGAGATGTCCCGAGGCAGCAAGTGGGTCTATACACTTCTGTATGGCCATAATAATGCACTTTGTAATGTACATTGTGCATTAATTATGAGCCATACAGAAGTTATAAAAAGTTTTATACTTACCTGTTCCGTTGCTGGCGTCCTCGTCTCCATGGTGCCGACTAATTTTCGCCCTCCGATGGCCAAATTAGCCGCGCTTGCGCAGTCCGGGTCTTCTCCTCTTCTCTATGGGGCTCCGTGTAGCTCCGTGTAGCTCCGCCCCGTCACGTGCCGATTCCAGCCAATCAGGAGGCTGGAATCGGCAATGGACCGCACAGAAGCCCTGCGGTCCATGAAGACAGAGGATCCCGGCGGCCATCTTCAGCAGGTGAGTATGAAGACGCCGGACCGCCGGGATTCAGGTAAGCGCTGTGCGGGTGGTTTTTTTAACCCCTGCATCGGGGTTGTCTCGCGCCGAACGGGGGGGGGGGTTTAAAAAAAAAAAAACCCGTTTCGGCGCGGGACATCTCCTTTAAGGGGTTGTACCAAGATTGCAAGTTATCCTCTATCCATAGGGAACACTATTACTCTGTTCACTTTCAATGGGACTGCGGAGATACTCAAGCAGCAAGTGAGTTTATTTATATTAGTCCCATTGAAATGAATGGAGCGCTGACGACGCATCGTCAGCCAGTGCTTCCTTCATATATATATATATATAGACATATCTATAAATATATATATATATATATATATATATATATATACATATATATCCACTGTGCCAGTTTTCAGACATCGGTCATGTTTCAGAAAACAGCAGCAGATTTATCATTGGGGTTTGCACCTAGTTGACGACGACGCTGCGACCGCCAATCATTGCTTGTCTATATACTCAAGCACAGATGTAGCATTAATTCCTGTCTGCACATCATGTCCACAGCCGCAGTCCTAGAGATCAGCTCCGGTGCAACAAATTTTAAGGCTGGATTCATAGGGGATCTAATTTTTAGCCAAATCTGCATCAAAATCCGTAAATAAACGATGCAGATTTTGCAGCGAATTTGCTCATGGTGTAAAATGATGCCGCAGAGACTATCAGGAAATTAGAGCGAGACTTGTGATTACTTATTTCAGCTATCAACTCCCAGGGAAGCACTTTAATTAATTCAACCACCTAGTTGTCATATCGTATTCCTGCCACAATAACACTGTCATCGTTCTTACCTGGGAACCGATGAAGTCATCAAGAATGGAGAGAATCAGGGACATAAACAGGCGCAACAACAATAATTAACCCCCTATGATTTAGCCAGGAAAACGTGTAACACCCTACCACTGATACAACAATGTAAACTTCCAGAATAATAGTTTTACATTTCACACTTTGAAGTTGTAATAACAGGAGCCGAATTACTTTAATTGATTAAAAATTGCCCTTATCTCCATTTAATCAGTTTAGCCCAGGAAATTGCAATTGCCAAGTAAATGGGAGAAGGAGAGATGTAATATTATCCCACTATGAACAGGACGGAGGTTAATAGTCAGGCAATTACAGTACCTCATTAGGCGATTAAAGAGACAGCCGTGGCCATAGGTTATAAAACTTTCCAAAACCCGTTTCACCCTTCACTATTTGAGCACATTTTAGTGCTGCCTCTATAGTGACCCCGAGTTGTCACTACAAAACTAATGCATATAGTTTTATTAACATGGTTATGTCCCCTTTAATAAATGTGTTAGAATGGAGTTGGTGATTGGAAGAACATCAAGTCCCGATCAATGGGTAGACACAACCCTTGTCGAGCCCTATGCTCATGGGAGGACCTCGAATCCATAAATAGCCCCACCCATTTGTAGAACGTTCAGTTGTTATTAGTTAGTGTTAGTGAATAGCAGTCTGTGAATAGTTAGTGAGAGAGTCAGTAGTGTGTTCAGTTATTATTCAGTCAGGCCAATAGACAGTCAGTCACTTAGGCAGAGAGGGTTGAGAGAGCGTGGAGCAGAGCAGAGTATGAAGTGATTTATCTGTTCCCACTCCACTGATGCAGCATACGGCACCTGAAAACTGCAGGATTATTGCCAGTCCTAAAAAGAGCCTTCGCATGCCTTTGTGTGTGGAGACCAACTGGGGTAGAGCATGCTTGGACAGAACCCAAAGTGGACCCAAGGCATGATTGTGAGGAGTCATAGGCCAGTAATCATTCAAGAGAAAAGCAGGGGTCTCCAAGATTAAGTCACTCTGATTAGACTGCCAAGAGTTATATACCAAAGAGTTCCCTGGGCTTGTACAGAAATATACATGTTGGAGATACTGTAGATTGTACAGGTACTGTGATTTGTGGTAAAGATTGGCTGTAACCTGTTACTAAGTGTTCAGTAAATTTGTAGTTTCTGGTTTCACAAGTTCCGGGCCTCTAACATCTCAGACACCAATCACAATACCTGCCAGCGTGCCTGGATGATGCAGGAAATTGGTGTCATGAGCAGGGACCCCAACCCCCTTCATCCAAAAACTTTGTTTGTAGCCTGACCATATAGGAGTGCAACTATCCAGCTGCCCCTCACTCTGGCCTGCTGAAGACCGGTATCACAAACTACAACCACTATTAACTTAATTTGTAGCATAGCCAGCTGGGAGTCCCTAGCCATATTACGCAAGGTGATTTTTTTATACCCTGTGCTCGCTACACGTTTTTGGGGAGGAAGATTTAATTAGATTGACCTAAAGAAAGAACTTATTCCCTTTCCCACAAGATAGGGGATAAGTATTTGATCAGTGGAAATCAAATACTGGGACCCCCACATATCATGAGAACAGGTCAAGAGCTCCCTCGAATGAATGGAGTGGGGCACATGCAATGGGCCTGTCGGAAATAGCAGCATACAAGCTATCTACAGAGTTCCTTTGAAATGAATGGAGCAACAGTGGGCACATGTGACTACAATTTTAAAAATGCTGATGTGATGACAGCTGGATGTTAGCCATACACCACTTCATTCATAGCTCCCCAGAAAAACACTCTTTGCTGTGCCTATCCACCAGCAAGGGTGTGGCAATTGTGCAAAAGTAGCAGTTACAACAGACCCTCGTTGCCGAGAAGGTTCAAAACGCCACTCTGCCAGAAAAGAAGACACCAATGTAATAAACGGTAGCTAATGGAACGGTAGAGTTGAAATGGATCTCCAGGGTCATCAGGTCCAACCCCTGCTTAGTGCAGGATTACTTCATCATCCCAGACCGATGTCTGTCCAGCCTTTGTTTGAACACTGTTCCACTCATTGATCACCCTCACTGTCAGAAAGTTTTTTCTAATATCTAATCTGTGTCTCCTCCCTTTCAGTTTCATCCCATTGCTTCTAGTCTTTCCTTGTACAAATGTGAATAGGGCTGATCCCTCTGCACTGTGACAGCCCTTCAGATATTTGTAGACCGCTATTAATTCTCCTCTCAGCCTTCTTTTAGTTGGCGGGCCTGTTGCAGATTTTGCACTGGGAACCAGAAACTTAAAGCTATGCCTCTGTCCATCAGTAAGGCCGCATCTATTCTGGTGAGCATGATATGGGTCAAAGAAACTTGTACTAATATCGCACTTGCAAATTTGTGATTTTCCTGTGATTGTGATGCTTTTTGGAAGAGAAACGTATTTTCACACACATGAGAATTGCATATTGTTTCACTAGAAAAAGTAAAAGAATCACATCGCACTCATATAAAAATGCAATTTTTTTCTACTCCCATAGAAAATAATGGGCGAGACTGCACAGAAAATAGGATATGCTGGGATTTTTCTATCTCGCAACATCACTGAGAGTGAAATATCACTCCTGTAAATACGCCCATGGTTAATAATGGGTTATTACAACGTGTTCTCACAAATGCTCATAACTTGTGTGTTTTTGTCATTCATGTAGATTCAGCCTAACTATAAAACATGGAATGGAAAAAGTGTCATTATTTACATATAATCTAAAGAATAGGAAGCACTACTTATCCTTAAGGCCTCATTCACCTGAGCATTGGGATTTAATGCTGGCTGCATTACAGCGGAAAATCACAACAATGAAGAATATCCGCGATCCAGTCCTGAGATTTATTAGCGTTTTCTCGTTCATTCACACTGGCGTATCATGTGAAAAATACACTGCAGCATGGAATTCCGTCGGTCGGCAGAAATCCTTCTAACAGCTTAGATAGAGCCAGCTGTCTTTGTTTCCCAGCACCAAACACAGGTAAATTCCCTCCCCGTCCCCTTTTTTCAGCTCCCATAGGCACTACCAGCGATTTTCATCAAAAGATAGGTCTTAGCGTGAAAAATCGGCGACTGAAAATGGTCAGCGATTTGACGTTTTACGCTGTGATTTCACACACCCAAAACTTGCCAGTGTGAATGAATTAATTGGAAACCAATACTTCGCATGGTCATGATTTTCGACGAACATGTTAATGCGGCTAAATACCAGCATAAAAACGCTCATGTGAATAAGGCCTAAAGAGGACAAAAACAGGCTCTTAAGGGCAAAATCACACATCTGGTGCTACACACCGCCAAAATACTGCCCACTCAGGGTGGTCAATAGCCACATAGCATGGATGGCCAATGGCTGTTCGATTTAAGTCAAAATCTTTTGGCTAATGGCAGTGGGCCTCGTTTGTCCATGTGTAGCCATCTTCATCCTTATAAGACTAAACTACTACATATAATTACATGTAATACAGTCGGGCTGAATGCAGCACTCATAAGCTAATGAGGTTCTTCACCAGTCTGTGAATCTAATCAACCAGAAAGGCTCGTAAATGTTTTAATCTATGGTATCTGTATTTGGAACATGGGCGATGTGAGACGCAGCAAAGGGGGACCTGAACCCAGATATTTTTAATGACGATCATGTCAAAGCATATTAGAGGGGATTACACTCCTTGTCAAAAACAATCAAGCACCTAAGAGGAGTTGTCAGAATCAAACAAAACTTTGTGTGTCATTGTAATGTTGATAAAATTAAGTGACTACAATATCAGAGCAAAAAGATTAGAGATGAGCGAACCTACTCGGCCACGCCCCTTTTTCGCCCGAGCGCCACGATTTTCGAGTACTTCCGTACTCGGGCGAAAAGATTCGGGGGGGCACCGTGGGTGAGTTGGGGGTTGCAGCGGGGACTGGGGGGTAGAGGGAGAGAGGGCTCCCCCCTGTTCCCCGCTGCTACGCCCCGCTCCGCCACGCCTCCCCCCGGCGCCCCCCGAATCTTTTCACCCGAGTACGGAAGTACTCGAAAATCGCGGTGCTTGACCGAGTAATTACTCGAAACGAGTATATTCGCTCATCTCTAAAAAAGATCTATTGTGGAAAACTGAACACTTTAATGGAGGCCCTGGTACCCTGTTGCAAGATGTGACATAGGCGGGCATGGAGACATACAGGTTCTACGATCCTGTGGCATATCAGTTCACATTTGCTGTAACTGAGCCTCTAGATAATGCAAACTCGTAGGCTGTGGAAGTTGGCGTCCCAGATGGTCCCAAACATGTTCTATTGGTGATAAATCTGGTCACCAGCAAGCCACAGAAGTGTGACAATGTTGTGGAGGCATTTCTGTGACCCCCTGCAGTGTACGGCCCAGCATCTTGAAAGCCCTGCCATAAGATGAACACTTGTGGCTGCAGAATGTTCAGAACATATCTGTTAGGGTTTCTGCTGGGATCTGTGGTCCTACATAGGTTTCCAGCCAATCAGCCCCACAGGTAGGGTTGATTGAGCTGACTGGGAGTGGATTTTTCAAGCCAGCCAGTCCCCTTCCTTTGTGGCTGCAGGATGTTCAGAACATATCTGTTAGGGTTTCTGCTAGGATCTGTGGTCCTACATAGGTTTCCAGCTGATCAGCCTCACAGGTGGGGTTGATTTAGCTGACTGGGAATGGATTTTTCCAGCCAGCCAGTCCCCCGGGTCTTAGACCCCTGTGTGTTAAGTGTGTTTGCCGCTAACAGTATACACTTGTATGATAGACAAGGAGAGGGAACAGAATAAAGGCACAACACATACACACAGATCTGTTGTCAAACTATTTCCTTTACTTTCTTTTCTTTGTATAACAGTTCATCCTTCACTATCCTTCTTCCTGTAATCTTTATTCACTAACCTTCAATATATACAACTTTTTTTATATCTTTCTTCTCTTAATCGTTCTATATAACCCTTCCTTGATATTTTTTTCTCTTAATACCTTCCATCATCCTATACCCTTCTTCTTGTAATCTTCAGTCTCTAACCTTCAATCTATATAACTCTTCCTTTATATATTTCTTCTCTTAATACCTTTCATTGTTCTATATATGTCTTCCTGTAGTCTTCATTCACGAACCTTCAATATATATAACCTTTCCTTTATATCTTTCTTTTCTTAATACCTTCCATTTTTCTATATCCTTCTTACTGCAATCTTCATTCACTAACCATCGAGATATATATATATATATATATATATATATATATATATATATATATATATAACCTTTCCTTTATATATTTCTTCTCTTAATACCTTCCATTGTTCTATATTTTTCTTACCGTAATTTTCTTTCAATATCCTTCTTTTTTTACTGTTATCTAAGCAGAATCATTTCTTCTCTGTTTTGTCTAGCCTTGTTTTAATCATTTTCTTGGGTACCATTTATATCTAGTCACTCCAACCTGAATACATGTGCATTCTGTTATGTCCAGTTCACACAAGAACTCAGAAATTAAAATGGAACATGGAAAACTGCAAACTGGACTCATGGACAGACATAACACACACCTAGAGCAGGGGCCCAAACTACGCACACAATCCCACCTGAAACATGCACATTCTGTTCATACCTACAAACTGACACGTGTATACTGTTAGTGGTATACAGGGACATGAACAAATATCTCCTTATCTGTGTACATTTGTATTCTGTAATATCGAATTGGGACATGAACACTCTGCAGAGTCTTAAGTACCTTTCCTCCCAAAGAGGAGCCCCTGGAGATACGTGAACTGCAGAACTGCGAACTGGACACGAAACTCGCAGACATGACTGAGAAACAAACACAAACGTTACGCCATTCACACTCACAATCTGGCAAAACCAGAACGAACAACAGAACTATAAAAAGGACCTCATACTCGTGGACAGACACAGGCCAATGGCTGATAAACCCTAAAAACACGCACCAAGCATACCTGCATGTATAAACAGATGAAATAGATACAATATGAGGTATTAGTTCGGATTTTGGCCAAGTATCTTAAGCCCGCGAGCCCACTTCACGGGTCCTCATTGTCTCGTCGGTCCCTACACTAATAAAACAACTAACTCCAGGAAACCTGCCTGCAATGTGGGGCGATCGTCCCGATAGGGACAACCCTGTGCTGGAACCTAGGGGCCTACCTCAGCAATCCACACCCAATTAGCTCAATCAACCCCACCTGTGGGACTGATCAGCTGTAAACCCATGTAGTACCACAGATCCCAACAGAAACCCTAACAATATCACTGAGCTCTCATTGTGCTCGTATCACTACTACGGGTGACCAGCTGTCATATGCAATGACCCCCTCAATCCATCACAATAGCAGTAAAATGAACACGGCTGTCATCAGTGCCCAACCTAAACCTGGATTTGTGGCTGAAGACAACCCAGTTCCGCACTGTAGTAGTCCAGTTTCGTCGCTCATGACACCACTGCTAACAGTGACAGCGGGTGGGTGTCAAAGGTGCTACACGTAACAGGCGCCGTGAGACCAAATGCCATTTAGGCAAACACCTGGAAATGGTTCCAACAAACACAGGGGCCTTTAGCGATGGTGCCATCTGTCTCTGTATGGCAGACAACGAGAGATATGGAGCTGTTCATGCTTGTTGGATGATAAGACGATCCTCTCTACTGATGGTCTGTTGAGGGCAACCTGAGCCTAGCCGCCTTGTGTGTGTTCCCTCAGGCATTTACTGATCCCAACACCTACTAACAGTCTGGTCAGAACCACCCAAGTAACAGGCAATTCATTGCAAGATACGCCCCCTCTCAAACTCTGTTAACCCTTTCCAATCCATTTATTTTTTCTCACCCATTCTCCCCAGCTCCAAATAAATTGGAGCTGGGGAGAATGGGTGAGAAAAAATACATTTTCCTGCACCCTCCTGAACTGACAGAGTTCAGGAGGGTGCAGGTGCTCACTGCACCGTGGGGGGATCCTGCTTACCTGTCCGGCGTCTTCCACATTCTCTTTCTGCCTCCCGGCTCGGCGATCATGTGACCGCTGGGGTCAGGTGGCATCCAGCGGTCACATGATCGCCGAGCCCGGAGACAGAAGGGAGAATGCGGAAGACACCGGACAGGTAAACAGGTTCCCCCACGGTGCAGGCTCCTGGCCCGGCGTTCATGTGACCGCTGGAGGTCAGGTAACACCGGCGGTCACATGATCGCCGGCCGGAATCTCTATGCATTGCATAGTGCTAATTGAGCGCTATGTAATGTGTAAAGGAGAAGGCAGGAAGGGTTATAAACCCTTTCTGCCTTCTCCTCGGTGCAGAAGTGCATCTGCACCCGATGTGTCTGACGATCAGGTGCAGATCCACTCCTGCACTGCAGTGTCGGGCCTGCCCCAACATCGGAGCTGTGGAGGGAAATTATGATGTCGGGGCAGGCCCGACATTGGACTGGAAAGGGTTAACTTGTCGCAATCTTCTTCATTGCATCGTAGACGCGTCTAGTGCTCAACCTCTACACAAGCGGAAAAGAGGTCACTACACACAAGGAGCCTCTGAGCCTTTTTATAGGCCAAGGGGGGAACCACTTTTAGGGCCTCAGGTGGCAAGACCGTTCATCTAATCATGACACCACTCTAATCATTTGCATATCTGCCTGAGATGTAACTGCATGCCGAGTTTTGCCAACAAAATGACAACTCCTTCTAGGTGTTTCAGTTTCTTGTAACAAACAGTGTTTGTCCACCTGTCAGGGGGTATAAAGTGAGTGCACTTGTACAAAAGGCCGCATCAAACAATTTTCTAGACAAAGTCAATTACAAATGAGCATGATTCATAAGAATTATACATTAATTATAATCTGGCATTTTAATGCTCTTTAAGAATATTTTGTTGCCGAGGATTATCCAGCAGCTTCGGAAAGGTCTCCTCATTCGCCTTGTACACCGTGCAGTACAATCTGACCCTCGGGTGAGGATTCTGAAAGCAGTCATGGTTTTAATTTTTTTTTTGTTTACAGAAGTACACAACGCATTATACTCCCTACACAGTGCATCTCCCCAAGTGACAGATCCGCCACGTAATTACCTGAACAATTATTCATACCTTGCTATATATACATCTTATTGCAGGCCTCCCCAGCTGTTAACCTTGTGTAACAATTATCATCACTCTCTCCTCTCTCTGTAATTAATTATTCAATGTACCTGGTTCACTGCACTAAATTATTACAGCATGCTCATTAGGAATGAAAGGTTGCTTTCTATATAAACCAGCAGCTGTTAACGGTTAGGTTGACGTATAAAAATTAAGCGATGCTTGATAGTAGCTATTAGGTATGAGTAAAGGTTAACATCATGGACTGACTGGTGACAGATTAGTTTTTGCTCATCGGCTCCCAGCTGTTTGCAAGCAGTCATAAAATCTTACGATTAGTTATCTTATTAGAAGTTTCTTGAATGGAAACCTGTTCATATTTGTCAGGTTGGGTCTCACGTAGCAGCAGCCGGGTTGCGCCCAAGAAGCCCTATAATTATAGAAGTCGGCACGGCTCGCAAACTAATTAAGTGGTAACTGTTGATTGTTAATAGGCAAACCGTGCAGTCATTAACAATCAATAGTCAGTTATCACCTAATTCATTTCCAAGAAGTACTGACTTGGGACTTTTGGCTGCATTGCGGCCATGTGATATCTTGCTTTAAGGCCACCTTCATAAATGGTAAAAATGGAATTTTGCTGTCGGGATCACAGTGGAAGGCTAGTTTCACAAGAGCATTTTATCATGGTGAAAATTGTAAACCATCTGAAGCATTGGATTCTGGTGCGTAAAATTGGCTGTCCGGTCTTGTCCTATCTTGTGCCGGAATATGCCGGCCGTTCTCATAGACTCCTATGGGAGCCTATGAGAGCCCTCTGAAGGGGTAGGGAGTTTAGCAGCGGCTCGCATTGCTTAAGTCCCTCCCCCTTCCCTTGCCAGCAGCTTCCATAGGCTGGGGAGGGAGGGGAGGAAGTTTAGCATGACTAGCTCTACTAATCTCCTGCCCGTCCCTTCTCCTCCCCTTGCTGGCAGATAGCAAGGGATGGAGAGGGGGAGGGAGTTTAGAACACTAGCTCTGCTAAGCTCCTGCCCCCTCCCTTTGCCAGGGGAGGGAGTTTAGGAGAGCTGAACTTTCTCTCCCGCCGGCTGACGTTATTCCAGTGTATACGCCGCACCCTACCATCTCAATGGGCGAGAAAATGGGAGATGCAGCCACGACCTGGTTGTGGCTGCCTCTCGTTCATGCGATTTTCGGCGACGATTCGGGCGGCCGAAAATCGCAGGGCCCGTGTGAAAGAGCCTGAAGTTTCACAGCATTTACATTACAAGCCATGTGGAGGAGATTTCTAAAATCTCATTCACATGGGGCAGACAATTTCTGTAAAATTGAATGGCTATTAAAACCTAATAAGGGCCAGCTGTCTTAATTTCCTGGCATTTTGCGCACTGTCACACCCTTCCCCTTGCGTATTTGCATGCTTCCCATAAACATCCATGGGACTTTTGCTACGCAAGATGCCGAAAAATAGACTAGGTCATACTTTTTTGAAATACAAGGGCTAAATTTCACAGCATTTCTGCAATTATAAAAGTGACTAAATCTGCTCCATTTAGGTGTATTTACTGTGGGTTTGCCAATGCAGAAAGCCTACAGCAGACACAAGCTGTGTGAAGGCGCCCTGAGGCTCTCGTTCCATATAAGGGGGAAATTTATCAAAAAATTTGCAACGACTTTCTGGCATTATAAAATGTCACAAAATTTGGCGGATGCCTTTTTTACGCAAGAACTAGCTTTCAAAATAGTGGTTAGTGCTTAAAGAAGGGTGTGCAGCATCTCGCAGCTCAACAGACTTACTGCAGTTTGGGCATTGGAACTGGCAGAAATTATGGTGCAAATTTATCAAGAGGTGTTTCTGCCTTTAAAAAAATTCAATGAATCTTAGGCTGCTTTCATGGCGGCGTTAGGGTCAGTTCAGGGTTTCCATCTCTCTGCTGCGTTTTTGGAGGAGAGAAACTGATATAAAATAGAAAAAAACTGATCCATTTTTTTCCCTATTGATTTCATTGGGGTTTAAAAAAAGAACCTGAAAACAAACAGAAAGGCACTTGCTTACATTCCGACAGTTGGTTTTTTTTGCACAGTAAAGTAACTCTATGGACTGCGCTATTTTTCCGTTAAAAGAAAACAAAACAGAAACCTGGCAGAATGGAAGCAAACAGAAGCCATTTGCTTTCCCTTTTTTTTAACCCCTATTGAAATATTTTTTTTCCATTTTATATCAGATTCTCTCATCCAAAAACGTAGCAGAGAGACAGAAATCCTGAACTGACCCTAACGCAGGCGTGAAAGCAGCCAAACTCCAGCACAGTTTAGATTAAGACTTGGACTGGAGGTATAAGTGTATATCACTTGCACCTGTTTTTCTCTGCCAGCCCAGTTACAAATCCTTATTCAGCCATCCAAGATAGTCGACACAATATTCAGACTACTTAATCCCCACAGTGCATTTTTAGTGTTCACTTATCAATGTCTAGTCTCTGATTGGCTAGGGATGCTCACGTGACCAGATCTGGCCAATCAGAGTGCAGTGCACAGCGTGCATTAGGTACTTAGAAAGTTGTCTTGGAGAGCCGAAAATAGAGGCCAGAATCTGCAGATAAGAGGGATGGCAGAGAAAAACAACTGAAGGTAATATATCCCCGTCCCCCTTCTGTACAGCTACATACAAATACTACTTAGTCCCCATTTACAAATTCCTTGCCGCTGCATTCTCCATATACTTTAGTAGAAAGTGGAGACATTTGTGTGCAGCCCCGTCTCCATTATAGCATATGGAGAATACAGCAGGTAGACTCCCATTCACCCAATAGGTGTAGATACCATACCCAGTGTGCATTACACGGCAAGATGATCGCTCAAACATTGAGCGATCACCTTGCGCTCCAAGCGGGGGATGCAGAAGACAAGCGGGGCCGCTTGTTTTCTGCATCCAGCTGTTCTCTGCTCGGAGCACCCGGCTGTTATACAGCCAAGCGCTCTGAGCTAGGTATGGAGAACACAGCTGGGACGCTGTGTTCTCCATACCCCGGCTGTGTTCACATAGCGGGATACAGCTGAAACAATAGTATCAGCTGTATCCTGCTCTGAATTCCTGATAAGGCTCATCGTTGTCTTTCAGCACGCTGAAAGATCAGCGACTGCTTAACGAAAACTGCACAATGTCAGTGCAGTTACACACAACAATTATTGCTCAAAAGACGGCTTTCGAGCAAATTTTGAGTGATAATCGTTGTGTCTAAATGGGCCTTTACAGATTTTGCATTGAGTCTCAGGAAGTGCTACTTTCTATCGTTTGTATACTCCAGCTCTAAAAGGGTTAAACACACTCATTAAAAATCCATACTGCAGTGCTGCCTTTGGAAAGGCGCAGATCAATACCCTGTGCAGAATTCATTGTTGGCCAAGGTTCCTGTTTTAACTGTGTGTTCTCCAGAGTGCAGGCTGAGGCTAAAACATAAAATATCATCCAAACATTTCCCACGGTTTATAGGGAAAAAATCTTTATAGTTTCTCCCTTTAATTATTTATGGGGTAAGGAAAGGAAACGGAATATCAGTCGGTGTCAAACCTCTTCGATCGATTGCTTTGAAATTAGACTTGTATGAGGAGAGAAAACAAGGCTCAGCAATATTTGTCTGGAGACACAAGGGCCTGCCAGCATGGAAGTGGTGCAGTCTGCAAAGTAGCTTCCTACTAAAGGAGCCAGCTTTTTTTTTTTACAAGGGACTCCTTAAGTTGCAGTTGAAGAATATAGCTACCTAATCTCTTATTTGTACTGTGACCTAGTTTTTCGTTGAATGGGGACTCGCTCAGTCATGTGCTCCGTCCTGTTTGAAAGGGACAATTCTAGAAAAAACATGGAGAAATATGTAGAGGGTTAGAATTAATCAGAACTTAAAGGGAAAGTTTATGTGAGTTGAAAACTTTAGATTTGTACTCTATCTGAAAATGAATTAGTTTGCAGATACACAAGTGTATATCGGCTGCGTTTTCACGGCCAGCTGATATACGCTACCATCTGATACATTGGGTTCCAATGCATCCGATCAGATGGGCATATTCCTGCGGCGTAAAAGTGCCTGGCTGGCCAATATAGCGCTGAGGGCTTTTATGTCAGGCAGGAAAGATAGTCCTAGAACTATCTTCCTGGCTGGAATACGGCGTCCGCTGCCATAGACTCCTATGGGAGCCTATGACAACTGCCGGAGATGAGAGGTGGGAGGGAGTTTAGCAGCATGACTGCTAAACTTCCTCCCTCTTCTCTCCTCCTCTCTGCCACTTGCCGACTGTTTGCAATGGGAGGGGGCGAGATGGGGTGGAGCTAGTTGCTAAGCTCCCACCCCATCCCACCCCCAATCATTGCTGGCTGCCAAAAAGGGGCAGAGAGTGGGTGGGGGCTTAGCACTCTAGTTCCCGCCTCATCCCGACTCTTTCCCTTGTTGAGAGATGGCAGAGCTAAACTGTTTCTCCCTGCCCGATGACATTGCAGGCTTGGCGTATATGTGCCAGGTCAGGGCAGTCGGAACGGGCTCACAAATGTTCGATTTGTGTGCCCGTTCATGTGTTTTTCCGTCACCGGCGGGCGAATGTAAAAACGCCAACACCTGTGTGACTAAGCCCTGTGGAAGAAGGAGAATGTATAAGCAAACACTTCTTGTTATCATGTATTTCCACTTTCAAAAGCATGGAACATGGTAATGAATCATTTCTTAAATCATATGCTACTAAGATGAGAAGCTTGGCAGAGCTCTTAGTAAATATGGCAGTAAGGTTCCTTTTAGAAGAGCCGATTCCCGACTGCACAAGTGAACCGGCGGGTGAAATTACCGCTAGCCCGTCATGCAGCCTATGTAGACAGGCAGATTAATCGTTGACTCGCTCAATGAGAATCTTCAGTTTCATTTAGACTTTCGCAAGCGCTGTTTGAACGGAACAAGAAATGAACCAGCCAATGATGATTTTTATGCCTGCATCAAATGAATGACGAGAAAAAAGCAAAAAATTCTCAGTCGATACTTAGCCGGAGTTTAGACCTAATGATTATCATTCACTTTTGCTAGTTTGAACGTATTTCTTGAACAATATCATTCCATCTAAAAGTACCCTAAGGGCCATTTTAAACGGGCGTTGCGATTTTTGGCCGCCTACATTGCAGCTGAAAATAGCATGATTGAGAGAAAGGCGCAATCAAGTCGCAACTAAATCTCCTGTTTTCTCGCCCATTCAGCCGGCCGGGCTGTGTCACATATACGCCGCAGCCTGGAATTCCATCGGGCTGCTAAAGTCTCTCCCCCTCCCTTTGCCGGCTGATCACAGCAATCGATGCTCCCATAGAAGCCTATGGGAGCTGCCGGCAAAGGGAGGGGGAGGGACTTTTGCAGTGCTTGCCATGCTAATTTCCCTCTCCACCCTCCCTAGCCAATGGGAGCTGTCAGCAAGAGGAGGAAATTTAGCAATGCGAACCGCTGCTAAACTCCTTTCCACCTTCCTCCCCCCTACTCTTTTCTGACGGCTCTCATAGACTCCCATAGAATTCTATGTGAACCAGTTGCATATTCCGTCAAAAGATAGGACAAGTCCTATCTTTTCCTGTCGCCCAATTTTTCACGTAGGAAAATCGCCCATCTGAACGGATGTATTGGAATCCAATGCTTCAGATGTTCCCGATTTTCGCCTGGCGTTTTATCACAGCAAATTAGCCGTGACATAACGCTCATGTGAGAGAGGCTTTCTGTTAGTAATTGCAAAAAATATTCATGTTTAATCCAAGAAGATAAAAATTCAGGCTGGTTTCACTGACACAGCCATAATAATATGTTTGCGTTTTAGTGTTCGATAATATGGAGGTAACATCAATTACCAGCCCTGGTAATTGCAGGCCCAGCTGTAGCAAGAACGGAAATAAATATATATATATATAATTTTTTTTATTTTTATTTTCATTCTGTATTTTTTTTACTTATATTCGTTAACTTTTTTAACATCTATGTCCACTATGATGTCATATAAGACCTATGGGGATGTGTACATTGTCTTTTTCTTAATCTCACAGTTTTAAACAGTAACTGAAGCATCCATGGGAGCACTAGTTACAGGGGAAAACACCCCTCTATAGTGACAGTAGTCACTGGGAGAGCTAGTCAGGGTCTGCCAAGACCCTGCAGCTCTGCCTTGGCAGGGGGCACCCTGTAGTGAAGAGATTGCTGGGTTGAATATTCCCCACATAATGCTCATTGAGTACTTTGAAGCCTGTAAGAGAAGGTAGAAGCTGTTAAAACCACTTCTGGCTTCTCCTCCAGGTCCTTGGCTGTTAGTCATAGCCAAGTTCCCAACTTGCTCCTGCTACATTGCAGGATAAGAAGCTTTAATTCTGTGCCGTATTTTTACTATCAGCCAAGATTAAATCCCAGGACCAAGTGCCGTAAATTTATGGTGCTTGGTCCTTAATAGGTTAATGTCTTAAGATGAGATAACTTTCAGCAATAAGTTATCACAGACAAGTTAAACTCGGCTACATCTGTAGTGCGGCAGGCTATTTTGTCCTGTAAAATGTCGGAATGCTAGACATGGTCAATGGAGTCCGTTCAGCACAGTTCAGTTCCGCCATAAGACAGAATTGCTCAGCCAGTTGGTGCCATTTTTCAGCTCTCCTAATACTGATGTGAATGAGCACTTATGGCTGCTTCCACACGGGCAACATGATATTACAGCAAGAAAATTGCATATGTGTCCTGTGCGATATCACCGCGTTATCTCGCAACAATATAGTGATTTGGTGTCACTACAAAGTCACGCGACTTTGTAGCTCTCTTTACCTGGATTTTGCCTTGAAATATAAGCCCTACCTGAAAATAAGCCTTAGCTGCATAAAAAAAAAATAAAAAAATACATCACCTATCAGGCGCTGTCAGATCCATTGCGCGCCTCCTCTGCAGCTCGGCACACTTTTCTGTAGTCTTCAGGCGGCCCTTCCTGGTTTGGAAGTTTTATAATCCCCACCTCCAAGAAGCGCTGTCTGTGATTAGTTCTCAAGCGCCGCTGCTCAGCAAATCAGAGCCAGCGCTCGAAGAACCAATCACAAAATCCCAGCAAAAGAGTGCTACAAAGTCGCGCGACTTTGTAGCGTTTTGTGCAACTTTGTAGCGACACACAAAATCATGATATCGCCGCAAGAAAATGCAGCGATATCGCATAGAGCACGTATGCGATATTGCTGCAATTTTCTCATGACGATATCACATCGCCGTGCGGAAGCAGCCTAATTAGGCCTCATTCACACGGGCTACAAACTCTCACGACTTAGTAGCACTACAAAAACGCATGTCTGTGAAGCTCAGGGTTTCCAATGGGTTCTTTCAAGCTACAAAACATCTCATGTGAAAGACCCCATTGGAAACTATGGGCTTCACATACATGCGTTTTGTAGCGCTACAAAATCGCGCAATTTTGTAGCCCATGTAAATAAGGCCTTAATGGCAGGAGTGAAAGCATCTGTAAAGTATGTAGGAGCATTGGCAAGAGGAATGGAAACACTATTATCAATTAGGCCTTAGTCAGACAGGCGATTTTTCGCGCGACATGCGCATGCGTCCGGCGATTTTATAAAACCATTGCTTTGCAATGGTATCGGACACATGAGCGCTTTTTATGCGCTCGTCCGATAAATTATAGAACAAAAAATCGCAGATTGCACCTATCTGCGATCTGCGATTCCTGTTCTCTTCTCTATATGCGCCCAATGGGGCCGGCGGCAGCAGCGCCGACCCCATTGAGAACATATAGAAGACAAATCATTCTTCTCTGCCACAGCTGTAACAGCTGTGACAGAGAAGAACGATGTTTGCCCATTGAATTCAATGGAGCGGCAATACAGCCGCTCCATTGAAAGCAATGGGCTGCCGGCGTGCGCGGGGTGAATTGTCGGGAAGGGGCTAAATATATAAACCCTTCCCTGCAATTCATTCTAAAATGTGTTAAAATAAAAAAAATTGTATACTCACCTTTCCGCTGCAGCCGGAGTCCAGCCGTGGCCACTGTCAGTTCTCCTGAACTGCTTCTTGGCACTATTTAGCCGGCGGGGCTTTAAAATCCCCGCCTGCTGAATGATCTGCCTCTGATTGGTCACAGCCTGACCAATCAGAGGCTGAAAACACTCACACACCCATTCATGAATTCATGAATGGGTGAGTGACTGCTGCTTCTCAGCGCTGAGCCAATCAGGGGCAGGTCTGACTCACATCCATTCATGAATTCATGAATGGGTGTGAGTGAGGCATGCCTCTGATTGGCTCAGCGCTGAGCCAATCAGGGGGCAGGTCTGACTCACACCCCCTTCACACCCACTGCAGGACGGCCGCGCGGAGCTCCGGCTGCCGGGAGAAGGTGAGTATACAATTTTTTTTTATTTTAAACACATTTTAGGATGGATTGCAGGGAAGGGCTTATATATTTAAGCGCTTACCGACAATTCATCCCGGGCTCGCCCGCAGCGCATTGCTTTCAATGGAGACGGCTGTATTGCCGTCTCCATTGAATGCAATGCGCTGGACAGCTCCGGCCCGTTTCTAATGAAACGCGGCTAGGAGCAGATTTTCGGGCGATTTGGGGGCGACTTGTGCGCACCGGTCACGCGATTTGCGGATGCGCATCCGTCATCCGTCTGACTAAGGCCTTAAAGTACACATTGCCCGGAGGAATAACAGAGGAACAACACAACACAAACTTCTAATTTGCTCCATCACTAATATTTCATGTTAAATCCAAGTAATTCCTAACGTCAATGGGACATATATTATTTTTTTATTTCAAAAGCTCTAGGTTTTTTACAGATATTAGCTGTGTATCAATAAGGCATTATGAAACGCACTACAAGCACTGTATTTTTAATTGTGTTTTTTAATCTCATTTTGGTGTGCGTTTTTGAGTCCGTGTTTTTTATTTTTTTGTGAATCGCAGCATGCTCTAGATATGACATTTTCTTAGCAGATGTTAGCTGTAGATCAATAGGAAATTACAAACGCACTACAGACAATGCTTTTTTTGTTTTTTTATATTTTTTAGTTAATTTTTTGGGTCTATTATTATTTGTTTTTGTTTTTTTTAATCACTTTAGCTATGGTGGCCTCTTTATAAAAAAAAATCTATGAATGACCCAAAAAAAGCCCCGAAGAACACTTTGCACAAACACATGAATTATATGCCATTTTTTGGAACCTTGAAATAATGCCTATGTGTAAAGGAAGCCTAAAAGAGATCAGATTTGAAGGGCTCCTGCAAATTGCAGAGGTAGGGCTCAGGAAGGGTCAGCGTTTTTGCTTTTTTTTAATTCCATTGCTTTTATTCGCCTAACCTAACTTCCATTGTTATTCTCTACCATCCTGCTCTTATATACATCGCCGATACACCGTCCATTCATCTGGATGCCGTCGTGTCAGCCTATGTCCTGCAGCAGTGCGTCTACATACTTCGCTCCCAACCCTGACATCTGGGATCGTTCCACCTTTGCATCCTGCAGTGAGAACACCTTCTTCTCCGAACCTACTTTTTAAACTAGGACACTTTTCTGCACACGGCTACCCCACTGGAACGGAATACAAATGCGTTTACCGTACACTTGATCAATACAGAGGAGATTTAACAAAGGTTGAACTTGATGGATTTGTGTCCTTTTCCAAGCTGCAGCTTCACTTCATAGACTCGACAACTGAAGACAAGCTCCAATAGATATGACAGAATAAGTGTAAGAAAAATATTGGATAGCGAATGCAACGTGCATTCATTTAGTCGGAGGCTATATATCTCCTACGAATGGAATCTGACACCTTCCTTTTCATATATTCGCCTTCGCTAAAACCTGTTGTTTTTTTGGAGTATATTATCACTAAAACTCCTTTGCTGTGACAAACCGCTGTAAGAACATTATTTTATGCCCTCATGCGGATTACTGCAATATTTTGCCATCTGGCATCTACGCCTCCCATCTCTCACTCCTACAATCTGTTTTGAAATCTCTGCTTGGCGTTTCCCTCTCCCCTGGAACGCGTACTGTAAATAGTGCTTCGCCATCGCAATACGCTATTAAAAGCGGCAGGATGCAGGGGTTAAAATAGCCATATTGTCACGTTCACTGCTTGTTTTCACCAGCATGCTTCCAGTCAATCAGGGAAAAATACAAGTGGCCCCTTGCCGCACAAATAGGACGCCGCGCCACGACACAATTGCAGTTAGCGGCTACGTGTTCGCTGGTAATCGCCTACATTTCATCCAGAGTTAGAGCGAATCTGAACCATGTGAAGAAGCACAGAGATGATATCATCGGAGATTTCTATCTGTCTGTATAGTATCAGCCATCGGGTATGAAATAGAAGGTTGATATGGCCCAACTTTCTATTGTTCTCTTAGGACAGACTTATCTATATCCAAGGCAGCTTGCATTCACTTACTGTTAATTTTCCAACCACATCTGCTGGAAGTTTGTTCCTGGTATCTACTACTCTTTCAGTAAAATATGTTCTGATATTGTTTCCAATCCGCCCCCCAACTGAGTTAAGAGTACTTTTCTTGATGAGCGAATTGTTTCTGCCCCTTTTTGAAGAAAGGCCCCTTTACACGCAACGGTTATCGCTCAAAATCCGCTCAAATGATGGCATATGAGCAATGATTGTTGCGTGTAAATGCTGCCATCGTTCACTCTTCGGCTGAACGAGAATTTTAAGGTAGACTTAAAATACACCATTCCGCCGGAGAGAAGATAACATGAACCGCACACTATGTTCTGCATGGGAGGCAGAGATTACATTGTATTTTGCTGACAGCCCATGGAAGAATATAGGAGTTGTGTGCAGAGCACAGACCACATGCTGGGCTCTGCAAACAGTTCATGAAGGCTCTTTTATATGCAAATGAAGCTGATGAAGTGTTAATGGACATTAGTGTCCATTAACACTTTATGCAAAATGATCGCTAAAACTGTTACTCTTTCAATTGCTTGAAAGATTGTCTTTGCATGTAAATGGGCCTTAATAGAATATGGTAGGTGTTAGACCCTGGTAAGGAATTTCATTGGCACCCAAGAGCTTCAAATTACGTATCTAGCGGGCTGCGTGGACAGCTAAGCCCAGATCAAATTTTCCATATTAAAAGGTTTCTTTTGTGAAGACAAAGGCCAGGTTTTCAAATCCCAAGCAATGGTCATCTATGTAATACATGGATCCATCAGGACTTCTAGGGCAGAAGTCACTCTCACAGAGTTGCCCTCCTTTCGGTCTCATAGAGGTGGATGCTTTGGGTCTGTTAAGATATGGCAGACTTGCTACAAATTTACAGTGCAGATTTATCTATCCATATAAAAAAATCTTGAAATATTCCAGTTTTCACGCAGCCACTATAGCAGATATAGTGAAATGACACTTCTTGGTTTTTTGTGGCTCACATGTCTACTTCACTGTATTTCTGGGGCAGAATGGACAAAGTCATCTCACAATCATTAAAAGGCTGGTGAGTTAATGACAGCTCTATTGTACTACACCAATCATAGTCAGGATAGTAACACATATAGATAAAGGTCTATTCCCACAGGTGAGTTTAGCGTTCTGTGCAAATTCACAATTAAGGGGGGCTTCACAAGGGCATAATTGCACACGTGTTTGCATGGACATAATTTCCATGCGCAATACACAGAGAATACAACCCATTGGTTTCAATGGATTCATTCTCATTTCCTTTTTTTACGCGCACATTTCTCGCATACAAAAAAATAAAACCTGCTCTACTTTGTGCTCATTTGCATACCAAGGGTCCCAATCAAAGTCTGTTGGAGGAGTGCAAGTGGGAGCTCAAGGCACACGCAATTTGCATTAAACTGCGCAGTTCTGTGAAAATATAACACATCTGGACATTATTAGGCTATATTGCCTTTTAAATCATGGCAGGTTGTTGTGTGTGCAAAAGAACAGGTGCTGCGTGCACAAAAAATACAATAAAATGCGTCAATACGCATGCAAAAAAGCCTCGGACATAGCGCTAATGCGTTGTGCTGAGTCATATATGAAGCCGCCATAATGGTCGTTTTACATGGGACAATTGTCAGGCACTTAAGCGCCCAACGGTGATCCGAGCAATTTTTGCCTCCTGTGCTTTCACATAGGAGAGATGATCAATTAGTAAATGGAGGTGAAGCACACCTGAGATCGCTTCTGGCTGCCCGCCTTCATTCACAGTAAACAGGCAGTCATTCAAAGCTGAAAGACTGTGTCATGGTCTGTGGTCTGCAGCGGGGTTGGGGCGTGAGGGTCTGAACATGAAGATGGCTGGCTGCACTATTCCAGTCTGTCATACAGGTTAATGTTTAGGTTTCTGTGGTTTGTCGTTTCTTTAGGTGTTATTTAGGTCACTTGTCTGTATTCCCTCAGTGGTTCCCCTGTCATTGATTTTGTTCTTTTGTATCAGTGTTTGTGGAACTTTGTCTGTCCTATGGCATTACCTTGGTCATTATATAAGGCTGCTTTAGGTGTGGTTGTTGCTAAATATTGTCCCAATCTTGGTGGGGTGAGGTTGTGTTCATTAAAGTTCTGCTGCTAAGTGGTGTTTTTGTTCTTTAAATCTGTTGTATGTTTTTGTTTTCTTTCTTTTAGGCACTAGAGTCAGTGGCCGAGGCACAAGATATGGGGCCGCCTTTATCGAGGCGATTACCTCGCTTTTAGGCAGGGCTGTTCTTCTCCTAGAAGTCAGGGTGAGGTTATGCCTTCTTTTATTTGTTTTTGATTATATGGTACTTCCCTCCGTTCTGCAGTCTCCCTGTGTGAACACAACCTTACGTTTACCATAGATGTGGTGAGTCTTACATTCAGGGTGAATACACTGCCTATTTACATTGGCCGATCGTTATTTGATTTTCATGCCTGCAAAAACTGAACAGCGAATGATGAGTGAACAAATTATCCTTCATCATTCAGTTGCTGGCAGCACTTACACTGAACAATTATTCTTCAGATTTACACGATCTGGCGAGAAACTGAATGATAATCATTCTGCGTAAGAGGGCCCTAACAGAATTTGGCACCATAAATTGAATGCAGTCATTCACGCATGTGATCTTTTTCATAGACTGATGGTAAAAAAAATTGCAGCATGTCCTATTTTGGTGCGATTCTCAGACCAGAATCGCCCATTCAAATCAATGAATGAATTAATGGGTGTTATTCACATTGGGGGGTCATTCACATTGTCTTTTTATTAAATTTCACACTTTTCCACTGTAGCTGGAGCATCCATAGGAGCCACAGTTACAGGGAAAAACATCCCCCTGTAATAACAATAGTCACTAGAAGAGCTGATCAGGGTCTGCTAGGACCATGTATCTCTGCTGTGCCAGGGAGCACCCAGCGGTCACATGATCATCGTGTCGCATAATGGAAGTAATACTTCCACTTTCACTTTTTAGCACATAGTGCTTATTGTTAAAAGCCGTTGCTCCCATCTCCTTGCAGTCCTCTACTGGGTCTGACAGTTGAGGACCCAACCATAGGCTTTGACCCTCTCCAATCCACTGTCTGACGTCTAAAGACATTCTGATTAAAGGCTGTACAGCTCAGATGTTGGAAGACGTCCAGCAGGGTATTCTTACTGTGTATTACTGTCCGCTCTATTGTGCGGGGCCTCTCCAGCATGTCCCATACTGCAGTACTGGCTCCAGCCAGCAGATGGTGCCATTGTAAAATGGCAGAAAAAGAAAGCCCCTAGGAAACCCTGAATTTAAAATTGGATTGCAAAGGGTTAATCCTGCACCATACATCTGCTATCGAACGAGATTGAAAAACCCAGGACCAAGCGCCGTATATTTACCTCGCTCGGTCCTTAAGGAGTTAAGATGCTATTCTCCCGTAGGTTGCACTGATATGGAAAATGTTTACCGGTCAGTTTAATGAGAACTCCGCCTTTATAGAGTGCCAGATCCAGTAAGCAGGATTGTTCCTATCAAGTGAAATAAATTTGAATTCTATAATTTACACACTGCTCAGCTTATTAAGAACAGTGCAGTGCGGCAACAACCGGGAAAAAAATATCTGCGCACTCCTGACTTCAATTAGCTAATTCACATTGGATTTACTACTGAAAGCAATCACTTGATAGTGTTTGCATAAATGAAATATGCAAACATTCCGAGATTCACTGCTGAGTCTTGTACCCACTCCCCATATCATCATTTCTATGTCTGGAGGAACTTTTCTCACTTCCTCTTCATTTGTATTCAGAGTCATGTTAGATGGGTATTTTGTATACCACACACACAGTGTTTAAATGCTTTCTTCACAGAGATAATAATGGAAAGAATATTTAATTTTTGGTATCCCGCAGGCAGTCTTAATACGGCGGTGCAAAGATAAGTCCAGACAACATCAGATCTTGTTATCACTCGAAACGTTACAAACTGATTCCCATCTCGCTCCTAACCTTGGCTATAATGTGAATGCCCAACACTCTGTGATGTAAAGGTGACTAAACTCTCCTTCCACAGCGGACCGTCGGAAGCTTGTTCAGCAAACAGCTATATTTACGGTCAAGGCTCGGTTCGGTCAAGCGTTCATGGGTTTTCCATGGGGAGAGTTGGACATCTCAACTTATTTCCAAGGTGAACAAAAGGATCAGTAGATGAAATTCGGTGACATCATTTGTCGGGGAAGAGACAAGAAGCCCTCGATAGACAGTTGGTCCCAAGAAAATCGTCAGAATGACTTTTCTATAATCTGTATGGGGCCATTTAGACAGTGATATCAAGAGCAGTAATGGCATATGTAGAAGAGAAAGGACCGTTCATTATAGTACCAGGTTTTACCACCCAGAACAGAAGGGTTGACATGTTTCCATACTCTTTCCATGACTTTTGGGCCACTTCTCCACCACATTTGCTTGCTAACCATGCAGTTCCCCTGCAGAGGGAAGTCCCACATAAATTTTGTAAAGGGAATAACCTTGGCTGGACCGACCTCTCTCCATGACCAGCATGGCAGTCACATAGTCGGTTTCTTTAGTATGTACGCATTGAAGAGCAACACTGAACACTACTATATATTGAGTAACTGTTAAAAGTGTATTTCGGCCTTTTTTAAACTGATGACCTATTGCTGTGTAGCGGGGTCAGGTGTCGTCATCAGCAGACAGAGGAGGAAGTAGGAGCGCCGGCCTCACTGTCATTGAAATCAATGGAAGCACGGCACTTTTTTTGCACTTCCTGTTCCTCGTTACGGACAGGACAGGCTGGAATACCCCTCTAAATTTTTCTGCTAAGGGTAGCAGTTCACCAGATGTCTAAATTAGAGGTAGGTGCCCTGATGTGTTGAACTAGTGGGTACAATATGCCACTGAAGGATGTATTATGGACCTGGAGATACGCATCTCGCCATTATATGTTGCATCTGCAAGGCATTATATTCTACTCTAGAAGAAGCGCTTCTAGGAGAGAATACCTGCTAAGGCTGTATTCACATTATTGTACATTTTGTGCAATAGTTCAGTGCCCATAGCTGGAAAGAAAATCTCTGCATGCATGTCATCCAGTCTCAATTGATCCACTGTTTCACTACCATTCCAAAAGTTCAAAAATATAGTGGCCAGACATATGGAAAGGAGCCCTCAGTAGGGCATGCGATGAATCTGAGCAAAAAAAAAACCTATAGGCACCGAGATACAGTATAGGCAGGCTATGAGCACCATCTTGCAAACACCTAACATTAGTGTGTCTGAGCCCTTAGTGATCTTAGTGGTAGGAAAGTCATACCATACGTGATAAAAGTCTCTAACTACAGTGGAAAACCCAACTTGAGTTTCCTCGGATCATTGTCTGAAGGTGACCTAGACTGGCACATCTGTGGCCCATTCCTCAAAGGTTAGGAATGGCTGAACCATTTAGTATTAGACCATCTTCCATCTTTTTGGGTGGAGTTGAACTATAGTAATAAATACGCACAAGGTCTAAGTTGTAAAACAAATGCGTTGCTGAATTTTTAGAGTTCATTCCTGCAATTATTTTTACAAATATGTTACCACTTGGATGCATTCAATATTTCTTTGGAGCAGTAAAAAATGCATTAGCAAATCTCTATAAATTCAAATAAGCATTTTTCAAGAATAATGCGCTTATTCTGTACAGAAAAAAGGAAAATATATGCGTTCGAAAACAAATTAATATAAAACACTTAATATTATGTGCACGATTCTAATGATATTCACGGTAGAGAAGTAATGGAGGCTGGAGACACTCCAGGAAGGTTCAGCACAGTACAGTCAGAGTATAATTTCCCTAGATGTCCCATCCTGACAGTATTACTGTCTGACTACAGTACATTGCTGCCATATGTGTGAGGCTCTCAAGTGCAGGGGCGCAGAAACGTGACCTTAACAGTCTCAATAGTACAATTAAGATGACCTTGAGAAGAGCAATAAAGACATAAAGTGGCATACAAGACACAAGTATCCTGAATCTTCCAATATAGAGGGCAATAATATTGGAGATTCATTGTAGTTACTTACCATATAATGAGTTATGTTTTAGTATTTTCAGAATTTTAGTGGAATGGGCGAAAGATTCCATATACAGAATGCTGGTGAGCGCAAGAAGTGGGGCCTCAGCCTCCACGGTAATGTCAGGGTCCTGAGAATGGCCCTTTCGCAAGAGCAGAGGGCCAAGCCAATTGCCTCCAAAGGTCCTAGAAGTTACTAGGAGCCATAGTAACATAGTATGTCCATCCAGTTCAGCCTGTATCCACCCCCCTTGTGGATCCAGAAGAAGGCAAAAAAAAACAATGAGCCAGAAGCCAATTTAGCCCATTTGCGGGGAAAAAATTCCTTCTTGACTCGATAATTAGTTAGTTATCTCGCTTGGACAATGAGGTTCCATTGCGCCGATCTAGAATGACCACGACCAAGAGCATTGTTCTATTCAGTGTTGGTATCAGAGGAGGTACCGTTGCCTATCTGTTGCACCCACGAGCACCACGGAAGACCAGGAGGCCTCCGCCATCCGGCAGGGGGTCGTCTCTCGATTTTCCTACCAATTGCTGTGGTAAGAGCACCGGCAGTCAGAATAATCCCTAGATCAACGTTTGAAAGTTCCTACCTGACTCCAAGATCCAGATCAGCAACCCGCTGGTTATTTAATGTCTATATCCTGTAATATCATAGCACTCTAAATGGACATCTAGTCCCCTCTTAAACTCCTCTTTCGATTTTGCCATCACCACTTCCTCAGGCAGAGAGTTCCACATTCTTACTGCTCTTACAGTAAAGAACCCCCTTCTATGTTGGTTATGAAACCTTCGTTCCTCTGGACGTAGAGGATCCCCTCTTGTTACCGTCGCAGTCCTGGGTATAAACAGATCATGGGAGAGATCCTTGTATTGCCCTCTAATGTATTTATACAAAGTTATTTGATCGCCCCTTAGCCGTCTTTTTTCCAAGATGAATCCCAATTTTGATAGCCTCTCTGGGTATTCCAGTCCTCCCCTTCCGTTTATTAATTTAGATGCTCTTGGACCCCCTCAAGCACTGCAATATCTTTCCTGAGCACCGGTGTCGAGAACTGTACGCAGTATTCCATTTGAGGCCTGGCAAATGCCTTATATAGTGGGAGGATAATGTTCTCATCCCTCGCCCCTATACCTCTTTTAATGCACCCCAAGACTATATTTGCCTTTGCAGCAGCTGACTGGCATTGATTGCTTCAGTTAAGTCTATAATCCACTAGTACCCCCAGGTCTTTTTCCATATCACTTTTCCCTAGTAGTACCCCATTTAGTGTATATTGGTGACATGCGTTTCTCCTGCCCATGTGCATAACCTTACATTCATCAACATTGAACTTCATTTGTAATTTTTTCTGCCTAAGTCTCCAACTTAACTAGCTTATCTAGTGTCTGACCTATAAAAATATTTAGAGCTACGTTAATGCAGCAGAGTGAAGTGTGAGGAGAGAGGTAGTGGTAGAGGCCGTTGCCACCTGTGTCCCCATGCTGAGCACCCACTGGAGACCATAGGCTGAGCAGTATGCCCCGGGACTGATAGAGAGAGGGGTGCTGGCCCTTGGAAAGGATGAGAGACCTGTGCTATCTGATGTTCGGAGCCCGAGAGAGACATAAACTGAGAGATCGGTGGGAAGCACTGTCTGATGCCACAAGGATGGGAGATGTTGTGCTTTGGCCCCAAACTGGAGAGATAGCTGATCAAAATCATGACCAGAAAGACCAAATGTGATGTGGATCCACCTTACTGATGTTTGGCACCAGTGAGGTGTAAGTGGACTCGGGTACAATTCACATCCATTTGTGTGCTGTCTGATTAACATGGATGGTGCACATTCAGGGGCATTGCATATTCTATTTCTCGTCCATGAAACAGAAATGTGCAGGATCTGTCAAAAGTTTTTTTCTTATGCAGACCATTGGGTCATGTGAAAAAACATCCATGTGCATAGGCTATAATGAAGCCATGTATTGACTGACATGGGGAAGCACAAGGCCCAAAAATACAGCTGTGTGCACCTAACCTTAGGTGTCCTGCACCCAGCAGAACCATATACATGGAGTCTAGACACAGGAACTGCATTACAGAGATATTCATGGTATGTACCAGAACAACCATGAATGACAATGTATGAAATCAGAGGAATATAGGTACATAAGATCGCCCTAGAGTTCTATGAGTGCAATTGCAGTTTTTTACACCTTGGAGGATGTACAAGCCCAATGTACGGGAGCCCTTGAATCCGTATACTGAAGTTCTCCGAATATCCCAGATTATCAGACCTTTTGGATTAATGGATGCCAGAGTAAAGAAATTGCACTACATTATTTTATTTATTGAGTTTTAATAATTACTATATGTCTCTGTCTACGGTGACATTCTTATAGTGACAATCTTTCCCTAATGCTAATGCTGTGGTAGCTTCAGATGGCGAGAGTAAAGGCCACAAAATGTACATGCCCACCATCAAAAGTGTAAATTGAAGCCCCTGGGGCTCAATGCAAAATCTTTAGCAGGGCCCCCATTTACCATGGGTCATTTATAATACTAGTCTCTTCTTAGATGTAAGAGGGGCCTCTGTCACCCCAATGCACTACCTATATCTACAGGGGTAGACAAAAATATAGAAACATCTATGAAATGCATGAGATTTTAATCAAATAGAAAAACAGAAATCAGCGCCTACTCACTCAAAACAAATTTCAAAAATGTGAGATACTTTTAGCACTCACCTGGTGCTCGGCCGGACCTCCTACCTAGAAGGTCCACCAGCACCCTGTATCCTAGCAGGCTTATAACGTTCCTGGAGTCCCGGATCCGATCTCCGGAGAGCGTCAATGGGATTACAGCCGTGAACGGGCTGTGCGTATATCACCTTCGTACTCCAAGAAAAATTACCCCAGCGCTCGTGGGGTACAGGAACATTGAGTGTCCCTCAATGTTCCTGGACCCCACGAGCGCTGGGGTAATTTTTCTTGGAGTACGAAGATGAGATTTTAATAATTAGCACTGAGCTGCACTTTGGACCTCTGCTTGGCTTACAGCTTTCCTGTCAAATTTGTGTTTACTTCACCTCCTGCCCTGCTCTGATTGGTTTCGGGAGCCAGCTGGTATAAGCAACTGAGTGACTGAATCCCCTGACCAATGGAACCTTGTTGCTCGGACAGATGTTCACTTCTACTTGGCTGCATCTGTGTCATATTACCTCCACTTATGTTATATGGGATTATAAATCATATTTCAAAAAGACATGTAGAGACCAACTATAAGGCATGCATTTCGTACAGTGTTTCCATATTTTTGTCCACCCCCTGTATGTGCCCGTTCACCATTTTACTTCCACCCATGAGATTTAAATGCAACAGTAATGTGAAATATGCTTTCTAGCGTTCTAGAGCATTAACGTTGCCTCCAAAGGGATCTATTATAATGGGTTGTTGAGGTTTGTCTTGTTTCCACATGAAGAAATTACTCTAAACTCCACCATACCAGAACTTTCTTTTAACATATAAATCAAAACATTACCATGATGCCTAAGTTTTGATCAGGAGACATGTGCCATGTGATGCAAAGTCTGCTGGTTACATATAGTGATTGTAATTGCCGGTAAAGCAGCATATGTGGTTCCTGTATATAGCATTACTGAAGATCATTAATATGGGAATGAAAACAGGAAGGAACAGAAGCCGATCCCGCTACTCAACCAGTGAGACAGATGGAGGTTGTTTGATTTCGCTAAATATCAGTAAGATCAAATGTTAATCCCATTGCTGAATTCTAGAGTCTGCAATGGGAGTTGTGGTTCACTTACTAAGCAATATGCTTAATTTAATCATGATTAAAATACATTTTAAAGCACGGGAATATATTTTACGTAGATGTTATTATAAATAAAATCGGATCTGCACTGTCTACGCTGACTGTAGTCATAGCTCCATTTGACAGATGGGTTTGTACCACATGGCAGAGACAGAAAAAAGTTGTCCCAGAGGGTTGTGACAGAATAGACGACCCTTTCATCCATTGCCCTCCAACACCAATGATCACAGTTGTTTTATCCAATGATGAAACATTTTCCTGGGCAACAGTTATAAATCTATTATAAGCATTTTAGCATCGGCATGAGATTTTCAGGAATATTCATGTTATTTCACCTAGTGAATGCCAGACCCTTTCCAAGCCTCTCCATGCCAGACTACTCCTGGACAAGACTACCTTTTATCCAGCTCCTCATTGTGCATTGAAGTAACTACAGGTAGAACGGCTGCTTTAGGGCTGAGAGGACCAAGGAAGGGCAGGCATGGTGTTCCTTTCTCTACAGATGAAGGGTTTCTCCTTAGGAAGAGCATCTAAAAGGTGTGAGGAGACTTATAAGGCCATGCATGTTCCTCTGGGAAATTTGTGTAAATGGGAAGATGGAACAATGCCTCTATAGCATCTTCTATTGGAAGGCAGCATTTCTGCAAGTCAATGTCAGACCTTTTAACAAGCCTTGTAACCGTAGTGTCTCCTATTAGAAAGCAGCATTTCTGCAAGTCAATGTCTGATTTTTAGCCATGCATGCTTTGGGAATTTTATGTAAATGGGGAGATGAGAGAGAAAACCCTGAAACAGTCTGCCTGTACATGGTTTAACATCTCCTTCTGAAGAAGACTCTGGCTTTGGCTTATATCCCCAATCATTGTTACAAGGCTTGTTAAAAGGTCTGACATTGACTTGCAGGCATGCTGCCTTCCAATGGAAGATGCTATAGAAGTATTGTTTCATATGCACATTTACATAAATTTCCCAGGGGAGCATTCATGGCCTTATAAGTCTCCTCACTCCTTCTAGGCGCTCTTCCTAAGCAGAAACTAGACCTACGTACTCTCTGAGGAGAAATTTTACCCCTCTGTAGTGGCCCAAATTGGTCCTACAAAAGCACCTTGCCTTTAAATGGCGGCGCTCAGTTCATGTATAACCAGCAAGGGTTAAGTACTACTTAATTTGCCCTAAGACAGAGCTATTAATAATCTGCCAGGTGGACAATTAATTTTGATTGGTTGCCAGTAGATTGAACTCTGATTGGCTGCAAGCCAGTGCAGTGACAGTTGGGAGGCAGTTGATCATCCAGGTCGGGGGAGTGAGGAGAACGAGAGGTAGGAGAGGAGTCGTGTTGTAGTAATGGTGAAAAGATCAGAACAGTAAAGTGCACAGAGTTTATCAGCAAGTCAGCTTTTAAACAAATTAACCATATAGTTAGCCAGTTTGAGCATGTGTGTAGTTGAGAGAAGTTAGTCAGACAAGTTAGAGAGTTAGATAGTAAAGATCTTCGGGCGTCCATCAGAGAGAGAGAGGGACAGTATTAGTGTGTATAGAGAGTTATTTAGGATTACCAGGAGGTGAAAGATCCCTGTCAGCATTGCAGTCCGGGAGCTGCCGGAAGCTACCGGAAGAGTTGTTGGATGCAAAGGCGAGTTGCGGCCTGTCACAGAAGAGTCCCTGCGAGGTGGGCGAGACATGAGAGGTGAAACACAGAAGTATACATTTTACCATGAGGAGAGGGCTCCAAATACAGAGCAGAGTTATAATTGCAGACACCAGAACCACGGAATACCCTCATAAATGAAGGTGTATACTGCTCACAGTTCACACCACTGAAGAGCCATTAAACCGGCCCAAGGAGAACTAACAGCACTGCCATATGTTACTCAGAGCATCAGCTCTGTCTTTAACCTAATGAATCCAATGTTCGTTATTCCTGGTAATGATACTCCTAACATGTAAAGAAAATAACCACTTTTAATGGAAGGCTTGTATGTGTCCACCGATATATGATCGCTACTGACATCAACAAAGAAATGGAAAAGAAAGTTATTACGTTTTAAACCCTGCTTCTTGTGATTTCTTTTCAAGGCCAGTTGAAAAGTCTGACATTGTCTTGCAGGAATGCTGCCTTCTGGTTTCTCTAGGGAATAAATATGGTGGCTTTCTGCTATCCAGCACTACTTTGCAGGTTCTCATTTGAGCACAAAATCTGCTATATGACACAACTATCCATCCTTTGACAATACTTTAAAGGTGTAGTTCCAATAGAGACAACCCCCTTCAGAATGTCATCCTGGGTCATACGCCTGGCTGGCACCCACGGCAAACAGCTGCACAGAAAATGTAGTAGCCATTCAGATGAACGTCCATTCTTGTCTTACAAGGATAACTCAAAGTCCGCCAGGATGGGAACTGCTCTTACGGAACATCTCTCCATTCTGGCTTATAGAGGAGGGTCCCGAGTGGGGGAGCAGTCCTGCTCTATGATGTCCATATTCCCTAACAGGGCATACAGTATGATCAGGGGTTGTCATCTTGGGACAACCTATTTAAGTAAAATTGGTTATGTTGCTGTTTGCAAATTTTCAGTTTACTGTCAAAAGGATGTGAAGCCCATTCCTGACTTTGCTATGATGCCCTAATAATTATAGACCCCTTTGCCAGACCAATCCCTTCATAGTTTATCTATGTGCCAGACTACTCCCTGAGTTATCGCATGACTGCAGTCATAACTTGAAGAGCCAGAGCCCAAATGCAAAATCTGTAATAGCACCCTCTACTTATAATCCTGGTATATTTTTTTATGACAAATGGGTGTTTTGGGATCTTCGTGCATGAGTCCTTGGATGTACCTTTTCATCCCCCATATCTATTTAGTTCATGTTACCTGTTATGTACTAATGTTCTTTTTTTAATAAATATGGAAAGCCCCGTCATGTCTTTTCACACAGCTAGAGTGATGTTACGTGGGAAAGGCCGGAGAGATAGAAAACCTCTCCTCTGCCAAGATGAAGGGTGAAATTAAGGAGTTGCTGTGAGAAAATATTAAACATGAGGGGAATTGAGAGAGGGGACACCCCAGGAGTGGCTGGGATAACGAGAGGCGTATAATGTGGAACAAAAGAAGAACTCCGTGAGCGAAAATGGCCAAGTAAAAATGGAAAGAGAAAAAGTGCTCCTGCTTTTGGAGAAGAAGAGAAAGACATTTGGTGGCCGGGTGCATGGTTCTTAACAAGGATTCCACATAGGTTCTATAATAGCTTAGCTATAGAAGGAGAGAGACCAGGGTGAGAAGAGAAAAGAATCAGGTTTAAGTGATCGGTGTGAATATTATATTAAAGTGTCTACCTCGGTGTACCTTGCTGCCACCAAAAAGGGGAGAACTGTAAGAAGACTGTTATGAATTTCAAGTAAAGCTCATTTGCCAAATGCTCAGAAATAGTCTATCTCGACGTCCTGCACGATCCTGCATGAACCATGCAACCGGTGGTTCCATGCAAGGTATGCAGGTGTAAAGCTGAGGATGGGGCAACCCAATCTGCACGAGCCACAGAGGCAGAGCCATCCTAGTACAGAGTTCTGTGAGAGTCCTGCTCATCATCGCACCGATACCGATTCCCTCATTGGCTTCAAGCACCAAGAGAGCCTCACCCATTGCTGCATCAAAACTGATACCTCTGCCTATACCAACAAAAAGTCTCAGGTCCAATATCATAGCAGTACCGCACCACCCATCGCTACCGTTACAATACTGACGTATTTTTTTTCAAAAAGGACACCACATTTATGGAGTCATCGCCATTCCTCCCACCCTTCTGCTTTAGCCAACACAAACAAGTTTTATCAGTGTTGGAAAACTTGTGGTTGATTTATGAAACCTTATCTTGACTTGGCTTTGTTTAGCAGCAAGCGCCTCATTACCCACCAGGCTTGTGCCTCATTGCCTCACGAATAACAACATATGCCACACTAGCTCTAAATAGGCTTAGAAATATCGAGTTTCGCTCGGTAAAAAAAATATATATTACTAAGGCAGGCAATCATACCATACCATTGTACCTACAGTCAGACGTCTAGCATGCATGCATCACATGTTAATTAACATTGCATGATGCAGCCCAGTATCACTTGGACAACAGCTGTCGCTGCTCAGTAAAAGCAATTAAATGAATTATATATAGGATCGCGCAGGCAGCCAAATGGTAACGACAACAGTGACATCTGCAGGTTGTAAGTCAATATCAGTCATCCAAAATACATCCGGAGGAGCAGAGGCTTTATAAAGAAGAAATGTAATTCCAAGTTCCATATTTTTTACCTATTGCAATAAATTGTAGTGCTCGATCCCATTACACGCCATATTTAAAACCATTGGATTTATATCTTGTATATTAAAATGTTCTCGTGTTGGTGGCTTGGTAATCCCAAACGCAGTCCATAATAAGCAACAGAGATCAACATAGCATCATAGATTTGCTACAGGAATACACTGATGTGAAAAAGTTTGCAATTACTGCACTTTTCATAGCTTTTAAAATTATGTCTAAAGGGAACCAGTTGGGCCATATGATTTCCATAAACTAAATTTATCGGCTCATAGAACAGGAGGTGTTCAGTCCAGAAGAGTGAATTTTATATTCACCTGCTTCATCGTTCCTTCGCTGTTTGCCCGCAAAGTCAGCACTCGGTGCATTGGCAGGCTGACCCTCTTCTTTACATGCACGTGCATACACTGTCCATAATGAGAGGATAGTATGTGCATGCTCATGCAATGAAGAGTAGGCAACTCAATGGACCAAACTGCGTCCTAGTGGGTAGACACAAAGGAACGGGTAGCTAAGTGAGTGAATTTGCAATTATATTAATTCTTTATAAAGCTTCTGCTCCTCTGGATGTATTTTGGTTGACTATCCTTAGGAGTGGACACCCACTAGCGTTTTTTTTCTTCTTGCGCTGCGAGAGCAAGTGAAAACTCTAAAAAAAAGCTGCAACATCGCAAAATGCTTTCAATGGGGTCAGCAGCAGCAACGCCAGCCCCATTGAAAGCATAGGGAGTATTTTGCGGACTTCTGCTGCAGCTATGACAGCTGTGACAGCAGCGGCAGGTGTTTCTTTCATCCCCGCAGGGACCGCGGGGATGAAGGAATCCTCTGCCACAGCTGTGGCAGAAGTCCAGAATGCTATCCCATTGCTTTCAATGGGGTCGGCGCTGCTGCTGCCGGCCCCATTTAAAGCAGTGGGTTGTAGGCAAGCCCCGCAGCATGATTGCACCATTCATTGATGAATAGCTAAGTGCTGCCTGTAATTGGCTGAGCGCTCAGCCAATCAGCACAGCCCTTTCAGGAGGCGGGGATTTTTAAATCCCCGCCTGCTGAAAGAGCTTGACAGCAGTGCGGGGGAGCCAGCCGGAGGACGCGTCGGAGCGGCGGAGAGGTGAATATATAATTTTTTTTCTCACCAGCTAGGCATGATTTTAAGAGAAGGGTTTATATTTTAAGCCATTCCCCATAAATCATGCTGCGGGGGTTTCCTACAACCCACTGCTCTCAATGGGGCCGGCAGCAGCGGCGCTGACCCCATTGAAAGCAATGGGATAGCATTCTGGACTTCTGCCACAGCTGTGGCAGAGGATTCCTTTATCCCTGCGGTCCCCGCGGGGATGAAGGAAACTCCTGCCACAGCTGTCATAGCTGTGGCAGATGTTTGCGATATACTCCCTATATTTTCAATGGGGCTAGCGCTGCTGGCTCTTGCCCCATTGAAAAAAATGAGCGATATCGCAGATTTCTTCTTTGCGATGCAAAACTCTGCTGAAACATCGCAAATGATTATGAAACCATTGCATATCATTGGTTTCATAATCATCGATGTGGCATCGCAGGGAAAAATATCGCTAGTGGGTGTGAGACCTAAGCTAGACCATCAATGCTTGAGCGGTGATAGCACAATGACACAAGACATCCACTTCATAGTCTACACAGGCTTAGTGTGTCCGATGAATGGATGTGATTAGTAATGCAACTCAGTCTTATTCTCTTGAGTAAGGTAGAATGGGACTAAATTGGAGAATCAAGTACAGCCATGCATGTAGTTGGGCCCTTGCTTCGGTGTAAATAATGACTGACTCCCCACTGGTCTATCCTAAGAAAAGGCCATTAATATTTATGTCCCAGAGTACCCCTTTACATATAATTTCTTGTTTTTAAGAAGTTGTCTGATGAAGACCACACCTGACATTACAGTACGAGTCTCATAAGCTGCAGGCAAGAGCCACTAAGTAAGAGCTGCTCCCCCTCTGGCAGCTTGTTTTACTTTATTTGGCCCTGATGCAAAATCTATAATAGGGCCCCCACATATAACATTCAAACTGGCTATTATTGTGTAGGTGCCACTCGTGGTACCAAAACAACTCTGACCATTCAAGGCATGGATTCCTCAAGACGTTAGCAGCAGATCCTTTAAGGGGTTCATCCCATCTCAATGTTTCATGGCTGAGACTAGCAAGCCCCGGCTGTTTCTGTAACTCACATTCACTTCAATGGGAGTTATGGAACTAGCATAAGCCTGCCGCCTCAGATGTTTCAGGAAAAAGTGGTCAGGAAAAAAACGAGGCTTTCTAATTCCAGCCATGGAATGCTGAGATGGAAATACCCCTTTAAGTCCTGTAAGTTGTACAGTGGGGCCTCCATGGAACGGAATTATTTTTCCAAAACATCCCATAGATGGAGATCTGGACGATTTAGAAGCCAAGTCATCACCTTGATCTTTCTCACGTTCCTCAACCCATTCCTGAACAATTTTTGCGGTGTGGCTGGACACATTATCCTGCTGAAAGAGGCCACTGCCATTAGACAATACCACTGCCATAAAGGGGTATACTAGGTCTGTACAACATTTAGATAAGTGGTACATGTAAAAGTAAGATCCACATTAATAGGAGGACCCATGGTTTCCCAACAGAACACTGCCCAGAGCAACACACTGCCTCCACCAGCTTGTCTTCCTCCCATAGTAAGGGATGCCCATGCACCCAGCAGTCTACATGATATAAAAGCAAATTGCGATTTATCAGATGAGGCCACCTTCTTCCATTACTCCATGGTCAGTTCTATGGCTCACATTCAGGTTGTAGGGGCTCTCTGTGGTGGACGTAGGCAGTCTGATTACTCCAGAGCTATGCAGCCCCATACATAGCAATGACTCTTAGGTGGCCATGACCTTGTCACCAGTTCCCCAGTTGTCCTTCCTTTTGGAAATGCTCTGAGCCAGTTACTGAGCCATAGAAACAAAGAAAATTGACAGAAGAAAGATCCTCTTTTCCATTAGTTTAACTACTACAGATGTCAAACTAACTGGCCTGTAGTTCCCTGCTTCTTCTCTACTAGCCTTTTTGTGGATAGCTACAACATTGACCATTCTCCAGTCATCGAGAACATCGCCTGTCCGCAGGGACAGGTTACACAAATCAGTTAGAGGTGCAGCAATCACAGATTGGAGCTCTTTAAAAAAAGATATGATGTTATAGCAACTGAAGAAGAACCACAAGTAGATTTGAAAGCTCACTATAACACCATGTCTTTTTGTTAGCCATTAAAGGGTATCATATCTACAGGATTACTTGGTTTCTCATACTGAGAACAATCACATATTTGCTCTATTGGCTAATACCGTACCAAACTTTTTTCTTTGTACTGTGTCTGACACTTAGTAGTCCTGGTAGATGAGTGTCTATTACCTTCTAGCATGATGTGTTTAGCATTGCCTTTAGCTGAAGGTCAGTCACTGTCATGTATCTGGCAGTAATGTATATTCACTCCTGAAGTTTGTGACAGGTAGCTACTGTCCGGATACACATAATTGGCTTTTTAGTCTATGTATTTTCACAGGAAAGTGCTTATTTACCGTATAACGCTGCGGCAACGAGTAGTGCAGCAATGAATCAAAGTTTTATTTATGCAGAGGTAAGTATTATCATTTTATTCAATAAGCATTTATTAGTATTCTAACTAATTATAAGGCCTTCCTCCTGAAGTACGGAGCAGATGGTACTGTACTATGTTGAATTTGCCCTGGAATGATGAATCGTCGTTCAAAGTATTATAATAAATTGCGCTATTTAATATAGTAGCTGCTTGGAATGAGAATGCACACACAGTCGTTTCATTACATTTACAGATTTAACCCATAGATTGCTGCTGCAATGTACAAGATACAATGTGTTGAGAAATACAATGTGGTAATAAATATGCCGATGCATACAGACAACATTGCCCGGGCAATCACATTTCATACCGTACTATGATTTAATAGAGGATGATGCCGCACATATAAGATTGCCTGCGTGAGTTCATATTTATTCTCTGACACTATTCTCATATTAGTAAAAGATTATTCCTATTCCAGAGCATTGTGGAAGGAGAAAGCAAAATCTGTCCCTAGGTTCTACGTGACTCATAACTTAAAGGGGTTTACTAGTTATGATAG
Source organism: Eleutherodactylus coqui (assembly GCA_035609135.1). Classification (NCBI taxonomy): domain Eukaryota; kingdom Metazoa; phylum Chordata; class Amphibia; order Anura; family Eleutherodactylidae; genus Eleutherodactylus; species Eleutherodactylus coqui. Next base: position 36,143,741 of record CM069414.1, on the reverse strand, counting down.
TTGTAAACTATGAATGGTTTATTCTCAAGACTGGTCATCAATGATACATTGCCAGGGGTCCATCTTCTGGGACCCCGTCAATCAGCTGTTTACAGCAGTGGTTTGTTTGTGCACTGAGCTGAATTTTTGGAGGAAGCAGACAGCTTTGTTTTCTCTGCAGTGGACAGGCTTGGTATTGCAGGCCACGTTCTGATTAAAATTAATTGGATGTAATACCAAGCCTGGCCACTGCAGAGAGACTGCAGCTGTCTGCTTCCTGCAAAAATCAGCTCAGTGCGAGAACCAATCAGCTGATTGACGAAGGTTCAAGGCCACGGACCCTTTGCCAATCAACTACTGATGACCTATTTTGAGCATAGGCCATCGATAGTTTACAACTGGACAACCTCTTTAATCTCCCTTTCTCAAGCATGTACGGGTAGCAAGGTGTTCCTCTGCTTGTACTAAGTGCTACAAATTTTAATCCATGATATATAAGTTTTGTGTAAACTGTGTCTTTAAGAAGGGGAGAGATGCTAGCGGTACCAGAGGCAGAAATGAGAAGGAGCCATGTTAACTCTTTCCAATCCACTGTCTGACGTCTTCCTACATTCTGATTGAAGCTTGTACAGCTCCAATGTCAGAAGATGTCCAACAGGGTATTCTTACCGTCTATGGCCAGCCACTCCGCTGTCAGAGCTTCTCTGGCGCACACACACTGGCTTTAGCCAGCACCGTTGTATAACAGCAAAAAGAGAAAGCCTTTTAGGCAACTCTGAATTCAAAATTGGATTGGAAAGCGTTAAAGGGACAGCGCAGGTGGCTGGATCTCTGATGGAGCATCTTTTCTTTTTCTAGTGTTGTACGATTTGCCTTGTTGTGCTGGAGGGGTCGAGAGCTTTGGGCCTTTCATGCTGCAGAGCTACCATGTGTATGGCATACCAAGTTCATGCGCAATAAAAAAATCAACCAGGTTCTGCTAAAGTCCTCATGCCTCCTGTCCTGCAGTTGTCCCCACCCGACTTTCACAGGCTCTTGAAGTAGCCTAAGGGCCCCTGCACACTTGCGTTTTCTTAGCGCTGCGATATCGCTGCGTTTTTTTAACACGATTGTCAATGAGCCTTTTTAATGTTAAAAACGCATCGCAAGTTTGTGCTTTGCAATTTTTGTGTGATGCGTTTTTAACATTAGAAAGTCCCATTGACATTCGCGTTAAAAAACGCTGCGATATCGCTGCATTAAAAAAACGCAAGTGTGCAGGGGCCCTAAAAGTCTGAGAAAGGGAGAGTCCATATTGTTACCATTCCATTAAATAAAGACTGTTACCTGGCAAGTCAGTATGGGGAGCCAGCATGAATTCCTGGCTGCCTGTGCTCGAACCAAACACGACAAACATAACCAGAGAGTTTTGTGTTTGTCCACCACCGGTTTACAGGATCTGGATCCTTCCAGAACAGAAATCCCTTGCTCCCACTTTGACAACAGAGATAAGAGCCCTGGTTGATGTCGCCCAGCAGCGTATCCCTCAAGTGGAGAAAGAGCCTGAAGGCTGGCAGTGCCTTTTACACACAACCTAGGACCTCTTGCAATAATCTGATATAGCTAAAAAAGGACTTGGATCAATGCAAAATCTGTGACAGGGCCCCTGTCGCAGCTTATCGGTCGCAACAATGTTGTGGAATGGTGGCTTCAACACAGGGAAAGACCTGTTGCCTTGTTAAGCAGGTCAGGGGTTAATGCACCATATGCAGAGTGCCTTTGCTGCATGGATGCATGCTGGATTAGTCATGCCTGGGAGTAGGGTGGAGGTGTGGTTTTCTATTCACTCTGCCAGTTTTTCAGGTGCAGCGTGGCTATATATTCTCACCACTCCCGGTGTTCAGTGCTGCTTATTCTGTTCCATAGTGGAGAAGTTGGAGTTTGGAGCTCTGCTGTGCTGGGTGTTTCTTCTACATGCAGATAAGTTGCTGAGGGTTCTTTTTCAGTTGTATTGTTGCTATTCATTTCTGTTTTTTGTTTTGCGTGTCGGTTCATGAGGGCCGAGAAAGAAGACTGTGGGGCCGCTTTTTTATCAGGGTTATTACTCTGCTTTAGGTAGGGACCCTTCACCTCCCTGCTAAGTTAGGGCCAGGCTTCCTTCCTCTCCCTGAAGAGGTGCTACCAGCCCGCATAGCATGGTGTGCGGCTTTTTCCAACTGTGTGTACATTTCCTGTTGCCATGCTGAGTGTAGTACTTTTTGTGTTGCACGGGCCTTACATCTGGGCTTTGTATTTCAGTTGTGGTGCACAGTGCTCTCCGTTGCAATAAGTCTATCTACCAAAGTAGTCATGAACATCACCCTATGTCCATCCTAAGCATGGTGCTTGTGAGCCGCACGGACGTGAAAGCTATAATGCTTTATTTATAGAGAGAAGCTTTATTATATGGGTTTATCTATATGGGTTTCTGCATCCCCTATTGTTACGGGGATGCAGAAACCCATATAGATAAACCCTTCAATTTGTTGACATGTGATTTAGAATTTTGACTTGCCACAAATTACAGATTTTCTCCTGTGAAACCATACCCTGTCGTGTCTGGCTCCTAGTCTGACATCACAGACAGTTTTTGTGGAGTGGTTTGCCCATGCCTTCCCTAGTCCTTGAAAGGATGGAAGGCGACCTTGAGCCAGCTACCTGAACCACGCAGGGATTGAACCCACAACCTTCAGGTTGTTTGCTTCGGACTGCATTTCTGCATAACACTGAGCCACACAAGACTCCCAGTATATATGGTTATATTTGTCAATTCAGTCTGCATTAATCTAGCAGAGACCAATTAGTTTGGTTTTACTTATACACTTTTATCATTCAGATTAATTGGTGTTATCTAACTGTGGGGGAATTCTCAAGTGAGAATTTTTACACTTTTACAAGTAATCCCTTTATATGCCCCTTAGCCTCCAATTACAATCTGTTATGCCCAAGGAACCGAACAAATAACAAAAGTAGGTGCTAAAGTTGTTAGGTGATAAAATGAAGTAATCCTCGTTCTGTTTAGCAGAAATCAAAGTATCTTTGGTAATAGCAAAAATAACCGTCTCACAGGCATCAGCGGCACGGCCCAGGCGATCAGAATAGCGAATAATTCTTTGAGGCTTTGAAATCACTCTTATGGCTTACGCCATGACGTACTTCTGTGATTATCTGATGCTCAAAAAGCCAAGGCATGTTAAAACTCGCTTTTATACTTTCAACAGCCAATCACATACTTCCATGCGCATACTTACAGCTTTGTTTGCACATATCCACACCCTACATTAAAAGAGTTGTTTCATCAAATCAGCCCTTTTATCCAGTGAAGGCAGCCCTAGAACTCGCAGCAAACAGCTGATATAGCCAGGCCATATGACCTAATAGGACTTATGGACAGAGATTGTCTTACCAAGACAACTATGAGCGGCCATCATAGAGACTTCTCATGCTAGTTGCACTAGTCGGATTTATTTAATTATAGAAAAAGCAATAAGTTTTACTGTTGTAGGAGGGCAGTGTACAGGATGGCCTGCAGAGGGTGCTAGACAGAGCCATTCTGCTACCTGCAGAGAGGAAATACCCATGGGTGGGGCAGGAACTAAAATAAAAAAGGGCAGTTCCTACCACACTCGGGGGAAGGGGGCATGCTGGCTACTAGCCAGAGAGGCGGTGAGAGACGCTGCATCAGGACTGGGAGCCTGAAGTCCAGTGTGAACTAATCTAGGCCTGTCGCCCGTCTGTCAGAGGAGGACACCCTCTAGATACTACAGGCGGGGTTAGTGACAGAGACCCTGTGGGTTTGTCAACCATGGACATTTTTATGCCGTCTATCCATTGCTGTGCTGTGTTAAATAAATGCTGGCAGGTTCCAGTTTGAAAAGAAAACCTGTCTCTGGAGCCATTTCATACACGTGTGATGTCCAAGTCCAGACTGAGAGGTCGGCGATCCGCAGGCGAGAGACCTCAGCTTTCCACACTTTATACAGACATGAAAAAATTATCTATGTGACGGGATTGTCAGTTATGGGTCAAGGAACATTGCATTACACCTCTGGCAAGATCCTAGTACTGTAATATTCCAAGTCCCAGATACTCTCACCGTTTTGTTAACTTTCGTAACAAATCTTTCTATTACATGTACAGGGGTAGACAAAAATATAGCAACACTGTACAAAATACATGGGATTTTAACCATTAGCACTCAGCTGCCCTTTTGACCCCTGCGTAGCTGAAAGCTTTTCCACCAAATTTGTGTTTACTTCACCTCTTGCCCTGCTCTGCGTGGTTTTGCTTGTAACAGCAGCTGTGTGGCTTAAACCCCTGACCAATAGAACCTCGGGGAGATGTTCACTCCTTCCGAGCAGCCTCTGTGTCATATTATCTCGACTTAAAATCAGTCCTTACATGTCTTATTGATTTACAATCCCATGTAACGTAAGGCATGCATTTTGTACGGTGTTTCCATATTTTTGTCTCCCCCCTGTATCTTATAGCATGCATTAAAAAAAAATATTAAAATACTGGAAAGTCTGTAGTAAGCAATATAGAACTTATCTTTAATGATTTATTATATGAGTATTTTGTACTCAAAGTGAAATGTACTGAAAAACAAAGGCAGTGCATAAAATTTACATCCAATTCCCGCGTGCAAGTAATATATATACTGCAGGTGTTATTGTACCAGGTTGTGGTAAACACGCTAATCATCTCTCATTTGCTCTCCTTACCGTCCCTCCCACAGACATTTGACACCTGGCTCTCTTAACAAGGTACCTGTCACCGGTGAGAGACGGATTGTCACTTGTACATTGTACTCATATGCTCAGCAATAGCTGCTAACGGGAAGCGACGGGAAGCTGGCAAAATGGTCTGATTAATACTGAAAGGTAAGGGACACACGATCCTTAGAGAATAGAATGAGTATTTTTATCTCTGCACACAGAGCAACCCATTTGCATATCGGGAAAGATAAGTATAGATATCTAAATTTGTTAGGACCGGCAAAATGCGAAGAACTAACGCAAGTTGTAGCCCCGTCATGCATTCCCCGGCAGGGTGATTTAGGATTTTGTTTTCTTCCTGGATTTTACATGCAAATGACATTCATTCAATTAAAACGTGACATTTACAGGTTCATTTCTCTCCCTCCATATTACGTCAATTCATCAGCTTTTCAATTCCAGCATAATCTGCTATTATATAATTAATAAAATATATGAATATTAATGAAGCAGCAAAGCAGCTTACCTGCAGCACTTCATTCCTGAACGGCGTTTAGTACAGAAATTGCTCTCCGTATTGGAAGATACTGATAACTTCTCAGTTTAAGATGCTTTTTTTAAAGGGGTGCTGTGAGAAATATCTTGGCCTCGTTCTTACAGTAAGGCGGGTTTCATACAGGACGCACAAATCTCACGCGAGTATGAGCAGAGTTATATACACAAACAATGTTTTTTCTACCTGCATTTCCTATGTTTTTGCCTTCCTTAGAACGCATCGCCCATTGTCTTCAATGGGAGAGTAAAACATATCGCATGGCTGAAACCCACGCCGGAGGATCTCTACTCCATAGATGTGATGGGAGGCATTTTTTCCGGAAAAACGCCTTGCATCGGCGTGAAAACGGAGTTTGGCGAGCGCAATATCAGGCCGAGTTTCTTGGCTCAATATCACACTCGCACGTGCGTAGGTAGCCTGAAGCTTTATTGACAATCAATCTGAGCCACGAACCACGCAAGCTCCCGTATGTTCACATCTGTGTTGGGGTTCCCATTTTCCTGTTCCGTCATGAGAAGAGGAAAAGGGAATCCCAGCCGAGAATGAATCCATCTCCCTGTAGGTCAGTCTGGCTAACCCATACTTCCGGTGGAGACATACTAGACTAATACCCAGTCGAGGTGTTGGGTAAAAGATCCCCATTGATCTGATACTGAAACTCAATTAATAGTTTACCTGAAATTGGATATGCTATGTTGATGCTAGACTTAATAGACTCAAGTGATATATGGCTGTATCATGCACAACATTTTTCATACGGTATATAAGGAGACAAAAGGGGCAAACCCACTATTGGGGGATGATCAGTTTTCTTGTTCCCAGCATTGAGTAGTCCAGAAATTGTTGAGTTTCCTTAGTACAGCACTTGGTTTGTTATAGACCCGAAAATCTTGAATCTCACATACGCAGAAGCAAGAGACTGAGTAGAGATAAGATTTACTTGGAAAACTCAGTCATATGACTTTAATGCAATGAAGTTGAACAAATTTATGCATGGAACTTTGACACCGTTCTGGCATGTGACACAATATAGATAACAGCAGGCTGGCAGCATCTATTTATATTGGGAGTTTCAGTATCTCAAGGAACGCTGCAGGAAAGTACAAGGTGCAGCTCTACTTGCCAGCATACAATTCCCCCAAGCTACAGGCATTGTCTATACTGTGTTCAATAAGAATGAGGTTAGAATACTTCTACCTTCAAATACCTTGGCTTTCAAATATTTATGTCCTTATCAAGTTGAACATTGCCCCATTGTTGCAGAAATTGAAACAGAAATGGGAAATCTGGAATAAGCTGCTGCTGTCTGTAATTGTTTGTATAAACCCTATAAAAATGATATGGATCCCGCCCCTTCTCTATATCCTGCATAACAGTCCGGTGTGGATCCCACAATGAGTGTTTTATAAGGTCACCGGACTATTCTTAATTTTAATTTGAAAAGTGGGACGAGCCTGTATAAGGCTAGAAACATTAAAGCGCAACAAAGATGAGAGCGGTTGGGCGGTCCCGCACCCAAGTATATATTTCTTGGTTGCCCAACTTTAACATTAATTGGGTTGGGGCCTGGAGGAGCAGAATTCTATAGGAAGCGTGTTACAGCTATTTCTCAAAACTGACTCCCTACTGGAAGCATTGGAAGCACATAAATTTAAACGGTCGGAGACTCAGTTCTGCGCACTCTATCCGATGCATGGGGTATGGTGGAAAGTGAGGGATATGCTTGATATCTTGGGCTACACACAATACATATCTGAGAGATACCCTGGTTACCGGAGATGATTAGTCTAGAGGGGTTGGGAAATGGAAATATAAGGGGATAAGATATATATCTCAGATTTGTATAAATGGTCAATTAGAGCAGTTCAACACGTTGCAAACTGTGTTCCAAATACCGAAAACATATTTTTATTAACATCTTCAGCTGAATCATGCTTTCTAGAAAAATGTGGCTACCGTCGGGTCTGGATGACTTTGGGTCATGCATTGCCCCTTTCTCGAGTTGATTGGTTCTTATGAATCCTTCTTTGGTCTTATTCACAAGCTATACAAATTTCTATTGTTGATAGAATTAGGCCGGTCTCACACTAAGTTTACTGTGTAAACACAAAAAATAGCCAGGAAGACTCGCATGACAGCATGCATGAGATACTCTTTCAAGCGCAGTACAATATCCCTGGGGTTGCCAATCTTATCCACAAGTTTTAGGACTGTCATTGATGCAGCGTGGATTCACACAAGCGTGTTTATGTGCGTACAATTGTGCGCTCAAAACCACGGATCTATTAGAACCATTGGTTCCCTATGGTGTGTTCACATGTCCATGTTTTACAGGCATGCAAACGCACGTACCTGCAAACCATAGGACATGCGTGCACCATAGGTTCCTGGTGCGTGTCAATATTCCCCAGCGGGGAGTCCCCTTGTCACTGAACACTGTGACAGCACTGGGGACTCCCAATGGGGAGTTAAGAATTCCCTGCCACAGCTGTCATGAATGGCCAAGCACTGCCTGTAATTGGCTGAGTGCTGTGACCAATCACAGGCAGCACTCAGCTGTCATTCAATGTATGGCTGAGAGCTGCCTGTGATTGGCTGAGCGCTCAGCCAATCAGATACAGCCTTTTCAGCAGATGGGGATTTTAAATCCCCGCCTGCTGAAAGAGCTTCAGAGCAGTGCAGGTGAGGAGAGGTGAGTATAATTTTTTAAAAATTTTAACACATTCTAGGGAGGATTTTTCCGGGAAGGGCTTATATTTAAAGCCCTTCCCCTGAAAATCACTGTAGGGCTTGCCAGCAGCCAATTGCTTTCAATGGAACTGCAGAAGTGCCGGTCCCTTTAAAAGCAATGGGAGAACATCGCGATCCTCTGCCACAGCTGTCACAGCTATAGAAGGGGATTCTTTACTCCCTGCAGGGATAAAGAAATCCTCTGCCACATTGCTGTCCCAGTATTCAGTGACAAGGGGACTACCTGCGAGGAATATTTACACAGCAGCGGCTGTGGCTCCATTGAAGGCAATGGGCATGGATCTGCATTCACACGTGTTAGTGCACATACGTGTGTGTGCGGTTTTGAGCGCACCTATGTACAGCACACGCACACGCTTGTGTGAATGTGCCCTAAATAGGTATTGAAAGGCTGTATTAGACATTATTAATGATGTATATGCAGTTTACCTAGAGTCTATACCCTACATATGTATCTTAGGTTATATGGCAGTGGCGAAAGTTGCTTTATATGGTCCGAAAGCTTGTGGTGCAGAAATGGATACAGGATACCTCCTACGACTTTATTGATAAGGTTAATTGGTTGATTATGTTTATACTAAATGCGGTTGTAGAGAAAAATATGAAGAATTGTGTTTCCCTTGGCTGGATGGCTCTGGGCTAGTCTTGTCCTCCCTACTTCTGGACCGCTTCTTTCCTATTGGATTGCCTGTCTCTACTCTCAGTGTAATATAAAAAGATACTTCATTCACAAACCTATGAAGGGAAACAGATAGTTTTTGTATTAATAGCTCTTGGATCATAGTGGGCCTTCCAGTGAAACGGCTACATTGTCTATATTATTAGGCACCGAGGGGAAGCTACTTTGTTGCACACTGTAAGTGGATACAATGCCTGATCACAGCTTGGCCTAAACTGTTGAGGGGATTAGGGGAGTGTTGCTAGATACAGTAGATAAATATGTGTATTATATGCCTATACTTATATCTTCATGCAGCCTGCACCTATGTGGCAGTGAAGATTAGAGGCCTCTGTAGAGAGAATGAAGATGAAGAACCTCCAACTCCGTATTCATGTCCAGTGTCTGCAAAGGCAAAACCCAGTAAGTATGCAGATGCAGCATATTTGGATGGTAACTATAAACCGAGCTAGAGCTAACTATAGATGGCATATACTAAAAAGATGTGTACTGTATAAGATGAGTCACATGTACAATTGTACAATTATGCAATCTCTACAGAACCATAGACCATTATTTTGAGGGACAGAAGAAATGAAAGAGTAACCGCTGTTTGAAATGAAGCTCTTGTGTACATATATATGAAGAATAACAGTATAGCTGACCATTTTATTACTTGGGTACAGCATTTTTAACCAGTTTCCCCTGTTTAAGCTCAATTTGTAATTATCAGTTTACCCTAAGCTCAGCTCTAGAAGGGGAACTACAATAGCTGCTATGACGTATCCCATACACAGCACACATAGAGGAGAGAAGATCCTGCTCTCCTGTCCTCTTTAGCAAACACTCAGTAGCAGCAACAGCATGGAGGACATTATACAGCAGTATGAAGCTGTGCAGCTGTGAATCCAGCACTGGGGTAAAACTGTAAAACATTTACTAGAGCCTTCAACAATGCCTGTATTAGTGATGTGTTATCCAAAAAAGTAGAAAAATGTCATTGCTTTGGAGGTACGCAAACAGAATCCCAATCCTTATATATAGACTACAATACCCAAGAGGTTATCAAAATTGGGATTATTTAGTTTAGAAAAAAGATGGCTGAGGGGCGTCCTAATAACTATGTATAAATATACCAGGGGATAATACAGAGATCTCTTTCATCATCTATTCATTTACAGGACTGTGATAGTAACAAGGGTGGCGCCCACTATGTCTAGAGGAAAGAAGGTTTCTACACTGACATAGAAGGGGGTTCTTTACTGTAAGAGCAGTGAGACTATGGAACTCTCTGACTAAGGACGTGGTGATGACGAATTTGATAAAAGAGTATAAAATGAGCCTGGACACCTTTTTTCAGTGTAACAATATTACATGTTATAATCACTAATTACTTCAGAAGGGCCGATGATCCAGTGATTATTCCAAGTGCCAGACTTGGAGTGAGAAAGGAATTTTTCCCCTTAAATGAGGAAAATTGGCTTCTACCTCATTAGGTTTTTTTTTTTTGCCTTCCTCTAGATCAACATGGGGGGGGGGGGGTTATAAGCGGAACTAACATACTATGTTATGTTACCAATAGAAAAAAAATCCAGGACTCAAGTTGTGGTTAAGTGATGTATATTTATTGACCATTCATGATGGAGTTACGATTTAAATTGGATTACTTAAAATACTCAGATTACAGACTAATAGATTATACTTGCAACATTGAAGTGGCTCCTATTAGTCTCAAACGGGACAGCTCATAGAGCCTGCTGCTATCTGAGAGACGGAAACTGCTCTTTTACTTTGTATGAATGGGGGCTTCGACAGCCATAAAATTTGCCTCATCAAAACAGGCTGGAATTTCCCTTACTCCTCTGTGCCTCTCTCTAGCAGCCTCCCACTGTTCCTCCTGTCCTCTCCATAGACTTCTATGGGCAGCAGCTGTAACCTGATCCCCTAGCAAGCTGCTAAGCTCTTATTTATGAAGAAGAATTTTACCAGTGAGCAAGTGATTAAATCAGTGCAGTAGGAAAGGAAAGGAGTCTGATAGATGGAGAAAGAGGCATTTTTCTTCACTAAAATATATTACAAAGTTTCTTATCTTCACTTGTACCTTAGATTTATGGAGAAAAATATTGAAACGACAGTTACTGTAATTATTTTGGTCATGAATCTCAAGTTAATACCAAATGTATCTTGAAAGGGAATCAATTTAATCTGCCTGACAATGTATCATTATGACTGCTAATTGTGCTTGAATTTAGGGCTAAGTATTAATTGACTGATAAAAGAATAGTACATAAAAGCTATTGCTAAAGCAAAGAATAGAGATGAGCGAGCACGCTCGGTAAGGGCAGTTGCTCGAGCGAGCCTTGTTCATCTCGAGTAACTGCCTTCTCCTCCGAGCGTGCTCGGGGTGCAACGGGGGGCAGCGGGGGAGAGTGGAGGGGAGCACGCTCGGAGGGGAAGGCAAGAAGGCAGTTACTCAAGATGAGCGAGGCTCGCTTGAGTAACTGATCTTACCGAGCGTGCTCGCTCATCTCTAGCAAAGAACTATCTGTGAGCTACACAAGAGTTAGCTAGAACATGGAAGTACAAGTTGTGCAGCATGCTTAACTTTTGGCTATACAATGTGCTTTCCCCACTCCAAAACCACACACCCATATGACTAAAGACAGAATACAAAAGGCATATTTATGGAAATGTTAAATGGCTTCAGCTTGTGTAAGGCCCTCTGCACACGGGCAGATTTGCATTACGGAATCCAGAGCGGGTATCCTGAACTGCCTGATGTATTGTGAAAGGTCAGATATGGTGGCAATCAAAATTATTCAACTCCAATTGCAAATTAGGTTTATTTGCCAAATTTACAAACTTTCAGCTATTTGCAAAAAGCAATCAAACAAGAACAATTTAAATAGCTCAGCACAACTAATATAATGAGTGGTTTCTCCAAACTGAATTGAGGTTGAATAATTTTGATCGCAACTGTAGCAGAAATTGACACCCAAACAAACCTAGAATCTGCTACCTGGGACTCCCACCAATAAGATGTTCACTGATCAATGGGAGTCCCAGGTGGCAAACCCTCGTTGGTCTACTGTTGATGGCCTAGTCTACAACTGGACAACCCCTTTAACTACACAGTCTTGCTTTGAGGTACCTTGTTCCTCACTACATAAGCTGCACCACCAGCTAGTTCCTACTGGTAAATAAGAATATTGCTTGTAAAATTAATTAATTAAAGGGATTGTCCAAATATATAAGCATATTCCCTATACACAGGACAGGGGATAAGTACCTGAATTGTAGGGGTCCAACCACTGGGACCACCACTGACCATGACAACGGGGACCTATGTTGCCCGTATGAGGAGATTAGTGGCTAAGCTTGCATGCTTCCACTTCATTCATCTCTATGACGCTGCTGAAGGGACAGTGTTCAGCTATCTCCAGCAATCCCATAGTCAAGTGAAGTAGCCCCTCTTCTCATAAACAGTGAGGGTCCCAGATGTTGGATCCCCATAAATTACAGACTTAACCCCATATCCTGTGGATGGGTATAGGTTTATATCTTTTGATAATACCTTTAATGTCCTGTGTGATGGACCCTGGTACATTTAGTGTTAGGTCCCTAGATATTGGTGGAACATCACCACCAGGGACCAGCTGGTAAGTGATATATATTTAATTTTGATGTGTTTAAATAGTACGTTCCATGTCTTGAGGCTAAGTTGAACATTAATATTTGATACAAATTGTGTTCTTTCCTGAATGATCATTGGCATATCCCTAATTCATTCTCTGGTAGCTAGTGGTGCATTCGGCATTTGGCCACTGTTGACTAATGAAAAATTGGGGTTTCAGTCTCTAAAGGGCGGCATTTACACCTGATGGTCAGTGCTCTTATTTTGGTTTCTGGTAGTCAATGGTATCTGGTCATCTCTAATGATCTAGTGAAGGTTGTGATTCTTAAATCAATACACATCTCCATTCACTAACAAGAAACCTTTGCCGTCTGAATCCATACAATGAGATAGGTGCTGAAGGTCATCTAGTAATTGCATTTAAATCAATATCTCACCAGACTTTCCATTCCTCCATAGATGATCTTCCAGTACAAAACACGGCACCAGAAGTAAAGACCACGAAAGAAGATGCCCCAACTCAGCCATGTAGATCCTGAGGGTAATACCATCCAGTCACCTGACTGGGCAGAATCAACCTTACCTCCGACACCTTGATTTTTGTTCTTCATCCTTCGTTCAAAGTCAAATGCAATCTATGGTGTCAAAGCTCAAGAATATACATTTTAATGCTGTCACTTCTTTTAGAAGTCTAAGATACCTTGTATGACCTTTAACTTTGAAATTTAACTTCGGTTCCAGAGACGTCAATTAATTCCATGTCACCGGTGAGATAATGATCGTTTCCCTTCAAGACATTTCGAGACATTTTCTACTTATAACTAGTTTGGTAAGAAATAAGGAGGCCTGAAAGTAAAGGACACAATCATTATCTCACTGTCCTGATAATATCAATGTGTAGGGGGGGAAAGAAAAAAATCCAATGCAGTCTGCGCCTTTAGCGGTATTGTATCACGCAGGCACGTCGCAATATACGGAGAAATATATAAGAAAATGATAGAAAATTGCAAATGCTTTAGTAGGAAGAAGCACGCATCCCTGCGACTAACTGGAAAAGACAAGTATTTTGTCAACACTGCCATTGGGGTTAATTGTAGGACACAGCAAGTACAGAGATGGATGACAGCAGCATCCAAAACCTTCTTCCCTGGAGGAAGATGTTGCTTGAAATTAACCTGTTCTGTTGACCTTAGTGAAAAGGATCCTGTGTTTAATCACAGTCTTTAATAAAATAAATCAATCAGACCTTGACAGCTCGTGTGGTTTGTGAGAATTTGGAAAACAAGGACGTTCTCGTGTTTTCCGATGTTAATGTTCTGCAAAACAAAAATTTCTTTCGAAAACTCTTTTTGTTTATATTTATAGAGTTCTACAAATTTCCGACTCGACGAGAAACAGGAAGCGGCAAACAAACAAAGACATGAAGACTTATCTTCAGTGTCAAAGTAAAATACAGCTTACGTAGTCAAATGTCAGTGTGAGACACTCATATTTTAGCCTGTGTCATATCAATTTGGGAGATGTGCATAAAACAAATAATTTACTTTGATAGCCTCTTTATTAAACTGACAAGCCGAATCCCAGCTAGGATGAGGGCATTGTGTAATACATATGCACTGAGTTACTGGCTTAAATGATTGGTGCGGTAACTTTTTTTTTCCCTCTGCTGTGTACGCATTTGACCCCCAAACAGCCTAAATTTATCACAGCAGGAATACTAGGAGTTGGTGATAGCTTGTCAGAGACATGGCTGACATGATTGCATGCAGCAATTACTAAAGATTAGATGGTGCTAGGGGAATCCAGTTGAACAGAAATCTTTGTCTTTGACTAAGGCTTTATTCGCACGGGCGTTGGGATTTTCGGCAACCCGCATCGCGGTCAAAAATCGCATGGACGAGAGAAAGACAAGCCTAGTTATACGGCCGGGTGTGGCGTATATAGGCCGCAGCCCGGAATTCCATTGGCTAGGGGGAGAGAGTTTAACAATGCTAATCTCTTTCCCCCTCCGTGCCCCTCCCTTTGCTGGCATTAGAAGCTCCAATAGAAGCCTGTGTGAATTTATGAATGGGTGAGTGAGAGCTGCCTCTGATTGGTGAGGGCTATGACCAATCAGAGGCAGCCCATTCAGCAGGCGGGGATTTTAAATCCTCTCCTGCTGAATACTACACAAAGCAGCTCAGGAGAACTGCCGGCCAGATGCGGCTGAACTCCGGCTGCAGGAAAAAGGTGAGTATACATTTTTTTAATTTTTTACACATTTTCAGGATGGTTTTCAGGGAAGGGCTTATATTTTAAGCCCTTTCCTGAAAATTCATACAGCGCTTGCCGGCAGCCCATTGCTTTCAATGGAGCCGGCTGTATTGCCAGCTCCATTTACTTCAATGGGAGAACATTGTTCTTCTCTGCCACAGTTGTAGCACAGCTGTGGCAGAGGAGAACAATCTTTAGTATATGTTCTCAATGGGGTCGGCGCTGCTGCCGCCGGCCCCATTGAGCGCATATATAGAACACTGTTTTGCGCAGAATGCGGATAGGCGCGTTCTGCGAATCCTTGTGTCCTATAATTTATCGCACATCCACATAAAAACTGACATGTGCCTGCTCCCATTGGGATGCATTGAGTCAATATATCTGCAGATCGCAAGCGCCTCTGCAAATCGGACCAAAAAACTCCCGTGTGACCGAGGCCTAAAGCTGGCCATACACATTAGAATAATGCTGGCCTTAACCACTGATTTCAGCTGATTGTGCACAACCAGCATTAGACAATCTATGGGCTGCATGCCCGCACCCTGCTAGAGAAAGATACAGCTGATCGTCTGTCTGGGCAATCAGTTGTGTTTCGGAAGATCATTGTGGTTGACCACAGCAGGGCAGTAACAAGTGCTTTACAAGTGTGTTAAAGGGGTTGCTCGTCTGTAAACTATTGATGGTCTATTCTCAGAAGAGGTGATCAACAGAAAATTAGCAGGGGTCTTTTGCCAAGGGCCCCAGTCAATCAGCTGTTCTCTGGGCTTGTGCACCCATGAATTGAGCAGGAAGCAGATAGCTCTGTTTCCACTGCAGTGGCCAGGACTGGTTTTGAAAATCAAGCTCCAATTGAAATGCATGGGTACATGGCCTGCAATAGCAGTGCTGGCCACTGCAGTTGGAATAGAGACGGAGCTGTCTGCTTCCTGCAGAAACAAGCTCAGTGCACAAGTGCACTGGCCCAAAGAGCAGCTGATTGATTGGGGTCTTGTGCAACAGACACCTGCCAATCTGCTACTGTTGTCCTATCCTTAAAGGGGTTGCCCCGCGAAAGCAAGTGGGTCTATACACTTCTGTATGGCCATATTAATGCACTTTGTAATGTACATTGTGCATTAATTATGAGCCATACAGAAGTTATCAGAAGTTTTTCACTTACCTGTTCCGTTGCTAGCGTCCTCGTTTCCATGGAGCCGTCTAATTTTCAGCGTCTAATGGCCAAATTAGACGCGCTTGCGCAGTCCGGGTCTTCTTCTTTTCTCAATGGGGCTCCGTGTAGCTCCGCCCCCGTCACGTGCCGATTCCAGCCAATCAGGAGGCTGGAATCGGCAATGGACCGCACAGAAGCCCTGCGGTCCACCGAGGGAGAAGATCCCGGCGGCCATCTTCAGCAGGTAAGTAAGAAGTCACCGGAGCGCGGGGATTCAGGTAAGCGCTGTGCGGTGTTCTTTTTTAACCCCTGCATCGGGGTTGTCTCGCGCCGAACGGGGGGGGGGTTGAAAAAAAAAAAAACAGTTTCGGCGCGGGACAACCCCTTTAAAATAAGCCATTAGTAATTTACAATTGGACATACTCTTTGAAGAAAGTGCTCATTGGTTATTATAGGCTCCAATCACATGTTTATAGGCTTGTGTGTCAATGAGTGCTTTCCTGCACAGCCATAGTAAGACCTTTAGGCCTCATGTCCACGGGCAAAATAGGATTTTAAATCCGCAACGGATCACCCCCACGCGGATCCGCATCACATAGGGATGCATTGACCACCCGCGGGTAGATAAATACCCGCGGATGGTCAATAAAAGTGAATTTTTAAAAAATGGAGCATGAAAAAAAATGGACATGCTCCATTTTCGTGCGGGTCTCCCGCGGGGACGGCTCCCGCAGGCTTCTATTGAAGCCTATGGAAGCCGTCCAGATCCGCGGGAGACCTAAAATAAGAATAACTTACCCGCAGCGGAGAGGGGAGATCTTCTCTTCTTCACGGCCGGATCTTCTTTCTTCGGCCCGGCGGATGTTCCCGGCGCATGCGCTCGGCACGCTGCCGGCATGCCGAGCACATCCGCCGGCCGTGAAGAAAAGATCTGCCCGGTCCGCTGCGGGTAAGTTTATTCTTATTTTCAGCGCTCATGTCCGCAGGGCAGGAGGGACCCGCTATGGATTCTCCATGGGCCTGATTTTCCCTGTGGACATGAGGCCTTAGAGTTACTGAGAGCTGTATATCAATGTGCTGGGATGAAAGAGGGGCTGTAGGAGGGAAGTATTACAGGGGGTTAGGAACAAAGTAGGGACAGATGTGTTACTGGAGTGCAATTGTGATGGAGGAGACATGGTTCTGTGGCGAGGGAGATTGTGATGGGGAATTTATGATTATCTAGGGGGAAGCATGATTCTGCGTGGGAGGATAAAGTGGAGGGAGTTGATATCTAAGATGCTACCATGGGTGGAGATGATGCCTCTGTGGGAGGGAAGGAAATGATGTGCGGTGGAAGATAAAGAGGCCAATGAGGCATTGTTGAATATGGCATTTTGTTCTGCTGAGTGACGGACATCTGCTGATAGTGGTTCACACAACGGGCACCCAGAGAATAATACCACCAAGTAATTGATTTGAAATGTATTTTTCTTTATGTTAAAAGAATGGATCTGTCTGGCTGATCTGCATATTAGACTCTTTATGGCTGTTTTTTACATCTGGTTGGCTTTTTTTAATGCTTGCTGTATGGATTAGTTATCTGCACCCTGTATGTTTCTAATTATCATGCATCGGGAAGGGTATGGTTTCTTCCTGTGGAAATCACTTAAAGGGGTTGTCCCGCGCCGAAACGTTTTTTTTTTTTTTTCAATAGCCCCCCCGTTCGGTGCGAGACAAACCCGATGCAGGGGTTAAAAAAAAAAACGGATAGTACTTACCCGAATCCCCGTGCTCCGGTGACTTCTTACTTACCTTGCGAAGATGGCCGCCGGGATCTTCACCCACGGTGGACCGCAGGTCTTCTCCCATGGTGCACCGTGGGCTCTGTGCGTTCCATTGCCGATTCCAGACTCCTGATTGGCTGGAATCGGCACACGTGACGGGGCGGAGCTACGAGGAGCAGCTCTCCGGCACGAGCGGCCCCATTCAGAAGGGAGAAGACCGGACTGCGCAAGCGCGTCTAATCGGGAGATTAGACGCTGAAATTAGACGGCACCATGGAGACGAGGACGCTAGCAACGGAGCAGGTAAGTGAATAACTTCTGTATGGCTCATAATTAATGCACGATGTACATTACAAAGTGCATTAATATGGCCATACAGAAGTGTATACCCCCACTTGCTTTCGCGGGACAACCCCTTTAAGAAGGTGCGAGGAGACTTATAAGGCTACTCTGGGAAATTTAGTCTGAAAACAGGAGATGGTAAAATGCCTCAGCAGTGATATCTATGGGAAGGTAGATTCCCTATAAGTCAATGTCTGAACTTCTAACAAGCCTTGTAACAATGACTGGTAATATAAGTCAAAGAGTCTTCTCCAGAAGAAAAAAAATAACCATGTACAGACAGACTGTGTGGGAGGTTTTGCCTCTCCCCCAGTGTACAGTAGGTTTGCCTATGATGTGGGCAGAGATCTTTTGAAAGAAGCACAAGCACATTAGAATATTAGCTCGATTTTTCTATTTTATTATAATTAACATAAATAGATGCTCTTCGGAGCTTGCGCACCCTTCCTCAATATTTGCTGTGGACATAATTTACCAAAACGTGTCAAAAACAAAATGGGATATTGTTATGTACCAACCAGCTCCCCCACCCCCCTCACCCGATCCACACCTCTTCCTCTAGCCCCCACACTTTATTTTATTTACTGTATTTTAGCTTATTTTATCTTTATACTATTCCCCCCCCCCCCCCTCACCCCCTAAAACCTTATTCTATACTTTACCCCGAGCTTGCGGGCTCTCCTATCTCCGACTTTACCTTAGGCTGCCTCTACCCATGTGCTTCGCGGTTAATGGTTGAGAGCTACTTCCTCGGACTGATTGCGTCGGATATGGGCCTGGTAGGCAAGAGGCTGCCATATGTCACCTAATGCATCCAGTCGATTTTTCCCAATTTTGATATTGCCTACATTTTCTCCATTCTCCCCTTATCACTGGAGGGCATGAGCTCTACAGAGACTGGACAGTTCGTAAATGGAGAAATGAGGCCAGCCTCCTCAGTTGTCAAGAAGTTGTTATTATATGTTAAAGAATATGCAAAAGTTTATTTGACTATATGCCAAAGAATTGCTTATCTTATCTTACCATTATCTGTAAACTGGAATTTAATTAAAAAAAATTTAATAAAACTTGATTTAAAAAAAAAACTAAAAATCAAAACAAAATGGGAACGGAAATATTTTACAAATATAGATATGAAGGTGTAATTTCATATATAAAATAAGTATAAGAGAAAAAAAAAAGATTGTAGGAAAAGTTGGAGAACATGAACAAAAACTAAGTAGAAGAGAAATATAAATAATTAAATAGATCAATCAATTTCAACAAAAAGTAGCTCATAATTCATATCTAAAATAACATAAATGATAAAATACTTTACTGAATAAATAAAATGAAGTTCATATTAATACGTAAAAAAAATCATGACTTGTAGTAACTATAACAAAATACAATAAAAGCAGACTAAACACAAATAAAATTAAAAAATGATTAAATCAAAAAACTGTGCCCAGTCTCAGCGAGTACCAATCAAGCGATCTGATACAAGTACGGTGCAGATCCAACTGAATTCCTTATAAAATAAAAACAGCAGAGTAAAGTATATACAATTAATAAATGCAAAATGTGCATCACATTGTATGGGTCTATGGAAAATAATGCATGTTTATGGGGAGCTGCCAGAACCAGCAGAACAGCCTCTTACCGTCCAGCGTGTAGGCAGCGCTGGGACTTGTGTCCTTCAAGTAGAGAAGAGGAGTACTGAAGTTCCTCCAGTGTTGGCCTGGAATTTAACCTATTATCCAGCAAGAGAACAGGTCCCAAGCAGAGTGGCTCTTGGGTAAAGTCACCGTAGGTGCAGTGATTAAGTCACTGGTGTTAGCGCTGTGTGGAAGGTGGGAACACCATGATGCGCGCTAGAGTGTTGAATATGGAGGGGATATCAAAAGAGAATATGGTTAACTTCTTCAATAATCCATTAATTAATATGGAGGAGTGTTATGCTTACACAGGATGTAATAAATCTGAATAATTTAAGGGAAGCAACAATATTAAAAGCTTCAGTGTAATACCTATTATTAAGATTGAATATGAAAATGGGTTAGGGTGGTTTCACTTTTGTGCCTAGGGTTCCACTTTCCTGCTCCATTTAGGGAGCTGGAAAGGGGAATCCCCCATGGCTGAACAGCTCCATCTTTGGATGGGAATTGAACAGCATTAACTATAAAGGGCTCCATCTGCTTTCCACCCAGGCTTTTGAATGTGTTTGCAACATGTGTTCCTCTTATACTTTGAGCTGGATCTGCAAAGCAGATGTGAAACCAGTCTTAGTGTCAGGATTTGAACCTGCAACCTCCTGCACTCCAAGCAGCAGCATGCTGGATAGCTCGCCCAAGTCCTTGCACCTTGTTACTTGTTAAGTGCCCCTTGTCCATGTTCCTAGCTCCAAGTTTCCTTGTCTTGGTTTACCCCGTGTCTTGTACCTTCCTTGATTAGCCTCTTTATAAAAGCCTGGCCTTGTCACTCCCTCCTTGCGTGTTATTGTGCCCTGTGCCTCTAATCAAGCATCTCTCCCACATACCTGCTCCACTACAACTGATCGTCCATCTCGTGTACCAGACCTCAGCTGTACCTTCTGACTGCATTATGATTTCAACCCTTTGTACTGCACCACCATCTTGTGAACCAGCCCCCGGCTATTCCTGGACCACGCTACCTTCCTGTAAGTGGCTACAGCATGACACTTTAGTTCCGCCCTAGACTCGTGACGTTCACTGTCTAAATAAATAAACCAATAGACAAAATAAATAAAACGATATAACAATAAATGAGAAGTAAAATGTAGATTGATAGATACATGACAAAATAATTTTATGTTTTAAATAGAGATGAGCGAGTATACTCGCTAAGGCACATTACTTGAGCGAGTAGTGCCTTAGCCGAGTATCTCCCCGCTCGTCTCTAAAGATTCGGGGGCCGGCGTGGAGCGGGAAGCGGCGGGGGAGAGCGGGGAGGAACGAAGGCAAGATCTCTCCCTCTCTCCCCCCCGCACACCCCCGCTACTCACCTGTCACCCGCGCCGGCCCCCGAATCTTTAGAGATGAGCGGGGAGATACTCGGCTAAGGCACTACTCGCTCGAGTAATGTGCCTTAGCGAGTATACTCACTCATCTGTAGTTTTAAATGGTGTGAAACAAATACCTGATATTGTTTCCTCCATACATTTTTTAGTTCCTCAATTAAACCCATTGGAGGGAGAGCATTGATCTTACACAGGACCTCTTGATGTACATGAGGGAAGCTATGAGAATCATTTCGAACACTGCATATTACACTACCATTCCCATAGATCCTACAGAGAAAACACAACATGCTTTTATCTCTCTGATTCAAAAAGCATCCAATTACCAGGTAACCAACAGAAACAAGGCAGATTCTTTAATTGTTGGTGACATTCCACAACTACCAATTTTATATCAGTTCTCAAAAATTGACAAAGATCTTAAGAATCTACCTGGGAGACCGATCATATCCGGGATTAATTCTCTAATCAACCATTTATCTCAATACATTGATATTCTGATTCAAAGTTATGCGAGTGTCCTATTTGATGGACACTCCATCATTACTCAATGCTCTGACAGATATACAATGGCTATCCTCATATAACTGGACCATGTTAAACATCACCTCCCTTTACTCTAACATCCCATGATCTAGAAGTTTACATTATTGTGTCAATTTTAGAACGAGATTTTATAATACCAGTTAAACAGGAAAAAATGTGTTTTAGATTACATCCATTTCATTCTAAAAAGAATTACTTTGCTTTTACCCGTTTAGGACCAGTAAATTTACGGCGGCTGGTCCTGGGCTTAGAGCACCGCCGATAGTAAAATTACGGCGGTGCTTTAAGTCTCCTGGCTCTGCTATCAGTCAGAGGCAGGAACGGGTTATCAGCTGTTAGTGACAGCTTTTTAACCCTTCCTGCCTTCTGCTTCCCCGATATACAGTCACTGTATGGGGAAAGGGAAAGTAACATGTACTTTCAGTACGGGAGCCTCGGGGGGTCATGTGACCTCCCGGGATTCCCTGCTACTTCAGAGCTGGAGGGTCAGACTAAACCCTGGCAGCTCTGCAGGTGACTAATGTTACCACAGGGGATGCTTTACCCTGTAACTAGGGCTCCTATGGAGGCCCCAGCTACAGTGGGAAAGTGTCAAATAAAGAAAAAAAAAATATGTGAATGTCCCCCAGAGGTCTTATATGACATCATGGGGAACACAGATAGTAAAAAAACACAATTACATAAATAAGTAAAACAAAATAACAGAATAAAACAACAATATATACAAAAGAAAGAATAACACAAAGCAGACGCCAGTAGTGCCTTATTCGAGTATCTGCCCGCTCGTCTCTAAAGATTCGAGGGGCGGGAAGCAGCGGGGGAGAGCGGGGAGGAATGGAGGGAAGATCTCTCTCTCACTCTCTCCCCCCCGCTCCCCCATGCTCACTCCCGCAACTCACCGCTCCCTCGCGCCGGCAGCGGAATCTTTAGAGACTAGCGGACAGATACTCGAATAAGGCACTACTCGCTCGAGTAGTTTGCCTTAGCGAGTATTCTCGCTCATCTCTAATGGTGACGAGGTTTGCACCAAGGTTTGCCAACTTATATGTTGGCAAATTCGAGAAGAGATGCATTATGTTGAACCGCAAATGGTAAAATAACATTGAGCTATACCAACGCTATATAGGCGATCTGATTTTTGTATGGAAGAGCTCCAGTGAAGATTTTAACGTTTTTTTCACATACTTGAATCCAAACACTTTGAACTTGTTTTGTTCACCATAAGCATTGAATATTTAGATTTTATGTTAGATCATGAAGATGGCAATATCATTACCAAAATGTTCTTTAAATCCACTGACACCAACAGTCTCTTGAGCTATAAAAGTGCTCACTTTAGAAAATGGAAGACAGACATACCTTACGGCCAGTTTAAGAGACTTTGACAAAACTGCACAAAAAAGGAAGATTTTATCTCTCAAAGCAATAGTATAAAAGAGAGGCTCAAACAGCAAGAATATCCACATATCCTTGTTTGATCAGAATCTATTAGGGCGAGAAGAGAGACACAGCAAGATTGTCTAAAGAAGAAAGGAACAGACAAGAAGGACTCCCATGAATTCAGCCTAAGCCTCATCATGACCTACAATCTCTCACATCCCGTTAACCAGAAGATCCTAAAGAAACACTGGCCAGTCCTCTTAATGACCCACATTTGGCAGGAGCTATCCAGCCCGAGCCGCGCATCATTTTACAAAAGGCCAAATCCCTGAAAAACAACTTAGCATCAAGCAGATTGAAGACATTCAGGAAAAAACAGATGTCCTGCCAACAACCGTTTCCGAATATAGTGGGTTGTTTCAGATGCAATAAAAAGAATTGCAAGTGTTGTGCAAGTATTGCAAATAGAACCGTCTAATTTATTAGCTACAGCACAGATGAAAAATCCTAAATAAGATCTTTTCTTAACTGTTCTGACTTTGTAGTCTATAAGCTGCAATGCTCTCATCGACTACAATATGTAGGACGAACTACACAGAACCCAAGATGTAGAATCAATAAACATAGATCCAACACTACTATTGGCTTTCTCAAGCATAGAGTTACTCGACATGCAGAACTAAGACACTATATAAGCTTTGATGCTTTTTCTTCAATAGCAATCGATTCAATCCCAGTTGATACCCCAGATAGATTCACCCTTAAAAATGTACTAGATATATAAACTCAGTGCTCTTTCTCCAATGGGTTTAAATGAGACTCTCGAAAATGTATAAAGGGAACAATATCAGTTATTTATTTCATATATATATATATATATATATATATATAACAACGAAAGCCCTCACTGACTCACTCACTCACAGACTGACTCGCCACTAATTCTCCAACTTCCCAATGTCGTAGAAACATTAAATTTGGCACAAGCATAGCTTCTGTCCAAAATAGGAAAAGTTAATGGGTCCCAACTCGATTATTCAATTCTAACGCAAAAGAATTAGCATCCAAGTTTTATGTACGCAATCTAATTCTCTTACTTCCCGATGTCATAGAAACTTAATTTTTTTTCACGAGCATTGATTATGTCATAAATAGGAAAAGCTAATGGGTCCCAACTCGATTATTCAATGCTAAGCGCAAAAGAATTAGCGTCCAAGTTTTATGTATGTTATCTAATTCTCTCACTTCCTGATGTCATAGAAACTTGAAATTTGGCACAAGCATTGATTATGTCATAAATAGGAAAAGTTAATGGGTCCCAACTCGGTTATTCAATTCTAGTGCAAAAGAATTAGCATTCAAATTTTACATACGGAATCTAATTCTCTCACTTCCCGATGTCATAGAAACATGAAATTTGGCACGAGCATTGATTATGTCATAAATAGAAGAATCTAATGGGTCCCAACTTGATTATTCAATTCTAAGCGCAAAAGAATTAGTGTCCAAACTTTACGTACATAATCTAATTCTCTCACTTCCCAGTGTCAAAGAAATTTGAAATTTGGCACAAGCATTGATTATGTCATAAATAGGAAAAGCTAATGGGTCCCAACTCGATTATTCAATTCTAAGTGCAAAATATTTAGCGGCCAAATTGTAAGTACGGAATCTAATTCTCTCACTTCCTGATGTCATAGAAACTTGAAATTTGGCACAAGCATTGATTGTGTCATAATGGGTTATCAGGTTCTTCAGCTCCTCATAAATATGGATTATTTTCCATACACCCATAGAATGTGATGCACATTTAGCAAATATTAATTCTTTACACTTTACTGCTGTTTTTATTTAATGATGAATTCAATTGGATCTACACTGTACTTATATCAGATCGCTTGATTGGTACTTCCTGAGCTTGGACATAGTTTTTTGTAAGTTGGTTTGTTTTTGATTTTGCTTGTTATGTGTTTTTAGCCTGCTTCTATGGTATTTTTATAGTTACTAAAAATCATGATTTTTCAGGTATTAATATGAACTTGATTCTAATTATACAGAAAAAACGTTATCAATTATGTTATTTTAGCTAGCTAGCTTTGTGATATAGGAAAACAGACAGACTTGCAGACTTGATTTCCTACTGTAAAAGTTGCATCCTGCCACACAAAAACCGCAATGCAACACAAACAAGGCTCCATAGGGAAACATAGACTACAAAACCTCACAAATCGTGATAATATTCAGCAACCCACAATTTTTTTTTCTCGCAATGTAGCAGGCTACAAAACATTGCTAATGTGAAGGAACCCATTGGAAAGCAGGGGCTTCAAATACATGCGATTTGTAGCACTGTCACATTGCAAGAAATTTGCGAGATTTTGTCGCCCGTGTGAAACCAGCCTAAGAGCTCTTTCACACGAGCATATATTGACCTGCCGTTTTCACGGATTCCAATACATCAGATCAGATGGCTGTATTGCTGCAACATAAAAGCACCCGTCCGGCCAATATAGCGTCGGGCGTTTTTCCGTCGGGCCCAAAAGATAGTCCTGGAACTATATTTCAGGCTGGAATACATCGGCCGCTGCATGGGCTCCAATGGGAGCCAATGACAGCGGCTGGAGAAGGGAGGTGGAAGGGAGTTTAGCAGCGTGACTACTAAACTCCCTCCCTCTTCTTTCCTCCCCTCCGACTGATTGCAATGGGAGGAGTGGAGCTAAGTGCCGCCCTGTCCCGCCTCTTCCCATTGCTGGCTGCGGACAAGGTGAGGGGGCAGGAGCTTTACTCCGTCCCCTCCCATTGCAAACAGCCAGAAGGGAGGAGAGAGGAGGTGAGCCGGCAAGGGGAAGGGAAGGGGCAACGGCATGGCGGCCTTGGTTTATATGCATGCCCATGCTGTCTGAACGGGGGCACAAACATTATATTTGTGCGTCCATTCACGAGTTTTTACTCCTCAGACCATAGCGCATTTCGTCCGGCCGTGAAAATGGCGGTCGATATACACTCATGTGAAAGAGCCCTTAGGCCTCGGTCAGACGACGTTTTTTTGCTGCAATTTGCGGATCGCATGACGGATGCACATCCGCAAATCGCGTGACCAGGGCCGACAATTCGCCGAAAAATCTGCAGCTAGCAGCGTTTTCGGCTAAACGGGCCAGACACGAGGAATCGCAGATCGCGCCTATCTGCGATCTGTGATTCCTTGTGTTTTATATATGCACTCAATGGGGCCGGCGGCAGCAGCGCCGACCACATTGAGAACATATACTACAAAGATCATTCTCCTCTGCCACAGCTGTAACAGCTGTGGCAGAGAAGAGCAATGTTCGCCCATTAAATTCAATGGAGGCGGCAATACAGCCGGCTCCATTAAAAGTAATGGGCTGCCAGCGAGCGCGGGATGACTTTTGGGGAAGGGCTTAAAAATATAAGCCCTTCCCTGAAAATCATCCTAAAATGTGTAAAAATAAAAAAAATATATATATATACACTCACCTTTTACCTGCAGCCGGAGTTCAGCCGCGGCCGGCCGGCAGTTCTCCTGAACTGCTCTATGTAGTATTCAGCAGGCGGGGATTTAAAATCTCTGCCTGCTGAATGGGCTGCCTCTGATTGGTCACAGCCCTCACCAATCAGAGGCAGCTCTCACTCACCCATTCATGAATTCATGAATGGGTGAGTGAGTGCTGCCTCTGATTGGCTGAGCGCAGGGACCAATCAGGGGCAGCTCTCAGCTGTCATTCAATATCCCCAGCTGCTGAATACTACACAGAGCAGTTCAGAAGAACTGCTGGCCGGCAGCGGCTGAACTCCGGCTGCAGGGACAAGGTGAGTATATATATTTTTTTATTTTTACACATTTTAGGATGATTTTCAGGGAAGGGCTTATATTTTTAAGCCCTTCCCAAAAAATCATCCCGCGCTCGCCGGCAGCCCATTGCTTTCAATGGAGCCGGCTGTATTGCCGGCTCCATTGAATTCAATGGGCGAACATCGTTCTTCTCTGCCACAGCTGTTACAGCTGTGGCAGAGGAGAATGATTTTTGTAGTATATGTTCTCAATGGGGTTGGCGCTGCTGCCGCCGGCCCCATTAAGCGCATATATAAAACACAAGGAATCGCAGATCGCAGATAGGCGCGATCTGCGATTCCTCGTGTCCTATAATTTATTGGACATCCGCATAAAAAGCGTCCATGTGACTGATCCCATTGCGAAGCAATGGTTCTATTTATGTGCAGATCGCATGCGCAAATCGCGCGAAAAAACGCCCGTCTGACCGAGGCCTTAGGGAGTATAACTGCAGGTTCAAACTTCATAAAGCTTGCTCATAGTATATAACTATGGAGGCACATAGTTCTGAAGGGGCATTTTAGTAGGATTTGCAGTGGATTTGTGGCCAAATTTACCGGCGGAATTGTGGAGGACTTTTTGCACATATAGGCTCGGCCTAAAAACTTGAAGTGCAAAAGCAATGTTGTAGTGCCAAAGCGTCTCATTTTTCCCCACACTGCTCTTATTGGGTCATTTACCCTACGGTATCGACAAGCAGATGAGAAAGGTATAAGAACATGAAACTCCCTATCCTTAAATGCGCTACTGTAAAATGAGATGTGGATAAAGGATTCTTTATAGATTAAAAATCCTATATTCTTTCTCTTCTCGGTATTCTTTCTCTTCTTCCTGCTATCAATGTGACTGATCAATTCTAGGAAGCCAGTTCTCCGCATAATCTGTAGGACGTATTAATCTATGGTAGAGTCAGGGAAGGAGTGATTACCCATTTTTCCCTTCTGAAGACAAATCTATTTTGGGGCAACTTTCTGTACTAGAAGATTGAGCCGACCTGAAGTAAAACAGAAGTCAAATTAGCTCTCTTGTAGACTGTATGTCACAGACAAGCTCACAATGGTTTTCTCAGTGTCAGCAGAAATACTGACAACTTTTATGGTTAATTAGTGAACGCTTTATCTGTGGTGCTTCTTGGTTCCGCCTTTTCTTCTAAATTTAATGGAGGTTCCTGTGAAGTGCATTGATGGCCAGCAATGAAGTAATATGCTGATTTTTTGTTGGGCAGTTGAAGTATTTAGGTCTATACACCAAAAAGATGTTTTCATAATAACTCCATCATTGGGATTCTTCTATGCTTGATTTAACACCTTCATTAACTTTCAATGCAATCTATATTTGATAAGTGTGTGGACTATACAAGATATCATATATATACAGTACTGGACAAATGTTTTAGGCAGGTGTGAAAAGAATGCTGCCAAGAAGGAATGCTTTTAAAAATAGAAGTGTTAATAGTTTATTTTCGTCAATGAACAAAAGAGAAGTCTAAATCAAAACAATATTTGGCATTACCGCCCTTTGCTTTCAAAACAGCATTCATTCTTCTAGGTACATTTGCACAAAGTCAGGGATTTTGTGGGATTATAGTCATAATTAATCAATTATACCAAACAGGTGATAAAGAAAATCATTTTCATATGTCGGTTGAAACACAGTTATTAACTGAAACAACTGTGTAGGAAGCTTAAAACTGGGTGATTAACAGTGAAAGGTGAGGTTTTGGAAGACAGTTTCAGGTCATAGGTCATACATCATTGCAATACTAATAATAATAATAATCTTTATTTGTATAGCGCCAACATATTCCGCAGCGCTTACATAGACAGGGGGGATACAGAAAGACAAAATACAAAAATTGCAGAACCACGGTTACATAGTAATTAGTTGATGGAAACAATAGGGGGTGAGGGTCCTGCTCCAACGAGCTTACATACTACAGGTAATGGGGTGATACAGAAGGTAAAGGGCTGGAGATGTGCACGGTATGGCGAGGTGGAATGTGAGGGATGCTATACACACAGACAATGGTCAGACATTTAGCCGTGTGACGTCAGAAACGGTATGACGGCAGGAGCGGTTTATGACGGCTAGCAGGGATTGCAGTCAATAGGTCAGGGAGCATGTTATCAGGCAGAGTACAGAGGGGTTTGTTTAGGGAATGCGGTATGCCTCCCTGAAGAGGTGCATTTTTAGAGCACACCTGAAGTTTTTCGAGTCCTGGATTGCCCGGGTATCCTTTGGTAGTGCGTTCCAGAGGACCGGTGCTGCTCTGGAGAAGTCTTGGAGGCGGCGGTGAGAAGTTCGAATTAGAGGGGTGCACAGTCTAGTTTCATTAGCATAGCGGGGTGATAGATTGAGATGAGGGAGGCAATATAGGGGGGCGCTGCGCTGTGGAGGGATTTGTGGATGAAGGTTGTGAGTTTAAATTGAATTCTGTATTTAACGGGCAGCTAGTGCAGTGACCGGCACAGGGCAGAGGCATCCAAATAGCGGCTGGACAGGAAGATGAGCCTGGCTGCTGCATTCAGGATGGATTGGAGAGGGGAGAGTCTGGTGCAGGGGAGGCCGATCAGCAACGAGTTGCAATAATCGAGCCGTGAGTGGATGAGGGCAACAATAAGCGTTTTTAGCGTGTCTATAGTGAGAAAAGAGCGGATTCTTGCGATGTTCTTCAGGTGAAGCTGACATGTTTGGGCAAGAGATTGGATGTAGGGGGTAAATGATAGATGAGAGTCGAATATAACCCCAAGGCAGCGGGCATGTTGTCTAGGAGTTATGATGGTGCCACACACTGAGATGGAGATGTCAGGATGAGGTCGGTTAGTGGAGGGTGGAAATACCAATAAGTTAGTTTTAGAGAGGTTTAGTCTTAGGTAGAGAGAGGACATGGTGTTAGAGACAGCGGACAGACAGTGGGTGATGTTTTGGATGATAGGTGCAAAGATGTCACGGGAAGAGGTATATAGCTGGGTGTCGTCAGCATACAGGTGGTATTGGAGGCCAAATCTCCCGATGGTTTGTCCAATAGGGGCTGTGTAGATAGAGAAAAGGAGGGGGCCAAGGACCGAGCCCTGGGGGACCCCAACAGCAAGGGGAAGAGAAGGAGAGGTAGAGCCAGCAAAGGAGACGCTGAAAGACTGGTCAGATAGGTAGGAGGAGAACCAGGAGAGAGCAGTGTCCTTTAGGCCGATGGAGCAAAGCATACTGAGGAGAAGTTTGTGGTCAACAGTGTCAAATGCTCTGGACAAGTCGAGGAGGATCAGTAGGGAGTAATCGCCCCTCGATTTGGCTGTCAGTAGGTTATTGGATACCCTTGTAAGGGCAGTTTCTGTCGATTGTTGGGGTCGGAAGCCAGACTGTAGGGGGTCAAGAAGAGAGTTCTCTGATAGATAGCTTATGAGGCGGGAGTAAACTAGGCATTCTAGTAGTTTGAAGATGAAGGGGAGGTTAGAGATGGGTCGGTAGTTGGCAGCATCAGTCGCATCAAGAGTTGGTTTCTTTAACAGTGAGGATATGATGGCGTGTTTGAAAGAAGAGGGAAAGATGCCAGAGGTCAGAGAGAGGTTGAATATAGTCGTGAAATGGGAGATGACCACTAGGGAGAGGGATAGGAGGAGCTGTGAGGGGAGAGGGCCACGAGCAGAGAAGAGCAATTTGGAGACTTTTTCCTCTGTCGTTGTTCTGAGTACAGACAGTGAGTAGGAGCTAGATGCAGTGCTGACAAGACTAGGGTGATGGCTAGTCTGGGATTGGGAAGTTATTTCCTGACGGATGTCATCAATTTTCTTTTTGAAGTAGGCAGCCAACTCCACAGCACTGAGATCCATCACCGGGGGCTGCGGTTTAGGGCTGAGAAGGGAGTGAAAAGTATCAAAGAGTCGTTTAGGGTTGTGCGATAGTGAGGAGACGAGAGAAGTGAAGTAGACTTGTTTGGCGTGGTGGAGGGCAAGGTTGTAGGTTCTGAGCATGAATTTGTAGTAGAGGAAGTCTGAGGACGTTTGCGACTTCCCCCACAGCCGATCAGCACTTCTAGAGCACCGCCGGATGAAGCGCGTTTGAGGCGTGAGCCAGGGTTGCTGCGTTCTACATCGGATGGCTTCATCCAGGGCACGTTTGAGAGAGGTGTTGTAGTGAGCGGCAGCCAGGTTGGGGCAGGAGAGGAGAGAGATAGGGGACAGAGAGGACTGTAGGGATCCTGGGTGTTAATGGCCTTAAGGTTCCTGTTGGTACCGTAGGCAGGTGGGTCTGGAGAGATGTTAGGGAGCGTGACAGAGAAAGAGAGGAGGTTATGATCCCAGAGCGGGAGAGGGGAGTTAGTGAAGTTGGAAGCAGAGCAGAGACGGAGGAAGACCAGATCAAGAGTGTTTCCATCAATGTGAGTGGGAGAGGCTGTGAGTTGAGAGAGACCAAGGGAGGAGGTGAGCGAAAGAAGCTGAGAGGCAGATGGGGAGATAGAGTCATTAGTGGGGATGTTAAAATCACCTAAGAGGAGGGTTGGAATTTCGCAGGATAGGAAGTGGGGGAGCCAGGCAGCAAAGTCGTCCAAAAACAGGCAAGGAGCACCTGGGGGGTGGTAGATAACTGCTACTCGCATGAATAGCAGGCGGAAAAGCCGTAGCATATGTACCTCAAATGATGGAAAAGTGAGTGAGGGTACCGGGGGGATGACCTAGTAGGTACATTTCGGGGAGAGAAAAGCACCTACTTCTCCACTATGCCTGTCATCTGGTCTCGGGGTATGGGACAACTGCAGGCCATTGTAAGACAGTGCAGCAGGGGAGGCCATGTCAGACTGCTGTATCCACGTTTCTGTGAGAGCGAGCAGATTTAAAGATTTAGCAGTAAAAAAGTCGTGGATGGTGGGGAGTTTATTACATGCTGACTGGCAGTTCCAGAGGGCACATTTAAAGGAGTCAGGGGAGGGTATGCATGGGCTAGCTGTTGGCCTTGGGCACAGCAACAAGACACGACGTGGTTATATTGCATCAGCCAGGCAAGATTTCAATGCAGATTGGAGTTTCCAGATGTGCTGTTCAAGCTCTTTCGAAGAAGTACAAAGAAACAGGCAACATTAAAGACCGTAGATGCAGAGGTCGACCAAGGAAACAGTGCAGCAGGTGAAAGACACATAATTCTTCAAAATCGGAAGATGTCCAGCTGTGCCATTAGCTCAGAACTGGCAGAAATCAGTGAGACCAGGTCCACCCATATATAGTTTAGAGAAGACTAGCCAGAAGTGGTTTTCATGGAAGAATTGAGGCCAAAAAGCCATACCTTTGACATAAAAACAAGATCGAGCGACTCAACTAAGCATAAAAAAAACATAGGTACTGGGGTGCATAAAGATGGCCGCAGGCGTTCTGGACTGATGAGTCAACATTTAAAATAATTTGCTGTAACAGGCGGCAGTTTGTTTACCAAATGAGCAGGAGAGCAGTTCAATAATGAGCGTCTGCAGGCAGCAGTGAAGCATGGTGGAGAGTGGTACAATAACGAGTGTCTGCAGACAACAGTGAAGCATGGTGGAGAGCGATACAATAATGAGTGTCTGCAGACAACAGTGAAGCATGGTGGAGAGCGGTACAATAATGAGTGTCTGCAGACAACAGTGAAGCATGGTGGAGAGCGGTACAATAATGAGTGTCTGCAGACAACAGTGAAGCATGGTGGAGAGCAGTATAATGAGTGTCTGCAAACAGTGAAGCATGGTGGAGGATTCTTACAAGGTCAGGGCTGCATTTCAGTAAATGGAGCTGGGGATTTGGTCCGAATTAATGGTGTCCTCAATGCTGAGAAACACAACCAGTTACTTATGCATCATGTAATACCATCAGAAAGCCCTATAAGAGTCTTCTGAAGGTTGTTTTCTCCCCTAGTAGTGTTCCCTCTGACTGAAGGGAAACCTCTGGCAACATGCAGAGTTGAAGCAAGAGATACAGTGCGGTGCAGCACTGTGGAGAGCTTTATGGATGAGAGTGATGAGTTTAAATTGCATTATAAAATGAACATTAGCCAGTACAGTGACACAGGGTGGAGACATCGGTATTGTGGTTGAACAGAAAGATGAGCCTGGCTGCTACATTCAGGATAAACTGGAGAGGTGAGCCTTAGTGAGAGAAAAACCAATCACTAGTGAGTTACAGTAATGAAGGCGATAAATGAATCAGGGCAATAATAAGAGTTTTTGTTGTTTCCACAATAAGAAAAAGACACATCCTGGAGGTATTTTTGAGGTGATGGTAACATAAAAGTGTCCTGCAAGTGGTTGAGGGTAGTTTCACAAACTAACATGCTGCAGATCTTAAGTGTGATCACAATACTGATGTTACACAGTCAGAGACAGAATACACAATGACACTGAGTAACTCATAGGTGACATCCTCTGGGTCCCTTCCTTTTCTTCTCCAGCTGCTCCAGATGTTCATAACTATTCCTGCCAATTCTGGAGTTTGTGGCCCAGACATCTTTGGCTTCTGTGAAAATAATAGTGCCACACACTGTCTCACATTAAAATAGTGCCACTCATTGTGCCCCTAGAAATAAATTATAATACAGTATGCCAGCTGGAACCAGGAAGTGGAACTAGGGTGGTGTCTCTCTGTCATCCTGGTCCACGTTACTGCACCTTGGCCACTGTTGAATGCACTATGATATAGTCCCTGAACGGAAATTAAGAGAACCATGCACTGTCATTAATGAAATGGACACCACTTTGGTGTCTTTTTCACAAGTGTTCCATTTCATTCTGCTTTCTTTGCAGTATAGAATAGTGTAGTCGACTACATTATTCTATACTTGTGAGACGTACACCAAAGTGCTGTTCATTTCACTTATGACAATAGTTCTCTTTGGGGTTCCATCACAATGCTTGTTTCGCCACCTGTCTTGTAACCCTTTGACGGAATACAAAGGCACAGTGCTCCCATACAAAAAAATTAGTCCCCTTTGAGGAGGGGGAGCCAACACAGCACAATTAGTCTCCTTTGTATCTCTTCACTGCCAGTAATAAATGCCTATGTGCCTACGTTCCTTCACTTAGGTCACTTTCACTCGGCCGAGAAAATTTGCGTGAGATTTGTACATTGCGAGACACATAAATCACGCATTCTTTTGAAAATCATGGCAAGTCTTATCTTTGGGCGTTCTCTTCTCCAATCCCGGCTGCCCCAAATTCCTGGCAAATAGGATTCCTTTAACCCTTCGGAACCCTCCAATTGTCTGTATACTGTTACCAGCTGAACTCATGTAGGAGTTTACCATTGAAATGTGTTTTCTTATACTAGCCACATACTTAGTTTAAATAAAGGAGAAGTTGTTGTATCACACTGTCACTGATCATACCTTCAAGCTAAGAATGTTGCGCATATACCACCAGCCCTTTTAGTTTCACCCATCTGTTCACTCACACTCACATAAGTGGAGCATTATCTAGTAGGTAGCACTTCCTCTACCTATAGTATCATTGTTTCCTTCAAACCTATATATCTATATTTTTTTTTTCCTCACCAACTCGACCCTATGGGTTTTGCTCCACCCCTCCTTTTCTTTTCTTCATCAGCATTGAGATGGCAATAAAAGCCAAATCTTCTTGTCCAATAGGGTCTTTGCAGAGAGGATGTGGGACCGAATCTAGAGGAACCCCAACAGCAAAGAGAAGTAAAGAGTAGAAGATGCCAATCTGGCATAGAAACATGTTGTACCTTGTTTGAAAGCCTTTTGAAAGGATATATCATGTCATCTTGGATCTATATAAGTTCTTGTTAAAGTTTTCCAACCTCCTCTAATATTTTATATGTAATTGATATATACGGGTATTTAGTGATTTTTTGTTAAAGGGGGTGTACCAGAATTTCAAGTCATCCCCTAGGATAGGGCAGAGGCGTAACTTGAAGCTCCTGGGCCCCAATGCAAAACCTGGAACGGGGCCCCCAACTATAATGCTTTATTCATAGTACTGGGCTTCCTATATGGAGAAGAGAGGCCTTATGGGCCCCCTAAGGCTCCTGGGCCCGGGTGCAACCGCATCCCCTGCAACCTCTATAGTTACGTCCCTGTCTGCCACAAATTTTGTATTGTTCCTTTTTTTTCTACTTCCTTCTCTACCTTTAAAATTAAAGTTGTTTTCCAACACCAAAGATATTTTCCAGTATGTTGAACCCAACCACTAATCCCTAAAAGATGTCTTTTTGTAACTGCGGTGTAGATCCTGATTCCACCACCATGCTTGGTTTCTTTATGTCACACTTCCAACCACACTAAATTTCTCAGAATTCCTAGCGGAGGCTTTACAGCCAGAGCTAGAGACTCCCTGCGTTCCTCTTATATATCCAGTCCTCCTCTGTCTGTGACATTACTGATGATACGACATTCTTTACTTGAGCCAGAGGAAAGCACCTGAAAGGGTAGAGAGTGTCAGCGCAAATCCGACAATTAGCAAGAGACTACATCACATTACCAGCAGGGGAACAGAAGCATTTTTCGGAGATTTACATGTATTTTTTATTGGCCAGTGGATTTTTCTAGGTTACTCATCTGCTCTTCCTTAAGCTGACCTCCTGAAGCTTGCAGAGTATTGTACCTTCCTCTTGAGCTGCTCCTACAGCTCACAGCTCCTGTCCTGCATGTCTCTCACCGCATACACTCCCATCTACTATAATCATCATCACTATCATGTGGTGCCATAATTAAGTTACCCATCACCTAACTCCCCCATTCCTGGTACAACATAACTACATGAACATTGTATACAACACGAACGTCATGTCAGGACCAAAGTGTCGCATTAGCATGTGGTCGCAGTCCGTAAAGTCTTTACTATGTGCACACTGGTGTCGGGGACCCCACTTACACCTCACTGGTGCCAAACATCAGTAAGGTGGATCCACATCACATTTGGTCTTTCTGGTCATGATTGTGATCAGCTATCTCTCCAGTTTGGGGCCAAAGCACAACCGCATATCCTGCATCCTCTATAGTTACGCCCCTGGGATAGGGAATAACTTTCTCATCGGTGGGGGTCACCGATGAGAATGGGACTCCCGTGTCCTGCTCTACTGTCACCATGGGGGTCGCTTCTCTCCCCAGAGTGACATCACTCTGAATGGAGTGATGGCCACACATGCGCAGTCAGCCCTCCATTCAATTCAATAGAGCTGATGGAAATACCCAACCGGATGCTTTTCGTCTATCTTGGCGGTCCCAATAAAAGTGTGCACCCAATGCCTCATTCAGTTGCCTCCCCACTATAAGGGGTGCAGTAACACCACAGTGAGGAGGACGTGGGACACTTGACCCTGTTCTTAAGATTGGCGGTGACCTCAGCAGTGAGAAGCCACCGATCAACAAGTTATCCCCTATTCTGAGGATAGAGAATAACTTGCATTTCTGGTACAAACACCTTAAATATTATTATTCAAGAATATGCTCCAAAAGTATTTTACCTGATTGCTTTAAAGCTAAACATGACTATCCATATTAGATTAAAACTACCCAAACCCACCAATATCTAGCGGCAGGCCAACCACGTGATGCATACAGTAGTGTCTTGACTCTCCCCAATGGCAGGTGTTGGGATAATGAAGGATTTGGTGTGCTATCTTTTAGTGTGCAACTTCCTTTGTACTTAATGGAGATAAGCTGTCACCCAAGGTATCTGACAGCAACTTCTTTCCCTCTGCCCATTCAGAACATGTTTACAAGCCTGCATGTGTATGAGACAGGGATAGGTGTCAGCTGAACAATGGTTCAATCAACAATTATTTAAAGTATATGGCCACTAGAATGAACAAGAATATTTTTAGATTTGTTAAATAGGTTATCCTGGGTCATAGTATTCTGTAAAACTTTGCTCAGCCTGCAATATTAAAATAACAGAATACATACTCACCCTTCCACACTCCTCCACTACTGCCATTTGCCGGCTCTCTGGTCCTTTCTGAACTTTACTTACAGGAGGCAAGTGATGACCACCCAACACTGGGTCACATGAACATCGCAGCTGAAGGGAGTCGGTGACTGGCTGTAACGATCACTTGGCCTTTTTGTTGGGGACATTAACGCCGACTCCCTGCCCCCTGGTAGTAAAGAGCAGTGGGGACCAAAGAGTCAGCGAGACAGGAGAGGTGGGGGAGTGCGGAAGGGTGAGTGTGTTTTCTGTTATTTTAATACTGTAGGCTGAGCAAAGTTTTACAGACTATTATTTCCCCAGATGACCCCCTTAAACCTTTTTCAATCCACTGTCTGACGTCTGAACACATTATGATTAGAGATGAGCGAACCTACTCGTTTCGAGTAATTACTCGATCGAGCACCGCGATTTTCGACTACTTCCGTACTCGGGTAAAAAGATTCGGGGGGCGCCGGGGGGCGGGGGGAGGCGTGGCAGAGCGGGGGGTAGCAGCGGGGAACAGGGGGGAGCCCTCTCTCTCTCCCTCCCCCCCCCCCACTCCCCGCTGCAACCCCCCACTCACCCACGGCGCCCCCCCGAATCTTTTCGCCCGAGTACGGAAGTATTTGAAAATCGCGGCGCTTGGGCGAAAAAGGGGCGTGGCCGAGTAGGTTCGCTCATCTCTAATTATGATTTAAGGCTGTACAGCTCCGATGTTGGAAGACATCCGTCAGGGTTCTCTTACTGTATAATGCCAGCCTCTCTGCTGTCGGAGCCTATCCAAAGTGTCACCTCATGCAGTACTGGCTTTAGCCAGCAAATATCGCCATTGTAGAACGGCAAAAAAAGAGTAAGCCCCCTAGGAAAACCAGGATACAAATTGGATTGGAAAGGGTTAATTGTGTTAGCGGACTGATAAATATTACAGTCTATCATCTGTACTTTACCTTTTCTTTTCTTGTGGAGTCATGATACATAGGAGATATAGACATGGCATGTCCTGTGCAGCAAATAATTAACCTTTGCACTTTGGGAAAATATTTTATACCTAATGTGTAAAATATGAGTGGAAAAACAATGCAGTTATTGTGTGTCACAGCACGTAATACACACCGGGGAATAGGAGAAGAGTCAATCAGGTAGGAAATTGTCTATTGCCGTTGTGCTTTAAATCATTATGACTTGCTTAGATGAAATTCTGTTCACATAGGAAGAAAGTGTAATCACTGTACGTGTACTTTGCTTCCTATCCTTCCAAGCATTATATTAGGAGACGGTAACAATCAGCAGCTCACTGCTGGTCGTAGGCTAAGGTGTTATGGAAACCAAGGCAGTTGTCACATTACAAGCCCTAGGGGACCAGAATAAATACTTAGGAGTTATCTAGACAAAGCAGAGACTACACAAAATACACTGAATATAGATACTCAGTAGCCTTGACCTTTAGATTAATTTAGCGGTTCTCAACAGGCCTTCATAGTGTATGAAACACATTGCAATAAAGAACAGACAAGGCAAGGACAAACTAGATCAATAGGAGTTAAAGTGGTAAATAGATTAGCATTTCCATAGGAGTGATTTCATATGACATATTAGGGTGTATGGACTATAGCTAAAAGTAAACAGTCCCCTAATAGGACCACCTTCTATTAACTTAAAGGGGTTGTATCAGAATTACATGCTATCCCCTATTGGAAGGATAGGGGATAACTTGCTGCTCGGCGGCGATCTTGCCACTGCTCTATTTATTTCCAATGGAGATAGCCAAGCAGCAAATGCTTGGGTTATTTCCATCAGCCCCACTGAGGTGACTGCGCTCACTGTTGTTACTGTGGGTGGAAAAGGCATCCCCACAGTGACCAGAAGAGAAAAACACGAGGCCCCCAATTTTCAAGATTCATTGAGATCTCAACAGCAAAACCCCTACCGGTCAGCAAGGTATACCCTACCCTGTGGATAGGCGATAACTTGTAATTCTGGTAAATCCCTTTAAGCCTTGCCTTACAACTGTACATTGTTCATGGTTTAGTCTTGTGAAATTGGTCACAAAGTGGTTGGGGGTTAAGGTAAGTACAGTTGAAAGTTGGCGTTTCTGACAGTTTTTGTGGCTGCTCCTAGGAGTATTAGAGCGGAACTTAAGCCTGTCTCTAGGGATACAAATGTCGGAAGGCATCCTTAAGCTATGAAGAATGCAAAAAAAGTCAATGAAGCCTTTTGAAAGTAGCTGGATTTCTGCACTGAACACTAATAAAATGTGGTCTGATAGTTATCTAAGCCAGAATGACAACATAAACACAATCTAATTAAACTGATAACCGGTTGTACTGCTCTTGTCCTTCGTTGAGCACATTGAGTATACATCCACTGTGCAGGGAGAAAAAGTTAGTGAACTCTCGAATTTAGGACAAAAACACATGGGCGAATGCGCTAATACACTCGCCGCTGCTATGGAGCGTAGTAGTGCAAGAACCAAGCTTTTTTTTGACTATTCAAACTCCACACTATTGCTCGCAAGTTTGAAAAAAAAGCGTTAAGATAGCATAAGACCTATCTTTCTCGCGCATGGGAAAATCCTGATAGTGATAGGGCAGGACCTATCTTTTCTTACACATGCAAAACACAGCCGTGAGAACGAAGCCATTGAAATCAACGGTTTTGTTTCAAGTCCGCAAACATGGTCATGTTTAAACCCTAATATGCACCGCAATAGTCTATGGGTGCATAAAATACAGTGACTATGCATGTTACATGCCTACTTGCTGTATATTACCGGTATTATTGGGTGTTTTTAGTCATTGTCTTGTTATATCTATCACCCAATGTCTTTTCACCTTGAGGTCAAGTAGGAATTCTCTTGTGAAATGTTTGGATACACCTTAGAATTCATTATTGCCTCATTGATCACAAGGCGTCCAGACCACGAAGAAGCAAAACAGCCCCAAACCATGATGCTCCCTCCACCATGCTTCACAGTTGAGAGGAGGCTTTGGTGTTAATGTGCATTGTTCTTTTTCATTCTAACATGTCATTGTGCATTTGTGACAAAAAGTTGCACTTTTGTTTCATCTACCCACAGAAGACTTTCCCGAAAGCATGGTGGAAGATGCAGGTGGCCTCATCCAGGAGTGTCTATCTCTCACCAAAATGTACACACAGCACATAGCTTTCACTACTCATAATGGGTTGTGAGGGTTGTGTATGGTGGTTCAGTCTGGAGCAGGGGGCTCTGTCACTGTTTAGATATTGCAGTGTAACTAAATCCACAAATCCCTCAGAAAGAAATCAGTGTTGCACTTGGAAAGAAAGGCCTCCGTCGTAAAACTGTCCCACACGTCCGACTCAGGTTTGGATCCGACTTGCTTTGGAAACTTGTAGCCATTTCCGCCTATTCTCAAGCCACAGTCCTCGCTCCTAGCACCTTAGACCGTCCGTCCAAGGCTGGAGATTCACTGCAGCAGGAAAATACTTGCTTGTGCGAATAGAAAGATTATAGATGTCAGCGCCTCTTACTTAAACAATGGAATAAACACAGTGAGTATTGGTGTGTACTCACCTGCTGCTCAGTGGAACTCTCAGAGCCGAGAATCCACTGGCACCTAGTATCCACGATAGCTTTAAATCCACCCTGGGTTCCTGATCCAGTTATCTGGAGAGACGTTCACGGGATGCAGCCCACAACCGGGCTGTAGACCAAATGTACAAAGTATGTGTAATAGAAAAATCCCCGCACTCCGGAATCCCAAGGGATCAATAGACTTTTCGGTCCGTAGTAATACTTTATTCATGCAACGCATTTCGGCAATAGATAATCTTTGCCCTTCTCAAGCATATAAATATATATGCAAATGGGACACACTGCAATCGGCAATACTACCTGTTAGATGATAGCTTACCTACAAGTCTATGTTTTACATGACAGGGAAAATAAGCCAAAACCAGAGTCTTATCCAGAAGGAAAAGATATATCCCCAGTCATGTTACAAGGTCCATTAAAATATCAAACATTGACTAGTAGGAAAGCTGTCTTCTAATAGGTGGCACTATTAAGGCATGTTAACGTCTATGTACTATGCATAATGTATTGCTTAATTTCTCATGTAGTGCTGCTACAGGGAAATTGAACACATCGACCCTGATTTATCAAGGCACTATTTAAATAGTTTAAAGAGTAATACTGAAAGTGTTAACCCTCTAAAAAATAATGTAGGAGAAATTGTAGAGGTTGATGAGGAGAAAGCAAATCTATTAAATAGTTTATTTTTCCAGCGCATTCACAGAGTATAGTAAAATGTCAGATAAGATGCAGAGTTAAAAAGTAAACGCTCCACTAAACTCTGCCACCAGTCTAACCCAGGAAGAAGTATTAAAAAGATTAAAATAGACAAAACACTGGGTCCTGATGGCATACGCCCCCAGTTTTAAGGGAATTAAGTAATATGATAGACAGACGCTTGTTTACTATATTTAAGAACTCAATAGTGACAGGGTCTGTTCCATTGGATTGGCGCATAGCCAATGTGGTGCTGATATTCAAAAAGGGGGCAAAAACGAAACCGGTAAATTACAGGCCGGTAAGTCTTACCTTCATTGTGAGTAAAATACTTGAAGGGTTTCTAAGAGATGCTATCCTGGAATATCTCAAGGAAAATAGCTGTATAACTCCATATCAGCACAGGTTTATGAGAGATCACTCCTGTCAAACCAACCTGATCAGCTTCTTCAAGGAGGTAAGTTCTAGACCGGACCGGAAAGAGTCATTGGATCTTCTGTATCTGGACTTTTCCAAAGCATTTAATACTGTACCACATAAAAGGTTGGTATATAAAATGAGAATGCTTGGTCTGAGTGAGAATGTGTGTAAGTGGCTAAGTACCTGGTTCAGTGATAGAAAGCGGAGGGTGGTTATAAATGGTACATACTCTGATTGGGTCACAGTTACTAGTGGGGTACCACAGGGGGCAGTACTGGGCCCTATTCTTTTTAATACATTTATTATTGACCTGGTAGAAGGATTGCACAGTAAAATATCAATATTTGCAAGTGACACAAACTAGGTAAAGAAATTAACACAAGAGGATGCAAGACATTTGCAAGAAGATCTGGATAAGTTGGGGTCTTGGGCGGAAAAGTGGCACATGAGGTATAACACTGCTAAATGTAAGGTAATGCACATGGGCAGAGGAAATACATGTCACCATTACACACTGATTGGGAAACCACTGGGTAACACTGACATGGAAAAGGACTCAGGGATTTTAGTTAACTGTAAGCTTAACTGGAACAATCAGTGTCAGGTAGCTGCTGCCAAGGCAAATAGGATCATGGGGTGCATCAAAAGAGAGGTCTAGAGGCACATGACGAGAACATTGTTCCTCCTCTTTACAAGTCACTGGTCAGACCACACATGTGGGATTGTGTACAGTTTTGGGCACCAGTACTCAAGAAGGACATAGCAGAGCTTGAGTGGGTACAAAGGTGGGCAACCAAAGTAATAAATAGAATGAGCGGACTACAATATCCCTAATTGGGATTATTTAGTTTAGAAAAAAGATGGCTGAGAGGCAACCTAATAACTATGTATAAATATATCAGGGGACAATATAGAGATCTCTCCTGTCATCTGTTTATTCCCAGGACTGTGACTGTAACAGTGGGTGCCCTCTACGTCTAGAGCAGAGGTTCCTAAAGTGGTCTATATGGACCCCCATGGTCGATTTTGACTTGCTGGGGGTCCATATAAGCAAGAAAAAAATTTGGGGGTGCACGAGATGTAAATGGGGGTCCACGTGAGCAGACTACATTTAGGCAGGTCATCATCAACATTTAAACGTTCTATAAATGACATAATACACCTCACACAGATTGTGTACATAATACTTATAACAGACATAGAAAGTACTGACCTCTTTGGTATTTCATAAAACTGTTTATGTAGAGTTCGCACAGAACTTCTTGGGCTCTGGCGATAGACAGGACAGACTTGCCAAGAGCTAATTTACCTGTAAAGTTTCTACTGTGCATCATTTTCACGTGATCCGCCGGAGCCCAAGAGGTTTTGTGTGAACTAGATCCATCTGCTTTGTGGTGGGCTATGTTCATGTGCAAGTTTTTACAGGTTTTCATAATGGTAGCAACACATTGTGAGCGTACCTGCTGCTTATCCTGCATTATGGACTATAGCAAGAAAATGTTTGATAACTTTCCGTCTTCATACCTCATGGAAAGGGGTTTTAGCGCAGTCGCCAATTTTTGAAACTATACCTTCTAATTTGAAGCCAAATATTGAACAATTGCTATCAGAGCATCCGGCTCGTCCCTCCCATTAACTGCATTATTTGTGGAGTCATTTTATGTAAGAACTTTACTAGGTTCTGATTTGTTTCATCCCAAATTCAAATATTTACTTGCATTTTGTGTCTTTGTTCATGTGTTTCTTTTTTACAATTGTCCACTCTACAGAAATCCCTATGTAAGAGAGCAGTACTGGGTCAGCTGGGAAAAACTCATTTGACTTTAATAAGTTAAGGAAAACTCAATATTAGGCAGGCAGGTGGACTATGGAAAACAAAAAAATCGGCAAGTGGTCTATGGGGCACAAAAGTTTGGTAACCTCTGGTCCAGAGGAAAGAAGGTTTCTACACCGACATA
This sequence comes from Eleutherodactylus coqui, assembly GCA_035609135.1. Classification (NCBI taxonomy): domain Eukaryota; kingdom Metazoa; phylum Chordata; class Amphibia; order Anura; family Eleutherodactylidae; genus Eleutherodactylus; species Eleutherodactylus coqui. The sequence continues at coordinate 36,100,587 of CM069414.1, read as the reverse complement.
GAAGAGGGTTCTTTACTATAAGAGCAGTGAGACTATGGAAAGCTCTGCTTGAGGACGTGGTGATGGCAAATTCGATAAGAGGGGCCTGGACACCTTTCTTGAGTGATACAATATTACATGTTATAATTATTAATAACTTCAGAAGGGTCAGTGATCCAGGGATTATTCCAATTGCCAGATTGGAGCCAGGAAGGATTTTTACCCCCTAAGGCCTTAGTCAGACGGGCGTTTTTTCGCGCGATTTGCGGATCGCATGACGGATGCGCATCCGCAAATCGCGTGACCGGTGCCCGAAAATCGCCCAAAAATCTGCTCCTAGCCACGTTTCATTAGAAACGGGCCGGAGCTGTCCAGCGCATTGCATTCAATGGAGCCAGCAATACAGCCGGCTCTATTGAAAGCAATGCGCTGCAGGCGAGTGTGGGATGAATTGTCGGGAAGAGCTTAAATATATAAGCCCTTCCCTGCAATTCATCCAGAAAAGTGTTAAAATAAAAAATATATATATACTTACCTGCTCCCGGCAGCCGGCTGCCGAGAGCAGGTGAGTATATATATATTTTTTATTTTAACACTTTTCTGGATGAATTGCAGGGAAGGGCTTATATATTTAAGCCCTTCCTGACAATTCCTCCCGCGCACGCCGGCAGCCCATTGCTTTCAATGGAGCGGCTGTATTGCCGGCTCCATTGAATTCAATGGGCAAACATCGTTCTTCTCTTCCACAGCTGTTACAGCTGTGGCAGAGAAGAAGGATTTGTCTTCTATATGTTCTCAATGGGGTCGGCGCTGCTGCCGCCGGCCCCGTTGAGCGCATATCTAGAAGAGAACAGGAATCGCAGATCGCAGATAGGTGCGATCTGCGATTTCTGTTCTATAATTTATCGCTCAATTTAAGCGCTCATGTGTCCGATACCATTGCAAAGCAATGGTTTTTAAAAAATCGCCGGACGCATGCGCAAATCGCGCAAAAAAAACCCCGTCTGACTAAGGCCTGAATAGGGAAAATGACTTCTACCTCATTAGTTTTTTTTTTTGCCTTCCTCTGCATCAACATTGGGGGGGTAACAGACTGAACTGGATGGACATGTGTCTTTTTTCTGCCTTACATACTATGCTACACTTGTGCCAATTTGCTGACATTAAAAGTCGCAAATTTTGGCACGTGCTTTTTTGCACATGCTTGCCACTTTCCTAAAAGTGGGCATGGCTCACAGCTGGTGCGAATTTGATTTCAGCTGTGTGGACTGCCATAAAATCCGCCAAATTTATTGAGCTGTATGCGAATTAAAAAATGTAGTGCATCTTACTTTACTGCAGTTTATACCTAGTGATCGACCTGATTTTCCTATCGGGAATCCAGATGTCTCGAACCCAATTCTTATTAAAATGAATGGCAATAAATATTGGAAAATCACAAGAGCAGAGGAGGTCAAAGAGAATTATTATTGTCAATGGATTGACTCCTAAAAAAGGAGTCAATCCAGTGACAGCAATAAATATTGGGTTCACTAATTTGCCCTCTGGAGAGGGGTTAGCACTGTTACCTTGCATTGCTAGGGTCCTAGCTTCCAAACTCACCATGGACAACATGTGCATGGACTTTGAAAAACTCCTTCCGGATACTACCCTTGGTCAGATATGAACCTAGAACTCTAGCTTGGCAAAACAGTAGTGCTGACAGCTGAGCCAACACACTTGTTCCTGGTTATCTAGAGGAGAAGAAAAGGATACAAATACATGCAAAGAAAACATAAACACTCCATCCTGATATTGCTCTTGTTCAGATCTGGACCATGAACACGAGTGCTGCATGGCAACAGTGCTAACAACTGAACTAACTGAAGGAGAAACACAAAAAAGAAGTTGCAAAGATCTTGGTCAGATCTGAACCTAGGACCACAACGTTGCAAGGCAACGGTCCTAATGATTAAGCCACCATTCTTGTGCTTCCTTCCCCTCCTTCTTCCTCTTTCTTCTTTTTCGTGCTCTTCCTCCTTTTCCAAAGAAGAAAGTTAAGGAGAAGAAGGAGCAATAGAAGGATGAAGGAAAAAGTCTGGTGGATCAGTAGTTAGCACTGTTGTCTTGTACCACATTGAGGTTCTAGGCTCACACCTGACTATGGACAACATCTACATGGAGTCTGTATCTTGTCTTTGTGTTTATTCTTTGTCTTCTTCTCCTCTAGAAAAAAAGAGAAGTAAGAAGAAGTATGCTGGCTATCTTGTTACCACTGCTGCTGTTCAGCACTGGATTTCATGGTTCAAATCTGACAAAGCGCAACATTTGTATGAAGTTGTTAAGTTCTCTTTGCATTTATTCTTCTGCTTCTTCTCCTTTGGCAAAGAAGTAATAAGTGTGCTGGCTCAGTTGTTAGCACTGCTGTGCCACAGCACTGGAGTTCTAGGTTCAAATCTGACCAAGGGCAACATCTGTAGGGAGTTTTTCACAGTCTGTGCAGTTGTCGTCCTTGATGAGATTTGAACCTAGGAACCCAGCACTGCAAGGTACCAGTGTAACCACACATACACTTCTTCCTCTTCAAGGAAAAGCCAATTTTTCAATGATTTTCTCAAAAAAAAATCGGGTCCGGTTGACCAAATCCAATTTTACAAAAATCAACTCAACTTTATTGCACGGCTGATTATGTTCAGCAATATTATTTATATCAAGACATGTAGGAAATGCCTACCTTGGAGCTAGGTTCTTCCATGGATTACCAGAAGTCACTGGAGGTCCCAGTAGACACCAAATGATCGCCCTACTAGTGAGAACAACCCTTTTAGGCTCTTGAACAATTGTATCTACCCTTCCACCTTTTTGAGTAAGACTCCCAATACATAGTAATATGCATACGGGTTTAAAAATACCATAACGGGAAGACACTATGCAAACATGAAGCTTTTAATCAGTTTTTATATCATCTCTTATAGGAAAGAAGATAATATTAAGCAAGATGTATCCTCTATCTCTTTGATAAAGCTGTTCATTTTGGGTTTGCGGGCTTCAGTGATAAAAGCTTATAATATAATCTCTTATGTAAAGCATTGCTTCTTAAGAAAATTTGCTTTTGCTCTAAGCGGGAAATCTGTGTTCCACAGTCGTAGTAGGCACAGCCTCTGCCAGGAAGGGAAATATCTTGTACCTTGAACTGAGCTCTGGAAGCTAAATTAAGACGCTCAATCATAAAATGAAAACATCAGATTTGGTACACATCTCTGGGGAAGGATTTATTACAAAGACTAGTGTAATTTAGATACAGAGCACAGATACACAGAATGATATACATATCCAAGGTTACCTTTACTCTATGTCAGCATGACACAGGAAATCCAATTCCAGCAGGGCTGGATATATTATGCCTTGCCGAATTCTAGTGCTGCAATGATGAATACAGAACGGTCATCTGAAAACTAGAATCTCGAGATCTACCATCAGAGCTCTCAATCCATTATGTGAAGTTTCCCTATATGCTTCAATGTAACTTCACTAAAATACCACAGAACAGCTCTTGTCAACAGAAAATAAGTTGGATATTGAGATTGCTATAGTCTAACGGCTGCTTGGGCATAGGATTGTGTAAAAATAGGCAATACAGAAAGAGTGGAATGAATAATGTGAGAATGACGGAAACTCATATCATTTTTAAGGACACAATATCTTACTGCAGTCAAAAAGCACCGATATAAGGGGTTGTCCCATTAGGAGAACCGCTGTTTATATGTCCTACTAAAGTATTATGGATGTCATAGAGGGAGTTCCCTGCTTGGAACATTGTCTATAAACCACAGATGAAAGCTTGGTAGGTAGACATGGGCTGTTAATGTATTACAAGAGCAGTCATTCATCTGAACAGCCTCAATATAACACAACAATGGAAAAGTACTTCAATGGAACCACCTATTAGAAGGTGACTTTACTACTATAAGTCAATGTTGAACCTTTTAACAGGTCTTTCAATAGGTGGCATTGTGCTACGGTTTTTTCACTCCCTGTTTGCCTACCTATTTCCCAATGAGAATTGCATGGCCTATATAAGACTCCCAACACCAACTTGGTGATCTCCGTAAGAAGAAGCATTATTCTACAAGATCGACATCAAAGGCGTCTCTACCAGACAACCAGTTCCTTCATCTACACTGATGAGAGGCAAATATCCTGTCTGCAAATAAGTGTCTTTTCCTTCTGGAGAAGGTTGTGGTTTGACTTACTGAATATCCTTAGTCGTGTTGTAAGGCATGTTGAAAGGTTGGGTATTGACCTATAGGAGAATTACCTTCCAGTAGCTTGTGCTGTGGAGGTACTTCCCCATCTCCTGTTTTCTCTTAAAAAAGAACACCATATCTGTCCACAAGTCATGTCTGGTATTGCATATCTGCTTCATTGAGCTAAAATGTGGCTAAGCCATAATGTCAGACACAACTTGTGAACACGTGTGATGTCATTTTTGGAAGCCATATTCTTATAATACTGGACTACCTTCATTCATGTCTGTCATCTGAGCTATTTATACAATATGGGTCCAGGTTGTCCTTTATAATACTTTTAGAGTCTGGATTCACATATACCGTTTTTGATGCCTTTGTTTTTACTAAGGTCAGGAATAGATCATGAAGAAACATATAAATTAACAACTTATACTTCTTTCTTTTTTTTTATCCACTCTATGTTGGACTAAAAATATTATCAAAAAGTGCTGTTTCAGCCTTAGGCTTCTAACGGACTTGCATGTTTGGGGCCGTGTGCTGTCAATTGGTAATCCACAGACAGCACACAGCCCCATTATAGCTTATAAGACTACACACATGGACATTTTTCACATAGATGGATGATCCACGTGGAAAAACTCATGGCATGTCCTATTCCACAGATAAGAAATAGGACATGTCAATGCATGTAAATGTGTATTGTTTGTATATCTAACAGCACATGGATGGGTTTCTTTGTGTGATCCACTGCAAGTTGTGCCCAAGTCTCTCGGGCACAACTCACGTTACGGCGAGTGTGCACCTAGCTCAATTCAAATAGTTTGGGTCCTACAGTATAAAGTTACTTTAACCCCTTAAGGAGTGGGCCCACAGGTGAAAAAGGCCTTGTCACGGGGCTCTACCATCTTCTCCCCTGGGGGTAGCTTGGGACCCGACCAAGTTGCTGCTTGGGGAGATCACAGGGGTTGTAACCAGGGGTTACCTTAAGTCCAATTGTCACTCGTGACGCCACCGTTCTGTCCTCTGTGGTGGATTTCCAGATGTAATAAAGTAGTCCACACTCAGGAAAACTTTTTGAACAAGAATCGGGAACGGTCGGTTTCGTCCGTTTACTGTAAACCCTTGAACTTAATTCTGAACAAACAGTCTTGGTACAAATACAACAGGCCAATGTGGTGCAACAGGAAGGACACTCAGGGCATTCTGACAATCCACAGTTCAGGTTATCTGTGTGATTCCCTTTCCCGGCAAACTCTCTCTCTCTCTACCGGTCAACACTCACTCTGCTGTTTCTTTGTCTTCTCGCTATGGAGCAGTTTGTTCCACTCCCAGCGCTCCCCAGAAGCGCAGATAATTCCAGGGTTGGTTAGGCCCAGGCTGAGCATTAGGGCATCACTCGGCCTCCTCCATGCCCCACACCCAGACCGACTCATCTGGTGTAGGTGTCTGACCTCTCTCTCCAACTCCTGATTTCTCTCACTCACTGACTGACTTCTCTCACCCTCTGACAGACTTCTCTCACTCTCTGACAGACTTCTCTCACTCTCCCTGCATCCTTGCAAACACACACACACACACACACATATATATATATATACATAACAGAGTAACATGACGCACAAAACAATACATTTTCCAGACAGAACTAGACATACCAGACATTAACCCTCTCATGTCTGCAACCTTTCAATACACATAAATCAAATGCATGCCACAGACATGTCTTTGACACGAGACAGACATAGAACATTATGGAGGGGCCCCACTAACTCTGGGCCACTACAGTTACGTCATGGAGGTTTGGGTTTTGTATGGAGGGAATCAGGAGTCGATCCCGCTGCATACAATGCGGGTGCTGTCTGTTTCTTACAGCTGACACCCACATGCAACAGCTGTGATAAGCACTTCTCCTAATTGCGGCTGTTAACCCTTTAAATGCCCTGATTAGAGTATTAGAGACCTGGAAGGCCTCCTACGCTGAGATAGCGGGGTGCCTTTAATTTACCATGGCAGCCGGGGGCCTTATGAAAGCCCCCAGGGCTGCCATTGTAGATTGCCTATGAAGTCATGCCTGAGGCATGGGTTGATAGATTGTCTTTCAGATGGCGGTATAATGTAATACTAAGGTATTACAACATAATGCAGGACGAGCAAACTGTACACTAAAAAAAAGTGAAAATCACTTTGAAAAGTTGTATTGATTATTAAAAAAATAAAAAGTAATAAAAGCTAAAAAAAAACATTTGCCATATTTATAATTAAATAAAATAAAATAAAAAATTGTATCACTGCATCTATTAATGTACGATCTATCAAAGTAATGCATTGCTTATCCTGCATGGTGAACGTCATCAGAAAAAAAAATACACAACATCAAAACCCCGCTCTTTTGGTTACCCCGTCTCCAAGAAAAATGTAAAAAAAAGCAATCACAAAGTTGTATCTACCATATATACTCGAGTATAAGCCTAGTTTTTCAGCATATTTTTGTGTGCTGAAAAAGCCCCCTCGGCTTATACTCGAGTCAGGGAAGGGTTAAAAAAAAACAAAAAAAAAAACTTTATACTCACCTCCCAGCCGGCGTCGGTGTTCCGGGTGGTGGTGCGGCAAGCTGCTTGAATTCCTGTGTTACGGGCGGCGATGCAGCAAGCTGATTGAATTCTCCCCGCTGTCATTCTGCAGCGTCCTCTCTGCTCGGCTCTGTCATCCACTGCCATCAACGCTGTGATTGGATCGAGCACCAGCCAATCACAGCTGGCACTCAATCATTCACAGCCAATCAATGAATGACATTCACTGATTGGCTGTGAATGATCGAGGCCTGGCTGTGATTGGCTGGCGCTTGATCCAATCACAGCACTTACTTACACATCGCTGATGGCGGGGGATTTGAAAGTCGAGCAGGGAGATGACAGCAGTGAGAATTCAAGCAGCTTGGCGCACAGACACAGACGCCGGCTGGGAGGTGAGTATGGAGGGGTTTTTTTTACCCAGTATATACTCAAGTATAGCTCGGCTTATACTCGAGTCAATAAGTTTTACCAATTTTTTGTGGTAAAACTTGTTGACTCGGCTCATACTCGGGTCGGCTAATACTCGAGTATATACGGTACTTTAAAATAGTACCAGTAGAGCCCTCGCACAACTATGTTGATGAAAAAATAAAAATTATGTCTGTCAGAAGATGGCAGCAGAAAATACATATTTTTTCCAAAGATATTTTATTTTTTTAAAAGTAGTACTGCAAAAAAATGATATAAATTTGGTATTGTAGTAATTGTACTGACCCATAGAATAAAGTTATCAGTTATTTTTGCTGTAGTGTGTACACCACAGAAACAAGACCCCCCAAAAAATGGCGGAATTGCACCTTTTTTCCACTTTGAATTTTTTTAAAAGTTTTTCAGTACATTACACGGTACAGTAAATAGTACCATTGAAAAATATAACTCGGCCTGCAAAAAAAGAGTCCCCAGACATCTACGTTGATGGATAAATAAAAGAGATTTTTAAAAGTGGGTAGAAAAATACGAAGATGAAAAAAAAAAGGGGCCACATCCTTGAAGGGTTGAAGATATACTAAGATTGTGATGGAATCTCTGAGTAAAGCTTTTTACATTACCCTGGATCTACAGCAGATAACATTTCCACATGAAGAAGGAGCTGATGCATACATCTTAGACCACCTCATCACCAAGGGCAGCAATTAAAAGCTTGTACTTAGTCACTGCCCAATTTTGTGTATGTTGAGCGAGGGATCTCAGCCAAGAGTTGTCATGGACTATACTTTGCTGATAATGAATAACTTTTTTAATGCCTATTTCATTAACCTAATATCGTTTAACCGCTGAACAATGTATATCACCAGTTAGTCAAATCCCCAATTTGCGTTCATAAACATCTTTTGTATATTCTCAGAATGACCTACAACTTCATCATTTATACCTTTCTCATTCCTAAAAAAAAAAAGCACAACAATGGAGATGATATAAAACACCCTAAATTCTGTAAGGCGCGCTACCTCTAATAACTAGACAGAGCATTAAAAGTGAGATTAAACTAAAGGAAGAATTGATGAGGCACAGTACATCTAATAACACCAGACAGGGCATAAAAAATGAAATAAATTTCCAGCAAAGATCATTGGGATGCAGAGTACTTTTAATAACCAAACTGAGCATTAAAAATGAAATAAAATCCAGTGAAGACTAAGATGAGGTACACACGATGCTTTTAATAACCACTGAAAGAACACATTAACAATTAAATCAAACCTAGTGACTGGCACAGTACTATAAATAACCTCAAAGGGCATTAAAAAGGGAGCTCATCAACGGAGAAGAGACACGGGATGCATCTCCCAGCTGGATGAGTTGTGAACATAGGCTACATAGAGAAAGCTATATAAATGATTTACTGCTTAACCTTGGACCTACTGTGTAATTGGACTACATACTCTAAAGGGGGCAATGCATGTCCTTGACTTGGGAATCTTCGGCGCTCTAATTGAAATGAATGGAACGTAGTGGGCATCCCCGACCTGTGCTTTCTGCACTGCCTGACCTGCGTTTCTTTCATTCGGGGTCAACTGGTTCTAGTAATCAGTGGTTGGACGCCCACCAATCAGCTGGCTATGCCCTATCCTGTGGATAGGGGATAACGTTTTTGAACCGGAATATCCCTTTAACTGTCAGCTGCAAGGCCCAAGAACCAATCTGCCACCTAAAGAAGCACCAGTGATCTCCATACTGTATTATCCTTGTCTACTGCTATGTTTATTATATTTGTGCCATGACATCACTATCATTATTATTAGAGATGAGCGAACGTATTTGGATAAGCACTACTCGTCCGAGTAATGTGCTTTATCCGAGTACCTCCCCGCTCGTCCTGAAAGATTCGGGACGCGCTGCGGAGCGGGGAGCTGCAGGGGAGAGCGGGGAGGAACGGAGGGGAGATCTTTCTCTCCTTCTCTCCCGCCCACTCTCCCCTGCTCCCCGCTGCGACTCACCTGTCAGCAGCGGAGCGCCCCGAATCTTTCAGGACGAGCGGAGAGATACTCGGATAAAGCACATTACTCGGACGAGTAGTGCTTATCCGAGTACGTTCGCTCATCTCTAATTATTATCAATGCTCTGTGATACTGTTCCTTTTCTGTGATTGTTCTCAGTAAGAGAAACCGAGTTATCTTGTAGATATGATGCCTTTTAATGGCTAACAAAAATACATGATGTTATAGCAAGCTTTCGAACCTCTGAGGATTTTTCCGAAGGCATAATGGAACAAATCTAAAGATGTATTTTTATATAACATATAGAGATGGATCGCATGGGAGGGCACAAACATGATGAACTTAGATAAATTCCAGAGACAGGATAAAAGGGCACAGACATGTTGTGATTAATAGGACTTAGAGAGGGATGACCATAGCAGTAAATAATGGTCCAGTGACAAGGGATGTGAATGTTTATAGTCTCTAAATGGATGTTAGGGAGGTCAACAAGCCAACGTGTTACCTCTGCTCTTAGTTTCTCATATCTCATAATCTCCACTGATGTAAAAAAAAACTCTGAGATTCATACTGTTTCTGATAGCACCAAAGGTGGTTATAAACTTACGATCCTTTTCTGTGACATCAGTGTATATATTATTCCCAAGCTGTGACATCACTGTGTCTATTATCTTTGTATCATATTGCTGTAACATAGTATATTAGGCCGTAAAAAGACATATGTCTATCTAGTTCAGCCTACTTTCCCCCCAATGTTGATCCAGGGGAAGGCACAAAAAACAATGAGACTTGAAGCCCAATTTTCCCCATTTAAAGGAAACAAATTCCTTCCCCTCTCTAATCTGGCAACGAAGTTTATTATATCTGTGCAGTGACATCCTTATGGTTATTAGCCATGTTCTGTGATGTTATTTCTGTTTTGTGACATGATTTTGTGCATTATTCTGAAACTGTGATATCACTGTGTGCAATGATCCCTTCCCTTGCCTTCACATGCTTATTATGCATGTTTATACTGATATCATTGTGACTATCATTCCTACTGTATAATGTTGCTTCACTTTGGTCATTTTCCCTGTGCCATGAGATCACTGTGTTATTTCTGTGACATCACTTTGTGCATTATCCCTGCACAGTGACATTACTGTGTGCCTCATCCTAGCACTGTGACATCACAGATACATAATCTCTGCATTGTGGAATCACTGATACATTATTCCTGCACTGTTTCATCACTGATACATCATCCCTGTACTATAACATAACTGATACATCATTCCTGCATTGTGTCATCATAGATACATCATCCCTGTACTATGACATTATTGTATACTTCATTCTAGCACTGTGACATCACTGATACATCATCCCTGTACTGAGACATCACTAATACATCATTTCTGCAATGTGTCATCACTGATACATCATCCCTGTACAGTGACATCACTGATACATCATTCCTGCACAATGACATCACTGATACATCATCCTTGTACTGTAACATCACTGATACATGTATATTCATGCTGCAAAATAAATCCCATAAATTACACTGTAATCTATATGTAACCCCTAAAAGCAAAAAAAAAAAATACAATTTATCCTGCATAAGAAAAGGCCTCATACAGCCACGTCAATAAAAAATAAAATAAACCTATAGCTGCAGAGAAGCAAAAAAAAATGAGTTAGTTCCTACAGGGTTAAGAGAGTGGAGCAAAGTGATCAATCCCAACTTTGACAAACAGTCCAAAAGACCAAGTACCGGAGTGTGTAATATAATCATAGTTTTTATTCTGTTTTCTCATCTACAGCTAAAACCATTTTGCAGATGAATGAAGTCTGAGAGGTATCCCTTTCCTTAATCTCACATGTCTTAACAACCCATTTCCCTGGCCTATTATTTTTAAAATCCCTTTATACCACTGCTCTATGTTATATGCCTCATACAAGGCCTGGGAGTCCGGGGTGTGACACAGAGACTCTATATTATGTGTCCTTTGAATCCCTGCATCATGTATTGCCCCCTTAGGCCCAGGGCTGACTTATTTTGGATGGTGCCCTCCACCAGTTTTACTTAACTTGATCCTTTACCCTGTGCAAGGATGCCTCCCCCAAATTCCTATTTTCAGTTCTTTAAACAAAGGGGGATATTTATTAAGAACTCTCCATACATCAGGTGCATTTCAGTGCTGCCTATGTGCCCTAAAATGAAATCTATGCTAGCTGTAAGCTACATAAGTCTGTCAGGCTTGGGCTTCCCAACAAGCCAAGCCCTCTTTTGTCAAGCTTATATCGCAAAAATGGCACTGAAAATTGTACGCCAATTTTCATTTGATAAATCCCTTCATAGTGTAATAATTAGAGATGAGCGAGTATACTCGCTAAAGGCAATTGCTTGAGCGAGCATTGCCTTTAGCGAGTATCTCCCCTGCTCGAGACTGCAGGTTCGGGTGCCGGAGCGGGGGAGCGGTGAGTAGCGGCTGTCAGCAGGAGGGAGCGGAGGGGAGAGAGGGAAAGAGAGATCTTCCCTCCGTTCCGCCCCGCTCTCCCCCGTAGCTCCGTGCCCGCTGCCGGCACCTGAACCTGCAGTCTCGAGCCGGGGAGATACTCGCTAAAGGCAATGCTCGCTCGAGCAATTGCCTTTAGCAAGTATACTCGCTCATCTATAGAAATGATAAATAATTTGCTTTGCATGACGCAGAGTGCTAAGGCAGCAGAAATGCAGTCCTAAGCTCTCGCTCATGACCTGAAGGTTGTGAGTTCAATCCCCACATGGTTCAGGCAGCTGACTCAAGTTCGATTCATCCTTCCGAGGTCGGTAAAATGAGTACCCAGCTTGGTGAGGGGTAATAAATAAAATTACCTAAAAGCCTTGTAGGACAATTTGGCGCTATACAAATGACAAGATTTATTTTATTTTTAGTTTTTTTTATTAAACAATGTAATACAAGTTTCAGACCATTATGCCGTCTATTTAACAAATGACCCCTTTAAGTAAATATCCACTCCTTACAGAGTTATAAAGTTATCAGAAATGATAACATTCACACTTTCTGCAGCCACTAGTAGCAGGAGATTGCTTCATACAATTTATGATTGAACTAAATGCAAATATGTATGCAATCAGCACCTACTAGAGGAGGCTTCAGGCAGGCCGAATGTTATCATTTAACTCTACAACTAAGCAGGCAAATTGGAGCTTCGCATCGGAAAAACATAATTCCAATGGCCAAAAAATATACAGTATCATGAAATAAAACAGCAAAGAACTTTGGACGTAGCACTCTTGTAACAAATGTAATCAAACCCCCAAACTGAAAACTGTTGGGCTTGAAGTAATCCTTCAAAAACTGATAGATTACTTCATTTTTAGAACTAGTTTTACTCATAAATAGAGATGAGCGAGCACCAAAATGCTCGGATGCTCGTTACTCGGGAAGAAATTTCCGCGATGCTCGAGGGTTCGTTTCGAGTAACGAACCCCATTGAAGTCAATGGGCGACCCGAGCATTTTTGTATATCGCCGATGCTCGCTAAGGTTTCCATTTGTGAAAATCTGGGCAATTCAATAAAGTGATGGGAACAACACAGCAACGGATAGGGCAGGCGAGGGGCTACATGTTGGGCTGCATCTCAAGTTGCCAGGTCCCACTATTAAGCCACAATAGTGGCAAGAGTGCCCCCCCCCAACAATTTTTACTTCTGAAAAGCCCTCATTAGCAATGCATACCTTAGCTAAGCACCACACTACCTCCAACAAAGCACAATCACTGCCTGCATGACACTCCACTGCCACTTCTCCTGGCTTACATGCTGCCCAACCCCCCCCCCCCCCCCCCTGCACGACCCAGTGTCCACAGCGCACACCAAATTGTCCCTGCGCAGCCTTCAGCTGCCCTCATGCCACGCCACCCTCATGTCTATTTATAAGTGCGTCTGCCATGAGGAGGAACCGCAGGCACACACTGCAGAGGGTTGGCACAGCTAGGCAGCGACCCTCTTTAAAAGGGGGCGGGGCGATAGCCCATAATGCTGTACAGAGGCAATGAGAAATATAATCCTGTGCCACCGCCATCAGGAGCTGCACACGTGGGCATAGCAATGGGGAACCTATGTGCCACACACTATTCATTCTGTCAAGGTGTCTGCATGCCCCAGTCAGACCGCGGTTTTTTATAAATAGTCACAGGCAGGTACAACTGGGAATCCCCAACTCCGCAATGGGAATTCCGTGTGCACCCACAGCATGGGTGGCTCCCTGGAACCCACCGGCTGTACATAAATGTATCCCATTGCAGTGCCCTGGACAGCAGAGCTAAAGTCAAATTAAATACAGGTGGGCTTCGGCCCACACTGCATGCCCCAACCTGACCGGGCTTTTTAATTCATAGACACAGGCAGGTACAACTCCCTATTGTGAAGTCCCTGTGGACCGACAGCATGGGTGGGTGCCAGGAAGCCACCGGCGGCACATAAATATATCCCATAGCATTGCCCATCACAGCTGAGGTAATGTCATGTTTAATGCAGGTGGGCTTCGGCCCACACTGCATGCCCCAGTCAGACTGGGGTTCTTTAGAAGTGGACACATGTAGTTACAACTCCGTGTGGACCGACAGCATGGGTGGCTCCCTGGAACCCACCGGCGGTACATAAATATATCCCATTGCAGTGCCCAGCACAGCTGATGTAACGTCAGCTGTAATGCAGGTGGGCAAAAAATTAATTGGATTACACTGTAGGCGAGGGCCCCCAAAAATTGGTGTACCAACAGTACTAATGTACCTCAGAAAAATTGCCCATGCCCAACCAAGAGGGCAGGTGAAACCCATTAATCGCTTTGGTTAATGTGGCTTAATTGGTAACTAGGCCTGGAGGCAGCCCAGTTAAAATAAAAATTGGTTCAGGTGCAAGTTTCAACGCTTTAATGAGCATTGAAACGTATAAAAATTGTTTAGAAAAATTATATGACTGAGCCTTGTGGGCCTAAGAAAAATTGCCCGTTCAGCGTGATTACGTGAGGTTTCAGGAGGAGGAGCAGGAGGAGGAGGAGGAATATTATACACAGATTGATGAAGCAAAAATGTCCCCGTTTTTGATGGTAATAGAGAACGATGCTTCCATCTGCGGGTGCAGCCTACGAATTGCTTAGGTATCGCTGCTATCCGCTGGTGAAGAAGAGAAGTCTGGGGAAATCCAGGCTTTGTTCATCTTTATGAGTGTAAGCCTGTCGGCACTGTCGGTTGACAGGCGGGTACGCTTATCCGTGATGATTCCCCCAGCCGCACTAAACACACTCTCTGACAAGACGCTAGCCGCAGGACAAGCAAGCACCTCCAGGGCATACAGCGCGAGTTCAGGCCACGTGTCCAGCCTTGACACCCAGTAGTTGTAGGGGGCAGAGGCGTCACCGAGGACGGTCGTGCGATCGGCTACGTACTCCCTCACCATCCTTTTACAGTGCTCCCGCCAACTCAGCCTTGACTGGGGAGCGGTGACACAGTCTTGCTGGGGAGCCATAAAGCTGGCAAGGGCCTTGGAGAATGTTCCCCTGCCTGCTCTGTACATGCTGCCTGATCTCTGCGCCTCCCCCGCTACCTGGCCCTCGGAACTGCGCCTTCTGCCACTAGCGCTGTCGGATGGGAAGTTTACCATTAGTTTGTCCACCAGCGCCCTGTGGTATAGCATCATTCTTGAACCCCTTTCCTCTTCGGGAATGAGAGTGGAAAGGTTCTCCTTATACCGTGGGTCGAGCAGTGTGTACACCCAGTAATCCGTAGTGGCCAGAATGCGTGTAACGCGAGGGTCACGAAAAAGGCATCCTAACATGAAGTCAGCCATGTGTGCCAGGGTACCTGTATGCAACACATGGCTGTCCTCACTAGGAAGATCACTTTCAGGATCCTCCTCCTCCTCCTCCGGCCATACACGCTGAAAGGATGACAGGCAAGCAGCATGGGTAACCTCAGCAGTGGGCCAAGCTGTCTCTTCCCCCTCCTCCTCATGCTCCTCCCCCTCCTCCTCAACGCGCTGAGATATAGACAGAAGGGTGCTCTGACTATCCAGCGACATACTGTCTTCCCCCGCCTCCATTTCCGAGTGCAAAGCGTCTGCCTTTATGCTTTGCAGGGAACTTCTCAAGAGGCATAGCAGAGGAATGGTGACGCTAATGATTGCAGCATCCCCGCTCACCATCTGGGTAGACTCCTCAAAGTTTCCAAGGACCTGGCAGATGTCTGCCAACCAGGCCCACTCCTCTGTAAAGAATTGAGGAGGCTGACTCCCACTACGCCGCCCATGTTGGAGTTGGTATTCCACTATAGCTCTACGCTGCTCATAGAGCCTGGCCAACATGTGGAGCGTAGAGTTCCACCGTGTGGGCACGTCGCACAGCAGTCGGTGCACTGGCAGATGAAACCGATGTTGCAGGGTGCGCAGGGTGGCAGCGTCCGTCTTGGAGTTGCGGAAATGTGCGCTGACCCGGCGCACCTTTCCGAGCAGGTATGACAAGTGTGGGTAGCTTTTCAGAAAGCACTGAACCACCAAATTAAAGACATGGGCCATGCATGGCACGTGCGTGAGGCTGCCGAGCTGCAGAGCCGCCACCAGGTTACGGCCTTTGTCACACACGACCATGCCCGGTTGGAGGCTCAGCGGCGCAAGCCAGCGGTCGGTCTGCTCTGTCAGACCCTGCAGCAGTTCGTGGGCCGTGTGCCTCTTCTCTCCTAAGCTGAGTAGTTTCAGCACGGCCTGCTGACGCTTGCCCACCACTGTGCTGCCATGCCGCGCGACAGCGACTGCTGGCGACATGCTGCTGCTGCTGACACATCTTGATTGCGAGACAGAGGTTGCGGAGGAGGAGGAGGAGGGTGGTTTAGTGGAGGAAGCATACACCGCCGCAGATACCACCACCGAGCTGTGGCACGCAATTCTGGGGGTGGGTAGGACGTGAGCGGTCCCAGGCTCTGACTCTGTCCCAGCCTCCACTAAATTCACCCAATGTGCCGTCAGGGAGATATAGTGGCCCTGCCCGCCTGTGCTTGTCCACGTGTCCGTTGTTAAGTGGACCATGCCAGTAACCGTGTTGGTGAGGGCGCGTACAATGTTGCGGGAGACGTGGTCGTGCAGGGCTGGGACGGCACATCGGGAAAAGTAGTGGCAACTGGGAACCGAGTAGCGCGGGGCCGCCGTAGCCATCATGCTTTTGAAAGCCTCTGTTTCCACAAGCCTATACGGCAGCATCTCCAGGCTGATCAATTTGGCAATGTGCACGTTTAACGCTTGAGCGTGCTGGTGCGTGGCAGCGTACTTGCGCTTGCGCTCAAACAGTGGCGCTAGCAACGTCTGGATGCTGCGCTGAGAGACATTGCTGGATGGGGCCGAGGACAGCGGAGGTGAGGGTGTGGGTGCAGGCCAGGAGACGGTAGTGCCTGTGTCCTCAGAGGGGGGTTGGATCTCAGTGGCAGGTTGGGGCACAGGGGGAGAGGCAGTGGTGCAAACTGGAGGCGGTGAACGGCCTTCGTCCCACCTTGTGGGGTGCTTGGCCATCATATGCCTGCGCATGCTGGTGGTGGTGGCTCCCCAGCTGATCTTGGCGCGACAAAGGTTGCACACCACTGTTCGTCGGTCGTCAGGCGTCTCTGTGAAAAACTGCCACACCGTAGAGCACCTTGACCTCTGCAGGGTGGCATGGCGCGAGGGGGCGCTTTGGGAAACAGTTGGTGGATTATTCGGTCTGGCCCTGCCTCTACCCCTGGCCACCGCACTGGCTCGGCCTGTGCCCACACCCTGACTTGGGCCTCCGCGTCCTCGCCCGCGTCCACGTCCTCTAGGCCTACCCTTACCCCTCAGCATGCTGTATTACCAGTAGTGCAGAAACAGAACGCTGTAATTAAATGTGCCACTTATTGGCCTGTGGTTGGAGGCTGAGCCAGGAAATAATTTTGCGCAAGCCTGCTGTAACACTTAGCTGGCTGCGTATGAATTAGGACAACTACCCCCAGCACAGACCCAGTACACTGAGGACAGTCACAGGCAGCCCAAATAGATTTTTTTTCCCAAATGTTTTTGGAAAGGCCCACTGCCTATATTCAATAAATGTGTCTTCTGTCCCTGCCTCACCACCACTATTGGCCCTGGACTATGTATAATTACTGCAGGGCGCAATGCTCTGCACGGCCGATATACAAAAAAAAAAAAATGTGCAACACTGCAAAAAGCAGCCTCCACACTACTGCACACGGTTAGATGTGGCCCTAAGGGCGCCCACCCACTGGCGATTTTTTTCCCTGCGAAATTCGCAGCATTTTTTTCTCTGCAGGGGTCTATGGGACTTGTAATGTTAAAATCGCGCAAAATCGCGATTTCGCGGTAAATTGCGATTTTGCGCGATCGCGATTTTAACATTACAAGTCCCATAGACCCCTGCAGAGAAAAAAATGCTGCGAATTTCGCAGGGAAAAAAATCGCCAGTGGGTGGGCGCCCTAAGAAGGACCGTTGGGGTTCTTGAAGCCTAAAATACTCCTATCACTCTCCCTATAGCAACTCCAGCAAGACAGCACTTTCCCTGATCTCTGTCAGAACGCATCTGTGGCGAGCCGCGGGAGGGGCCGATTTATATACTCGGGTGACACCTGATCTCGCCAGCCACTCACTGCAGGGGGGTGGTATAGGGCTTGAACGTCGCAGGGGGAAGTTGTAATGCCTTCCCTGTCTTTCTATTGGCCAGAAAAGCGCGCTAACGTCTCAGAGATGAAAGTGAAAGTAACTCGAACATCGCGTGGTACTCGTTACGAGTAACGAGCATCTCGAACACGCTAATACTCGAACGAGTATCAAGCTCGGACGAGTACGTTCACTCATCTCTAGTCATAAACTGTCCGGTTTTATGTATGTCCAACACACAGAGACGTTGCTGCAACACCTTGATCAGACCGGCCTGTTTAGCACAGCAGAAGGCGTAGGGTTCTAGTTATGATAGCCAGAGAAGAAGTTTCAGCTTCACAAGAAGAGGACGTGTTGTATAGTAAAAGTGATCCAAAGGTGAGCAATGCAGTTGTTGGGAGAGCGGGAGTTTGCCATAGGTGGTGGTGGAATCCAGCAACAAGTCACCTGCAGTATCCTGGGAATAGTAATAGAGTTGAGTCAGAAAAGGGGAAGTCAACCACTTATTAGAGTGGTGAAACTGAGCGGGAGATAGTCATAAAATGGAGCAACAGCTCAAGAAAGGAGACAGCCTAAAACCTGAGGTTCTCTCTGGAATAGAAGGCTATGTAAATCTTACAGACAGAGGCCGCATGTCCACCAGCGGATCAGATTCTGCATGCGGGAACCCGCAGCGGAATCCAACTCTGCCCGTGCCAGAGGACACTGCGGGTTCTCCACTTACCCATCCGGGTCTTCTGCAGGTCTTCATTTTCTCCATTTTCTTACCCACAGAATCTGCGACCCGTCCGTAATTTCATTGCTGATGGGCCACAGATCAGACGGCTTTAATGGGAGTCGTCTGTGCTGGATCTGCTGAAAAATGGAGCATGCTGTGATTTGTTTTCTGGACCAGAAGATCCATAAAATAAATCTGCATGCTTTAATTAAGCTGCAGATGCCCATGACTCCCAAGTGACAGCTTGAATTGTGGATCATCCCACGTGGATTCCGCAATTCAAGTCCGCCTGTGGACTTGAGGCCTTAAAGGGGTTGTCCCGCAGAAGCAAGTGCAGTTATGCACTTCTGTATGGCCATATTAATGCACTTTGTAATATACATCGTGCATTAAATATTGGCTATACAGAAGTTATACACTTACCCCCTCCGGTGCTGGCGTCCCCGTCTCCATGGCGACGACCAAACTTCTCCTCTGGTCGCCGCAACAGTCGCGCTTGCGCAGAGAAGAATCCTCTTCTGGAGGGTCCGGGCTCATGAGCTGCGTCCTGGCTCCTCCCCCTTCTCAGCGTCATCGCGTAGCTCCGCCCCGGTCACGTGGTGCCGATCAGCCAATGAGGTGGCTGTAATCGGCAGTGGAGCTCAGACTGGGGAAGAACATCCACGGTGCACCATGGGAGAAGACCCGCAGTGCACCATGGGAGAAGACCATCGGTGCACCTTGGGAAATGACGGCGGCCATCTTGGAAGAAGATTTTTATAACTTCGTGAAACAGCTTCATGGTGAGTAGAAACGCTCTAAAAAACCGATTTACATGGGTAGTTTGTGATGCTTGCTTAACATGGGGGACTGGGGTGTGAAAAATTTTTCGTTTTGGCCGCGGGACAACCCCTTTAAGGCACCTGGTGTAAGAAGTGACTGATATGGAGACATACACACACAGTGGATATAAAAAAGTTGACATACCCCTGTTAAAATGCCATGTTTTTCTCATCTTAAAAAATCCGACAAAGGTTTATTCCCGCCTTCGTTGCGACCCGTTATCCATATGATTCCATTGAATAACAAACTGCAATCATTTAGAGTGGAAAAATTTAAATAACAGAACTAAAATAATGTGTTTGCAGAAGTCTGTGGGAGAACGTGTTATGGTCTGATTAGACCAAGGGGGAACTGGGGGAACACAACCAAAACTGCACATCACCAAAAGATCACCAGACCTGCAGTGAAGATGGTGTGGGCAGCATTATGCTTTAAGCTGGTTTTCTGCTCCTGGATCTAGGGCTTTAGTCAAGGTGGAGGGAATTAGGAACCATTCCAAATATCAGTTTATTATGGCACAAAACCTTCAGGCTTCAACTAACTAAAAAGCTGATAAGGAGGAATTTCACCTTTCAGCACAACAACAACCCAAATCACCAAAAGAATGGCTTCGTTGGAAAAAGATCAAAGTTTTGGAATGGCCCAGCCAGAGCCCAGACCTGAATCTCATTGGAAATTTGTGGGTTGACCTGAAGAGGGTGGTGCACACAAGATGCCCTTGGAATCTGACGGATTAGCTCAACTTCTCTCTCTTATTGTTCCTCTTCTCTACCATAGCCCTAAAATGAAGCTACGTATGCTAGTTTCAATAGGACAGAAGTTGATAACTTGTGCTTCTCTAAGACGACTGCGCCTTTAATATTGACCAATAGAATGATACATACGTCCTCTGTGCAAGATGAAACATGATTTGCGTTGGCTGCATCTGCTCAACATAATTTTAACCCCATTGGGGAAACCAACATTTTTTTATCATGGATAAACCTGCTAGTTTCTTCCTGGGGGTTGTTACGCCCCTCCTTTTTTACTGCTTAATCAAACAGATTTGAAGTGCTTTTGCAAAGAAGCGTGGGCAAAAAATGCCAAGTCAAGATGTGCCATGCTGATAGACAACTTCCCTGAAAAGATGGAATGCTATCATAAAGTCAAAGGATACATACATCAACAAAGTACTAGTTTTAAAGTATACATATTTATGCAACCACAGTATTTTAGGGGTTTGACTTTTTTTCCACCTTTAAAAAGATTTCAGTTTGTTTTTTAATGGAATTGCACAGATATGGGTCACAATGATAGTGGAAATACATCATCCGTGTCAGATTTTTTAACATGACAAAACATGTCATTTAAACAGGGTGCATAGACTTTTTATATCAGATAGATAGATATGAAAGAGGTAGATATGGGATATATAGATATGAGATAG
>CM069414.1:35932237-36069737 GCA_035609135.1 Eleutherodactylus coqui | reverse complement strand
ATGCAGCAACCTGAGAACCAGGCCTTCAGCCGAGGAAACAGCGGGGTACAAGATGGCGGGGTTCATGGTGGCTCTAACATTTCTTTTCTCGTGAGGCTGAAGTATAACCCAGCTCAGCCACTAGCAGCAGAGATAAGATGTAGTGGGCTTGGATACCACAGATTAGTCCTAGATTGTCGCCGTGACACCAGTGTCCCTAGACAAGTGATAAGTCGCTAACGATGAATAAATGGATCCACAAACAAAATGGTTTTCAAAACCGGGGACACACGATTTCCTTTTACTCATGGTTCAACTTTGGTTTTCCAATACTGGCAAACTTATGTGTACTTTTTAACACAGGAAAGATGCTTCTACACAAATTTGAGCTTTGCGTTTCATTTACCCCAAAGCACACATATCCTCAGTCGCTGTTATCTGATGAACACTCTCTTGGGACAACCACTCTTGTGTTACACGTCCTTTTACACGCTCTTACAACTGATGCTAGCTGTACTGGTTTCTTAGCGTTTTCTCTCTATGTGTGGTTCAGCAGGTGAGTGTGTGGCACTCGCACACCCTTTCCTAGAAAGCATCTCCTGCCCTCCAGTTCCAGGGTGGGTGGGGACAAGCCTCCCAGTGGAAGAGACATGCACGCGGCTAAGCCCTGGCAGGAGCATCAGCCCGTCTCTCCCGTGCGTGCCTCCTTCACCGACAACCAACTAACTCTCCTTCTCCTCTCTCTCCAAAAAAACTCCTCCCCCCCATTCCTCAAACTCCCAATCACATCACACCATTCAGGACAGGGAGACAAACAGACTTATACAAGATTGACATCACTCACATAAAGATAACTGGCTTACAAGTAATGGAGGGACCCTAACTTTGGGTCACTACAAATATAACTATGATGTAAGGATTAAGGCTGGGTCCACATGGGGCTGATTTGCTGCACCATTTGTTGTGGGTTTTATCGCGTATTCCTGTGCAGAATTCACCACCTGATTGAGAAAAGGTTAATTCTGCAGCGGAAAAGGTAATAAAATTGACATGCTGTGGAATTGAATGCAAATAAGGAAGAGGGAACAATAGCTCTAAAGTGCCATCTATTGGATGGGAGCATTCCTTCAAATCAATGCTTGACTCTTTATACAGGTCTGTAGAGCAATGATTGGGAATTGAAAACCAAGCCAGAATTCATACACAGACAGCTGTTTCGGGGTTTTGCCCCCTCATCAGTGTGCAGTTGGATTCTGGCTTGGCTAGTAAGAGGCCTGTGATGTGGGTTGGGAGGGGTAACATCTCTCCTTAGAAAGAGTACGAAGAAGGTGAGTGAGGAGACTTAGAAGGCCATCCATGCTCCTCTGGGTAATATGCAAATAAGGACGATGGAACAATTGCTCTGCAGCACCATCTATTGGATGGCAGCATTCCTTCAAATCAATGCATGACCCTTTAACAAGTCTGTAAAGCAATTATTGGGAATTAAAAAACCAAGCCAGAATCCATACACAGACATCTGTTTCGG
Organism: Eleutherodactylus coqui; assembly: GCA_035609135.1. Classification (NCBI taxonomy): domain Eukaryota; kingdom Metazoa; phylum Chordata; class Amphibia; order Anura; family Eleutherodactylidae; genus Eleutherodactylus; species Eleutherodactylus coqui. The sequence goes on along the minus strand of CM069414.1, from coordinate 36,068,230 downwards.
GGTTTTTGCCCCTCATCAGTGTGCAGTAGGATCCTACCTTGGCTAGTGAGAGGCCTGTATAGAATTGAATTTCGCACTGCATGTCAATTTCCTCATGGATTTTGTGCTGATTTTTTCCCGCAGCTTGTGGACGAGATTTGCAAAAATCTCATCCACTTTGCTGCTACTGTTTTCATGCAGAGCGTCCGCACAGAAATTCCACGTCAATCCGCCCTCTCTGGACCCCCCATTCTACTTCTCTTCCATCCAGTCGTGATTGTGGCTTCAAACGTCTGATCAAATCTGCCTTCCATCTACATTGCCTGATCTGAAGCTGATGTGCCTACAGGATCTTGAGATGGAAATCAAGAACTGATTACGCTCTAATGAATGTTATGTTATTTTGTGGAAAAGCTGTACTAATATTTTGCAACCATAAGTTCAGTAGCTATAGCAACATACATTTCCGAGATACATCAAAGTAATAAAGGAGCCTGCTTGATGTTTGGTCGTACTGAATTAACAATTTATTTTGCTATTGGAACGTTCCCAAAATATTACTGTATAGATTCTAGAAATCGTGATGTATTCAGCAAGTCATCCACGCCGTGCGAACACAATGGCATCCAGCAGCTGCTGAAGATCGGATGGCGTCCAGCCTACTCTACTTAAGCCAAAGATGCTAAATTGAGCTGAGAATTTGCAAATGTGCAAACAGCTTAAGCAAGGTAAAGGCATCATGATGTTCCTGGAAACATCTTCCGACAACACGACCCTCTTAGCACGGCTCATCGCACTACTGGTATAGAAACTGTAAAAAAAAAAAAAAAAGTTTAGGAAACATTGTGAAAAAATGTAGGAAACCTTGCGGGTCAATTGGCATCAAGATTCTTAAGAAGTGGCGCTATGACCATCCTACAGAATTACATATAAACTAGTGTAAGAATCTCACCCTTTCATTAAAATGATGGATGAAGCCATTGATTAAACCAGATGGCCGCTTTTCCGTCACTTTAGTTCTCTCATGCCCGGTGGAGTCGTGATTCTTGTTTTTGTTGGACAACACTGGCAAATATAAGATCGCCTGATGTTATAGCCCAGCCTTGCCAACAACGGGCAAATTGTATAAACTGAATCAACATTTGGCTGTATGCAGCATCCACATCTTTTTTTGCCAGAGCGTGGTCCATTGGGTAAATGACATGATTCTTGATGATTTCCTGTGGCTAATTGGGTGCTCTTCTTGCATGTGATGTAGGCAAAGAGCCCGTAAAGTTTTCCCGATATTAAAATCTATATCAAGTAAATCATTTAGTCGCTCGGGTTACGTGTATTACGCATAGTGAAGTGGTAATTAAGAAAAGCTGCCACTCAAGTCACACTATCTGATTGATAGCCCAGCGAGCGCACATGACTCCGGTGATGATGGAATCATCTATCTTGTTAAAGCCATGAATCTACCTAATAAATCACTAATAGCAATCATCACATCATCTGCTGAGAAAGGTCACAAACATCTATTGGGCAGCTTACGTCTCATCGATCAGAGAACAGTGAGCAAATTAGAGTCTTTAAAAACGTCTTCAAAACATTATTACGAAGTCCTGGCGGTTCTTACCATGAGCAGTTCTAGAAATCTATGGCGCCTCTCACCCCCGGTGACGAACCAATTAATACTGACCACAGCCCTGCAGAAACCAAATGGTTAAGGAGTCATTTCTATTACGGTAGCTCTAAGATTCTCAGAAAAAAATAAACTAATGGGTGGATGGCGCTCAATAAATGGTCCGCTTGACTCACATTATGGGAGGAAGGGGTCATAAGGAAGTGTGCACTGTTTTCTAACCAATGCTTGCTTTTTGGATTTGGAGACATGTAGAGGTTATAAGAGAAAAGCAGAGGAATAGGCTTCAGGATCTCTATCAGGTAGTCAGTCAGGGAAGCACTAATGAATATACAATGCAGATTCCTTAAAGAGAACCTGTCATCAGTTATCAAATTTCCAGTGCTGCATGTAAATGAAGCGGAGCGGTCCACTGGTCATGCCAGACCATCTCTACTTGTTACATGTTTTTCACAAAAGCACACCCTCTAACCCCCTTTAATGTGGATGATTTTGAAGGCGTCATCCACACACCGCTCTGAAGTCTATCGCCTGTGCCATGCGCTCGGCTGCGGGGGCATGCACAGATAAGCTGCTCAATTCTTCCAGCAAGTGGGATAGCTTATCTGCGCATGCACAGGCAGCTGAGCACACGGCACAGGCGAGAGACTTCAGAGCGGTGCGTGGATGATGAGTCAGCCTGGTGTCTTAAATGATTGGATAGCAGCCTTGTAGTTGACCATCCTGTGCTCAGATTGTCCAACTTAAAGGGGTGTTCCGGCTACGCAAAGTTGCTGTCAAATGAATGATTGTCAAAAGTTTTTAAAGTTTACTGTGTGGTTCTGTTTGGATTTTGTGTTTGTAGCTCTATAAACCATCACCTTCTCCTGGCGCTTCAGAAGGGTTTATTCACAGGTTGCCTTTGGATACGACCTAAAGGCATTCTAGTGCTACAGGTCGGGCTTGTTCAGTAAGAACAACCAGGAACAATTTTTTTTTCTCTTCTGTCTTAGGATTGGATTGCTGACCAACAACAGCACAGCGCTTAGTGGGGACAAGCACAAGTAGAAAGTACATAGTGGGGAATTATGTGAAGTGTAGTGTCAAGTTGCATATTGGCAGGGATGCAGCGGTCATCTTGTAAAATAATGATGGGTGTAAACATCAGAATTTCCCATGAGAACAAAAGATTGGGCATATTGAAATCCAACATGCTGGATTGTTCCTTCCCCAACACCTGTTATCAGAGAAGAATCAGGTCAACAACCTTAAATGTCAGATGGTTGACCAGTACTCCTAAAATCAGCAGGTTCAGCCAACATTCATCTCATGCATATGAGTGCCTTAAAGGGGTGCTAATTTTGCAGGCAACTTCTGCACATCTACTAGCTTGTGTTAGCCATCATTTCTGTAATATATTTACATTAAAAATGTTGTCGCTTCACCACTGTAAATTACTTTTGAAGTGGCTGCCACTAAGGGTCTCCCTTTCCGTTCTCTACAAACCACTCTCTGTTGTTAGGTACAGAGCTTCTGTAGTAACAAGGGATGTTTCTTTAGCAACAGGAGGAGGGACTATATTCACAGGGGCACTATTGTGCAGTAAAGGCTGGTTTAGACACAACACTTCTCACTCACAAATCGCTCAAAGCCGTCTTTTGAGCAAAAATCGTTGTGTCTAACTGCACTGACATCATGCAGTTTTCATTAACGAATAGCTGATCATTGTTTTTAGCATGTTGAAAGAGAACAATCAGCGTTATCTGGAGTTCACGGCGGGATACAGCTGATACTATTGTTTTAGCTGTATCCTACTCCGTGAACACAGCCGGGGTATGAAGAACACAGCGGTCCAGCTGTGTTCTGCATACCCAGCTTGGAGTGCTCAGAAGAGAACAGCTGGATGCAGAAGACAAGCGGCCCCACTTGTCTTCTGCATACCCTGCTTGGAGCGCAAGGTAATCGCTTATAACTGGCAATTTCACCTTGCCCTTAAATGCACACAATGATCATCGCTCAAAAGACATCTTTTGAGCGAATCATTATGTCTAAAAGGGGCATTAGAGGCTGCAGGCTGACAGGTCTGCAGACACTGTGGTAACAATCTCCACAGTCTCTGCCTATCCCGTGGTTACATCACGTGTGGATAGAATGCCCCTGAATGTCTGTATCATCCTGGGAGAGTAGAAGGGCGGGCATTCAGATATTGCCTCCATGCTGATTGGACCACAGACTGTGCAATACAGAAGAATAGAACCACAGGACAGAAAAATTGCAATGGTGCAAATATTCAGAACCTCCCAAAGGATGTATATTTATTGCTGACAATCGAAAAATACAGCGACATTTCGACTGTGCAATGCAGCATGAGAAGTAAGAGTAAGAGCCCTTTTACACAGGCAAATAAATTGTTCAGATTCCCACCATCCAGTGGTTATTTGAATGATTATCACTTAGTGTAAATGCATGCCTCGATTGCATGGCCAACGGGAATGTGTTCACTTCTCATTCGTCATTCCGTTTCTGCACACAGAAAACTGAAGGACAGATCAGCCCTTGTTAAGAGGCGGCCCTTCACTTATGAATAACTGCCTCTTTACTGTAAATGGAGGCAGGCGGGACGAAACGACTAAGTGATGATCCTTAGGCCTCATGTCCACGGGCAAGAGAAGAATTAAAATCTGCAGCGGATCACCCGCACGCGGATCCGCACCCCATAGGGATGCATTGACCACCCGCGGGTAGATAAATACCCGTGGATGGTCAATAAAAGAAGATCCGGCCGCGAAGAAGGGAAGACCAGCCCGGTCCGCTGCAGGTGAGTTTATTCTTATTTATTCTTATTTTCAGCCCTCATGTCCGCGGGGCAGGAGGGACCCGCTGCGGATTCTCCATGTAGAATCCGTAGCGGGCCTGATTTTCCCCGTGGACATGAGGCCTTACTGTGTAAAAGCACAGGAACAATTATTGCTGTGGCGTTCTGTCGGGCATCTGCATCCTACAGGTCGTCTCATGTAAAAGTAACCTAAGGAAGTCAGGACAGGAACTACTGGCAGAATGATAGGCTAGCCACATACCCCACCTCCTTAAATTGTTAACAGCAGATAGCAGAAAAATGGCGAAGACCACCTGAAAATCAGGATTTACAGCCATGAAACGGGGTGCAAACAGCAGCAAATGATGGTGAGGAGAACTGGTATATTTTAGAAAAACTGTTGAAAACTAAGATAAACTTTGTCATGTTTAAACCACCATGGAGATATTCTAGGATATAGCCTTTACCATTGAGCAATCATGGCTCACATTGTCTGCAAGCCAGTAGTCACAACATGGAATAATAGTCGGATTGCAGTTTTCCGCATGTTTAGTCCTTCCTTACTGATTAACTATAGTTTTTATAGGCTCATTGTGAGCTGAACGCTTCTGCCCGCTTGTTTTACTTGAGGACACTCACCCAGGTTTTCATGAACCTCATTTGTATGCTTTGAAAGTGCTCACATACAGTAGATTGATAAGAACTTTCAATTTTGTTGTTTGGTTCAGATGAAGTCACAGAAGATTCTATTAGTGGTATGTGAGTGCCCTCCAGTGGCCAAACGGTGCGATAGAGCGGATCTTCTAGTTTTGCCTTCTGCAATATAAACTGGCTTGTGAAGAGGTTTAACATTACATGTAAACCTCTCATACTGCTGCATAGTGCCGCTAGCTGCTGCTTTCATAAGGTCAGGACTAGAGATGAGCGAGCGTGATCGCTAAGGCAAACTACTCGAGCGAGTAGTGCCTTATTCGAGTACCTGCCCACTCGCTCTAAAGATTCGGCTGCCAGCGCGGGTGACAGGTGAGTTGCAGCGGTGAGCAGGGGGGAGCGGGGAGAGATTTCCCCTCTGTTCCTCCCCGCTCTCCCCCGCCGCTCCCTGCCGGCACCCGAATCTTTAGAGACGAGCGGGCAGGTACTCTAATAAGGCATTACTCGCTCGAGTAGTTTGCCTTATCGAGTATACTCGCTCATCTCTAGTCAGGACCTATAAGCGATCGATCTGCTATTGGCTGCAGCCCTTGTGATATCCCGTACACCGGGGGGGAGTGCAGCTGTAAGCACAGACCGGCGCAGGGGGCCAAGCATCAACGCAGAATAAGTTAGTATACCGGGACAAGACAACCCCTTTAAAGAGAGGAGCCGAAAAGCAGCGAAGAGAGCTGAGTGGGGACAGCGCTCGGGTGAGCATTGCAGTCCACTTGTTCTTGCGATCATCAGGGGTGTCAACAGCAGAACCCCCACAGTCTCTGTGACATGTCAAAAGTTTTTGAGAAGTGCAGTTACTGTTAACCCCCCTAATGTCACAGGACATAAGTTTACATCCTGGCAGGTTGATAGTTAATGTAACAAGATGTAAACTTATGTCATTGTATGGTACAGGCTCAGAAGTAAGCCCATGTCATCCCGCTAGCGGGAGCCGGCTGTGACTGATAGCCAACCTCCCGGTGAAAACACCAATCCCTCTGTAAACCGCTTACATGTCACAATCAATGTTCATCGCTACATGCAAAAAGTTCAGAGAAGGAGTTCCAGGGCTGATGGGTTGCCATGGCAACTTTATTCAATACACCGGTGTCTGGATGGGCCATGGCCCGTGATCGCTAATGTAAGCAATAATGCACTGCAGTACAGAAGTATTGCAATGCATTATCATGTTGATCATAGCTTTTATGGATCAGGTCATCAACAGAGACCTAAAAAAAAATGGGGAAAAAAATAGCGTAAAAAAAACACAAAAAAACTTTTTGCGCACTTTTAAATTTGTATAAAAAAATAAAACATTTTTCTCAAAACCTACATATTTGATATGATCGTATCTCTAACAACCTGTACAATAAATTAAACATATTATTTATCCTACACGGCAAAAAAAACTTAAAAAAAAACACCTAAAAAACAGGCAAAATGTTTGTTTTGTACGTATTGCCTCCCAAAAATACGCAATAAAAGTGATCAAAAAGCCATATGTTTCTCAAAATGGTTCCAATAAAAACGACAGCTCGTCATGCAAAAAACAAGCCCTCACAGAACCCCGACCATGGAAAAATAAAAAAGTTATAAGAATTTGAATGCAACGATGTAAAAAAAAATGTAAAAAAGGGGATTTTATTGTGCGAAAGTGGAAAAATGTGAAGAAATAATAATTTTGGTATCGTCATAATCGTACTTACCCACAGAAAAAAATATCATATCGCTTATGCTGCATGATTAACACTGTAAAGAAAAAAAAAATGGTAGAATTGATGTTTTTCTCTCCCTGCCCTCCCCAAAAAATGTCTAAAAGTTTTAGAAAAAATTATGCACCCAAAAATGGTACCAATAAACAACGTTTGCCATACAGAAAACAAGCCCTCATACGGCCATGTTAATAGACAAGTAGAAATGCTATGCCTTATGAAAAGTGGAGATGAAAATCCCCCCAAAATCATTGCGTCCCTTAAGGGGTTAATTGAATAAATGAAAAAGTACAATAAAACTATTTGTTTTAAATCAAAAAGAAATACATTTTTAAAAACGTATACGGTTTTTTTTCAGGGTTGCCCCTGCATGTTATAGCATAGTCTATTTGGCTCTTCTATACAGTAAAAGGTAGGTATATTGATATATGTATACTGGCCCGACAGGTGAATGTAGTCCTATGGATATGTGTAGCAATCCAGAATCCTGTTATTACAGGTTACCATTGATATGAAGTACCTTTCTATCTCCACCCACTATAAGGCATCAAGCTGGAGAAGATTGGGCAGGGATATAGTGTAATGCACAGCAGCAGATTTAGAATGTGTGCTTCTTTTGTTCTTCCTTTGTAACTTGTACAGGGGGTAATGTTAGTAAATGCATGGGTTCCTATGTGTATTAGTTCTTACATATGGCATAATTTGCAAGGAAGACGTAAAACGTGTACAGTACATTGCTAACTTCTGCGTTACTTCAGGAGACAGTATGAAAGGAGTAACATACTCCACTACTGCCTCTTCCTCCAGCATTTCCACCTCCAATGACTCTCGCAGTAGGTTTGCAGGGGTATTTGATGGATGTTCTGAACTTGAACCTGAACTACTGTTTTCCTGATGATTCCCTCATGCTCTTCTTGGCTACATTTACTGCATGTTTGGCCAATCTGACTACTCTAACATTATACTCCACTGGCATCACTTATTCACTCTGATCTCTGTTGCTTGACCTTTGGCTAGACCAACTGTATTCACACATATTCCCCAGTACCTCCTCCAACTAGTCAAGCCCTATCTATCTGCGCCACTCTCCCGGGTCTCTTTTGGTGACTTTGATTTTTACCCATAGCAACTGTGCCTCCAACTATTCCCGGTTGGTCTAATTTCCCTCCTAGTAGACGTTATCCAGGAAAGTAATCATTAGACAAGCTAGTCCACCGTCCAGTTGGTTCCTTCTCTAAGTCTTACTAGATTGACTCTGACAATGACTGTAACTAGCATCTACTATGTCCGCTCAAGTTAAAAGGAAAATATATTGTTAAAGGGGTTTTCAGCTTTAAAGAGTGGTTACGTATTCTCAGGATAGGTTACCAATAGCAGACAGGTGGGGACCCCACAATCCGTTGTTCGTCAAGCCACTGTCATGGTGTATGGAGCAAGAAGTAGATAGTTCTAAACATTGTGCAAGGCCCCAGTGGCCCAGCTTTCATTCAAGTGCCCCATAAGTAGTCCATGTGGTCGTAATTTGGTCCCTGGGTGGTGACGCCTATAGTAGTCCACATTCCTTGATCTTACTTGATATTCAGGTCGTTCTTACATAGCTACGATGTGTGTTGTAGGTCATGAATAGAGTTGAGCGAACGTACTCTTCTGAGCTTGATGCTCGTTCGAGTATTAGCATACTCGAAGGTGCTCGCTACTCGAGCGAGCACCATGCCGTGTTCGACCCCCCCAAGTTTTGGCCCCTCCCCGCTGTGACGCTGTGCATGTCAACAGCAGTTTGTGGCTGGCTGGGCGGAGGAGAGAGAGAGAACAAAAATAAATAAAGCTCGAGTCTCCCATTGAAGTCAATGGGGTTCGTAACTCGAATGGAGCTCTCGAATTTTACGAAAAGCACGACTCGAATAATGAGGACCCGAGCATTTGGGTGCTCGCTCATTTCTAGTCATGATCCAAATGCAGGATCCAATCCAGAAAGCCTAAAAATCCAATGTAGAAGGCATAGCCTATCCCCAAGGAGGCAAAAGCAGCCTAGACTAAAATAGTACCGCCACCATATGTCACTGTCCCTTTGATAACCTGGGGTGTGAATTTCTTTTGTTTGTTTCCTTACATAAACTTTTCTGTTACAGTCATAACTCTGACATTTGGATTCATCAATAAATACAACTTCTTCTTCAGTGAACCACTATGAAATGCTGGTGTGTTTGCCTTCTTAAGAAGTGGGTAAGAGACTGATACTACCACTAGCTAGCCTTCTTTTGACAGTGCTTATCTTATGTCTCTCATTCTGTATTCAGAACAGTCTGTATCTGTGATTAGGTTGCTGTTCTCGCTCAGTGAACAAAGCCTTATGTATTGGTTTTCTGATGGTGCCGTCACTTTTGGTCTTCTTGACTGTGATTCAGATGCTATTAGAGTGCCATTTACAGCCCCCCCTAGAAACATTCAGTATAGCCATTGATACTGTGAAAAGCCATTCTCTGCTTTAGAATAAGGGCTCATGCACACGGACATGGAGCCATAAACAGAGGTCTTGTGGCCGCGATGCCTCCATACAATGGTGTACAGGCTTCATCAGGCACCATGCATTGGGAAATATTCTTCCTAGAAGCTTTGTATACAAGGAAGGAAGAAAGACATTTTGGTTTCTATCAATTTTGTAGAATTTTTGGGTCAGTGGCATTTTTTACAAATGCAACAGACTCTTTGTATGGCATTTTGTTCCGGCATTCTTTTTAAAGAGAGTCAAAGACAGATGTATACAACTGTATATTCTTACAGTTTCATATGTATCATGGGACAAAAGTTAAAGGGGTTATTCTTCTTTAAGGTATTGATGGTCTATCCCCAGAATAGAGCATCAATAGTCCCCCTACTGATCAGCTTTTTGCTGGACTGCTGCACTCATGCACTGAACTGATTTTTGAAGGAAACAGGTAACTCCATTCCCATTGCAATATCCCATCTTGGTATTACAGGTAAAGTTCCCATTTAAGAGAATAGGAATTCTCTTGTGTGCGATATGAAGCCTGGCCACTTCAGTGGGAATGGTGCTGACCACTTACTGCAGAAATCAGCTCAGTGCATGAATGCAGCAGTCCGGCAAATAGCTGATTGGTGGTAGACCCCTGCTGATCTACTATTGATGGCCTATCCTGAGTACAGTCCATCAATAATTTCAAACTTGACAACCCCTTTAATACATGTATCCCTTATTTACTAGGGTTTTACTAAAATCAAGATTTTCTCCAAAATGACGAGTCATCACAATGACTTAAAGGGGTTTTCTGGGACATAAAAATAAAAAGTTATAACAGGTTAACATGAAGACAGATTGAATACTCTCCTATTCTGGTGGCTCCCTGTCCAGCACTGAAGCCTTGGTGCCCGCCACATGGAACCAAGAGGAAGATATGGCAGGTCACGTGCCATTCATTGTGCACATGACTGCTCAGCCAGACACAGGCTTCAGCGGTGATTCTTTCAGGGCCTTTGACCACCGCTTCTTCTGAGTTTTATGCAGTGGGCACCAGGGCTGCAGCATTAGACAGGGAATCATCGGTTTAGGTGAATATCCATTTTTTCTTCATTTTAAGCTCTTACAACTTTTTTTTTCATGTCCCAGAAAATCCTTTTAATGAAGACGTTAGTAACCCCAAAGAAGTTACTAACACTTGACATAGGGATTTATTGAAAAGAATTATGTGTAGAGGGTAATAAAATAAGTTGCTTCTCACTAAACATTTGCTATTTTTATTTTCGCTACTCCAATAAAAATCTCCTCTCTATCTCTGCCTCAAACACGGGGCAGGCGGTACCATGAGGACAGAGAGCGCCAGATTCACTTTTTTTCCCAAGTTGATGTGGCAATTTGTAAGAGGCAGCTATCTTCACTGCAATTAAAATTTTAATCAGAAGTTTGTAGCTCTGCACATAAAAATAAATTGCAGTCATTTAGAATTGTAATTTAATCACTTTAATAGCTGACATATGTGAAAGATCTCCTCCATCGCTACAGTATGCATTGTACTGATCACTCAAAGAGAAATATACCAGGCAGACCTCGTTTGTTTTGTAATTAAAATGAGAAACTTGAACATAGGTTTCATTGACGGCTATAGTCGCCCGCTGCTGGGGGCTTTTATTGTTATTAAAACGAGTGATAATTTGTTGATTAGTACATATATATATATATATATATATATATATATATATATATATATATATATATATATATAGGTTTATTGTGGCCTCTATAAGATCTGAATGGTGTTTATGCTTGGGGTGTTTTCACATCTGCGCTTAGGGTTCCGCTTTCCTGCTGTGCTCCAGGAGCAGGAAACAAGAATCCCCATGGCCAAACCGCTCCATCTCTGGACAGAACCGAACAGTGTCGGATGGACCCTATTGACTATAATGGAGTCCATCCACTTTCCACCCAGTTTTTGGATGGAAGAAAAAGCACTGCATGCTGCACTTTGCCTCTCGGTAGCTTAAGCCGGATCTGTGACATAGCCTTCGACCGGAGGTTCTAACATAGATGTGAAACCATCCACAGCTAGGTTTTCCTTCACCCAGGTCAAAGATTCCATCCACTGTCCTGGCCCTGTGTCTGTGGGAAAATATTTCCATGAATACATATATTCAAGTACCACAATCTTTCTCAGCAGGAACTCATTTGATAGATAAATGCAGATCTGAGCAGGATTAGACTCTTTACTCAACATGTTTGGACTCTATGTTTGACATACAGATGTATCCACTTGTAGCCTAGCTCGAATTTGGTTAAGGAATTCAATTTCTCATGAAATCAATTATAGAGACATATAGGATAAAGATCTCATGACAGAGTATCACAATATCGTGCTTTTTTGAACATATTGGAACATATCCAGCCAAAAGGAAAGTTACAGGGCACATCTGTATTGGACGTATACATTTAATGTGCCCATAGAGTTTTATTGGTAGAAGTCAGTCCAACAGATTCGTATTGGCACCCTAGACATACATGTCAATAGCACTTCTTGATATGTAGCTCAATTGTGGGATCCAAACGTGATCAAATGGGTTCCTACCCTATAATATCTGTGTTAATATATATGCATTATGCTCCTAAGCAAATTTATACAACAGTGTTGAACCCGTATTCTAGAGCCTATTTTCTATGCTGCAATTGTTCTAAGCCAGGTTACTTTCTAGGTTTATTTCTAGGACTATCAGGAAATACATATTTCCATGGTTGATAAAATTGAAAATAGGCACAAGTCCAACGTACAATCCTACTGTGTTGATCCAGAGAAAGGCAAACCCTCTCCATGAGGTGGACACCAGTCACCCCGTATTTGGTAAAAAAAATGTCTTGACAATCAGAATAAATCCCTGGATTAACTTCCCATCACTTCACAATGTTTTTACAGCGACCAAAGGGTGCTTTCTTACGGCTCAACAAGGGCTGGAGGATGAATGCCAATCAACAAGAATGGTGCACATTTAAATGGCCTTAACATGGGCCAAGTCAAGTAGCCTTAGGGATTATTGATCATGCATGCAATCATTCGCCCCCATAGAGTTTCATCACTGCCGGCAGCGTATTCTACATTTACACGGGAAGGTATGCTGCCAAGAATGATGATTTTAAGGTTCCGTGTAAAATATATGATCACTCAACAAACGAGCATTTGCTTGTTTGCCAGGTCATCGGTGGCACCTTTATATGGACAGATGATCGTGTAAACCAAAGTTCATTCATGATCATCTGCTACCCTAACAACAATCTGGGCAGGATCCTTTGCTGTCACAGTCTGGAGTAGGCATGCATATGCTGTATCTATTAAAAGCACTAACTAAGATTTTGTAGGTAGATAATGAACATTTTTGTTTGAAGTTTCATTTTGGCTCAGCCGTCGGATTGTGGAACCGGATTTCAAAGCAGACCTTGTATGTACCAGCTCGACATGTGAAGAAGTTGCCCATTAACCAGTCCCAATCCTGCAATAATGAGAGTCTTAACAGTACCAAACATCTCTAACTCCCTGCTTTAAAGACATCAGAATTGAAATCTTAATCAAATATTTCACACATGAGCAGTTCCATGAGCAGGAAAACAGATTGAGCAGCTATAAATTCTTAAATTGCTGTAACCAGCTTTTCATTTTACATCTCACTCGGGAAAAGTTCTCCTTCCAAGCTGCAAAAAATGCATCTGTTTTAGTTTACCACAACTTTACCAGCAATATCCAGTCTTTGTAAATGGCCAATATAATCCAAATGTTGTCTGATAAGCAGTAGTATAATGACAAAGACCACAAACAGCAAATTACACTGAGCTAGAGAGGGTTTTTTTTGCAAGTTGGAAATCGAAATGAAATTGAACGGAAAATGGGAGTGTGAGGCTTCCTTCCCACAAGTGTATATCGGCCCGCCGTTTTCACGGACGGCCAATATACGCTGTGGTCTGAGGCATTGAATTCCAATGCATCAGATCACATGGTCGTATTCTCGTGATGTAAAAGCGCCCGGCCGGCCAATATGGTGCTGGGTCATTTTACGTTGGGCCCAAAAGATAGTCCTGGAACTATCTTTTGGTCCGGAATACGTTGGTCGTTGCATGGGCTCCTATGGGAGCCCATGACAGCGGCCTTAGGTTGGAGGGAGTTTAGCAGCTTGGCTGCTAAACTCCCTCACTCTACTCTCCTCCCTGCTCGCTCTTTGCAATGGGAGGGTGCTAGGCTCCGCCCCCTCCCTGCCCCTTGTCCGCAACCAGCAATGGGAGGAGGTGGGATGGTGCTGCACTTAGCTTCACCCCTGTACACCCCCTCCCATTGCAAAGAGCGAGCGGGGAGGGGAGCAGAGGTGAGCCTGTGAAGGGGAGGGAGGGGAAAGAGGTGACGGCATGGTAGCCTTGGCGTATATGTGCTAGGGCTCATGCCATGTGAACAGGTGCACAAACGTTAGATTTGTGCACCCGTTCAGGAGCTTTAACGCCACAGATGTTAGCGTATATCGGCCAACCGTGAAAACAGCGGCTGATAGATGTTCGTGGGATAGAAGCCTTAGGGTGTGAATGGTGCCATGAAGAGTGTTGAAAATATCATTGAGGTATAGCAATTGTTAACATGACTGGCACAATGTGATACCTAGTGTTATGTTTGTGGAGGGCACAAGTACAGCACCCTTCATGGACATCACCATCATAAACAACCTTGGCTTGATGGACTTTGCCTAAAAGCAAGGTGATTGCCCTGAAAGTGGCAGCCCCATGTCTTGAACCTAGGGGGCCTAGTCTGTCCCTAGCTGGAGGATAGGGAAGAATATATAGCAGATGGACAAGCTAACAGAGCTAAGCAAAGGTGAATAAACTACACAAGTACAAAGCTGACAGGAGTCCGCAGTCACACCAAACATCACAGTTAGGACATCATTCAGACACAATCATGATTTATGCATTTATAAACCTTCAGACGGAGGGAACAGACAGGACATGACTCAGGCATCCGACAAATACTTTGATGGAGGGGGAACAGACAAGACATGGCTCAGGCATCCATAAAATCCTTGGATGGAGGGAATAGACAGGAAAAGACTCATGCTTCTAGCAAACCATTTGGTGGAATGTACAGACAAGACCCAAACATAGACAAAATTGGATCCAGACATGAGAAAGACAGAGATACAGAGAGCAGGAAGTCAGTAGAATAAACAATTTTTATATTAGGGCAGGATGAAAACAAAAACACGTCCATAAAAACTGATTGGCCAGCTGAGGAAACATCTCCCTGTTAGCCAATCAGTCTATACACTATAAGAGATGATGATGTAGGGTAGAGGAGAAGGGAACATTAAAACTGGGGGATTTTAGGACAACACCTAAGAGTTTTCTGCAGTGACCATTAAACCCTGAGGGATTTCCAAGAGATGACACCTAAAAGGCACTGCCCAGTGCCTACTCACTGGGCCCATGCACCAAAGGTGCCATCATGTGTACTGAGGCTGATGACATGACGCTATCCCAGTTCCACTTCCTGATTACAACCAGCACACCACAACACCTAAATTTACAATATTGTAGTACATTATAATTAAGTTATCATAATGCATTAAATGTCAAGCTAAGATTTGCTACATCTGAACAACAGCATAAATAGAAATTTTGCAAAATAACATTAGAAATAGCATAATTCACACTTCCGTTTTGTGTGTGGATGCAATATAATCTAAAGTAGTGTTCTGATTGCTTATTGTTAGGGCTCAGTCACACAGGCGTTTTAACGTCCAATTATTCGCGCTTTTAAAAAGATTGCATTATATAGAACCAATGCTTTCCAATGGCAGCGGTCACATGTGTGAATTTTACATGCGCAAAAATGTCTGTGGCGAAAATTATAGGACACCGTTTCTTAAAACGCGGCTAGCTGCGGCATGGGTATTTTTTGAATGTGAATCCCCTGGATGCTGTCACATCCAGGGGTTTCACCTAGTGCTCAATGGGGCCGGTGGCAGCAGCGCTGACCCCATTGAGAACATACAGTGAAGATCGCGATCCTCTGGCACAACTGTGACAGCTGTGGCAGAGGAGCGCGATGTTCTCCCATTGAATTCAATGGAGTTGGTGCTACAGCCGGCTCCATTGAAAGCAATGGGTTGCCGGCAAGCCCTGAAGTGATTTTCGGGGAAGGGCTTTACATATGATCCCTGAAATGTGTAAAAAATTAAAAAATATATATACTCACCTCTCTGCAGCTGCTGGGGCTCAGGTGCATCCAGCCGGGTCTTCTCCTGCACTGCTCTTAAGTGCTTTCAGCAGGCGGGGATTTAAAATCCCCGCCTGCTGAAAGGGTTGCCTCTGATTGGCTGAGCACTGTGACCAATTAGAGGCAGCTCTCAGTTATTGAATGACAGCTGAGAGCTGCCAATGCTTTCACAGTGTTCAGTGACAAGGGGACTCCCCGCGGAGATGAAGAAAAAATTTGCACGTTAAAACGCCCATGTGACTGAGTTCTAAAAGAGTCTGTCTCACAAAAAGTATCTAATCAGTAGGGGTCCAACTGCTGGGACCCTGACCAATCACAAGAACAACTACTGCTCCATTAAAAGACATTCGCAACCCCTATGCTCATGATTGTGGGGATCCAAGTGGTCAAACCCTCATTGATCACATGTGGATCTTTTTTTAGGACAACCTTTATAAATGAAGGCAAGTCAACTATATGATCCTGTATAGCCCTACTGGAAGTATTTAAAGATTGATTAATTACAAGGTGTCCTGTAAACTAAATTTGGGCTCACTGCAGCTGGGGCACTGTCATTAAGAGCGGGTACATCAGTAGTACATTGTATACAATAAACAGCGGATTTGCGGGCAGACAGCAGGAGACAGTGAGTTTAGGAGTGACATCCCCGGACTCAGCAAGCAACCCAGTACCTATCAGCCTATAACTTTAGTTTATGAATCTCATAGGAGCTAATCGAGTCCCTTAAAACTCTTCATTATTTCACTGCTATCCATGAGCAGGTTATGCGCCAATTATGCCAGCCTTTGGCCTGCTACAGAAGGTTCAGGGAAACTGCCTGGCATTTGAAATTCCTCCATCTTCTGTGCTGCAGGATCTTTGATAACATTAGGGATTTGCCTTGTACTATATCATGTAAGCACCATATAGCAGTATTTTTGAAGAGGAAATATCCCATCACTGTATGGCGGTACTATTAGCATACTCTATGATAAAACTATGTGAACACTGGCAAAATTATTTGGGTAATTTACAGTAGGGAGATACTATATGAGCATGGTATGGCAGTATTATGTGAATTCAGCATAGCATAACTGATCTGACTGGTAGTATCTCTGTATAATTGTACTGTATTGGGCTTGGACCCCAAATCTTTAAAAGAACACTAGCAACATTCCTAGCTACCACTGATAACCTGCAATGCTGCAGCAGATGCATTAGGCTGGCTTCATACTGTCACGCGGAAGGCCTAGATTATGGAGCGACTGGTACCCAACTTTCTGAGACTCTGCATGTCAACTGGACAAGCGACAATCACCTTCTGCCACAACTCTACAGCAATCCGCCTGGCCCTGTGCCCAATATAGCTTAAATTGCAAGCTTGAAGTCATAAGAATACCGGCTGATTTGTACCCAGCTTTCCCAGGTTCCTGCATGTATTTGAAGCGAAAACTCAAATCATCCACATGGCGCACTCCAGGGCTCTACAATGCTCACGCAATACAATCAAACACTGCCACCACCAATGTTCATGGGCATTCGTCCCGAATGCAAATTACCTATAGGTGTATCTTTAGAGATATGATTTCTTGTTAACACTGATGAGGTTCTCTAATAAATTTAAAGTTTAATTCTAAAAATTAGTAGTGCTTATTTACAGAAAAATACAAAAATGATGCATTAAGATAATCAGCAAGAGACTTACATAAGATATTACAGACAGTAAAATAACAGGGATTAAAGTAAGAGAGTTACCATTCTTATGTGTAGAGTCGCACGAATGTCGGGCAGTCCTCACGTATGTGACCTCCGGGGGCTGACCCCAAGCACATGTCCCTGTGCGATTTTTAAACCCTCAGTGGGGTAACTCCCAGTTAGCTCTTTCCATCCCCCATGATGGTCTACCTTACCTTGAATCACATAATCCCTGAAATTCATATTTTCTTCCTAACTCCGTGTGGGTGGGACCCACAAAGAAAATATAACGGCAAAGTTTCCTCTCGTGAATTTACGTACGGTTTGAGCCCACAAAAGACTGTGTTGACATATATATTTTCCAAGATATGCATTCTGCAGTCTCTGAGCGTCACACAAGGATTGGAATCTCAGCATCATGTTCGTGGTGATACAACATTTCACAAAATATCCTTGTCAGCGGGCTGCAACGTACAGATCAGTCATAATGGCCAAATTACAGTTTTTCTTTGTTTGAATTTTGGCTTCAAAAAGTTATCAGGTCTGGCTGAAACCAACTACACAAGGGGGAGGAGAACTTAGTGACTCGCGAAGGGCCAGTTCCTGTCCTTATCTCCTAATATAAACATTTGCTAGCTCTGGGTTTAGCAGGACTATAGTATAATACATCAGAGACCCCCCTGGAGGGATGTAACAGTCTTTCTGAAGCCTGTTGCTTCAAAGCGTCCTACAGCACTCAAGATCGGCAGTAGAATTATGTGCAGATTTCATTGTGCATTTTTTGTGCAGGAATTTAGTGTGAATTCATGGTGTAAACTTTACGCTGTGTGTAAAAGTAGCATAACTCTACCCTGAAATTTGGGGCATAATACATAGGCCCTGACTGGCCAGATCTTGCAACCAGTGGAGTGCCGCCAATGTAGGTAGATCACATGACTGCTACGAGCCATTGGGACAGGGAGACCGGGGGTGAATGGCCTTGCCCCCTGTCCCACCACTAACTTTAATCACCTTTCCCTGAATGTTCGGCGAACGACACGATTCTCTCAGTAACTTACAATACAGGCGTTAGCCTCCGCACGCAGACAGTAGTATTCAGACCAGCTATACTGCAAGTTACAGAGAGACTTGTGTTGTTCTGCTGGCCGATAATTCTGAGAAGGGGAAATCAAAGAGTTGGGATATTATTATCTTATGGAGCCCAGAGAGCGGACACTTATCTTGTGGGACCACAGAGAGGAGAAACTATTATTTTGCGGGGACAGAGTGAGGGAACCCTAGTACTTTGTATGGCTATAGAGAGGGGACACTAGTACTTTGTGGGGCGAGAGAGAGGGAACACTAGTACTTTGTGGAGCCGCAGAGAAGGGACATTAGTATTTTGTGGGGCCATAGAAAGGGGCCACTAGTACTCTATGGGGCCAGATAGAAGGAAAACTAGTACTTTGTGGGGCCACAGAGGGAACACTAGTACTATGGGGGGTTACTAAGAGGTCCATTTGGGATAGTAGCAGGATGGGGAAAGTGTGTTGAAGAATACCTTCATGGCCATCAAGACCCAGATGAAGAACAAAAACAGACATCACTAATCAGAGGAGACATCACCTGTGATCATTGGCAGTAACTGCACTGTAAACACTATCACAGTGTAGAGCTGCTATCTGATTAGTATATGGTGACTGCATTATTTAGAGTTACACAAGAGCTGTCTCTAAATGTTTTTTTTTTTGGGGGGGGGGGGTTGTGGGGGAGGAGGCAATTCTAAATATCACTATGATGCCCCATGACTTTTATGCACTCCCCTGCTTACAACACTTATATGACAGAAATATCTAGTTACTAGGATTTCTTCTGGTTCTCTTCTGCATATGTTTATGTATACAACATGGTCTATTCGATAGAAATACTCTGATTTCAGCTGCACAATGCCCCCGGAGGAATATCCTATATAAATGGAAGACTAGGATCCACCACCTTGTGATCCGGACACGGAGGATCTAAACAAGCAGATATTTTGATGCCGCAGTTCTAATCTAAAATTCGGAAAACTTGAAGCTGCATAATTACATCTCAAGTTTTGACTAGATGCCTTCTACATTAACCCTTCTGCAAAAACCAGTCATTTAACGTCACATCCTATTTTTCCTCTCGGTACTGAATGTGACAACCCTATGGTACGCGTTTGGCTTTAAAAAAAAGCTTTATAAATATTTATATACAGTTAAATATATACCTGCATACCCAGCAATATTTAAAAGCAATTAAGTATCCCTGACCTAAATCTCACATAATAGGGCTGCAGCTATCCAGGTGCTATCTCATTGGAAGAGTAACTGGTTTTGACACGTAGTTGTCAGAGGCTCATTGGAAATCCTTCCTGAGATTTAACGTGCCAGCCATGTTGCTGCGAAAAGAAGGTATTTTCAGTGTTCTGAAGGCTCCCAAAACTTGGCAACTGAATCTCCAGTCTGCTTACACTGCATTGCTGCAGCTGTCACAAAGGATAATGGTGTCAAACAGCAGCGAAACTGCTTTAAAAGTTACTGTTCTGCCTTGCGATGCCAAACATATGCCAAATAAATTACTTACAACACCTAAAGGGAACAAGGGTCTATTGATTTTATTATAAATGACTTATGTTCCGGATGTAAACATCGTGAGTGTTCTGCCTTATCATGATATTACTTGGTGAATGTTAGTTACTAACACTAATGTGCTGACATCAGCTTTCAGTAAGTATATGTACAGTAGGTTCACCAAAGGCGAGAAACTGCAAAGACTGCAATTCTTTAATACTCTTCTATTAATATTCTCTCATAATTGCTTCCTTTACATATCAGATATGGAGCGGGGGAGCCTCGGGGAATTCTAATTCCCATAAATAGGAACTCAGATGTGTTACCATTGTTAGCTGGTGGGCTGCCAAGGTGTTACTGATTCTAACTAGGACCAGGGGCACAACTTCCGCCGTGGCACCCATTGTGGCTGCTATTGGGACTGGCAATCTTGGCTCCCCTGAGAATGCAGTTACTATAAAATGGGAAAGTGGCAAAAAAAAACTGCCTATACTCAACTGTGATGCTCCATTTGTTGCTTTGTGTTCCGTCTAATGTAGGCTTCCCTTGCTGACCGGCAGTCTTTCACATGTCTTAAAAACTAGTGACTATTGCATCCAGTCACTAGCCTCAGTCACCAGTACCAATAGTGAGACCAGGGAAGAACCACAGCCATCTAATGCACGAAAGGCACATGGCCAGCTTCTGAAAACCGAGTAGAGTCTACATCGAAGGGAAGTGGACAAGCAAGGGAAGTCACATAGTGAGTATATGCTGCTTTCTTCTACAGCACGAAAGGGGGCATTAATATTTAAGTGAAGGCATACAGGGGGGCATTATTATTTTTAAAGTATGGGCGTACAAGTGGCATTATTACTAAAGTGGAGGCAAAGGGGGCATTATTTATAAAGTAAAAGCATACGGGGGCATAATTTCTAAAGTAAAAGCATATGGGGGCATTATTACTAAAGTGGGGGCATACAAGGGGCAGAATTACTGAAGTGGGGGCACTATTAATAAGGTGTGGGCAAAGGGAGTGCTATTACTAAATTGGAGACATACAAGGGTAGTCTTACTAAAGTTAGGGCATACAGGGAATATTGTTACTGAGTATGGGCATAAGGGGGTATTTTTAATGTGTGGAGAGAACTAAAAGCAGCACTTTCTATGTGGGGCCTACAGGGACTCAAAGGGGGGGTTCTATTATTGTGTCTTGCACTACAGGTGGTATTATTACTATCTAGGGCACTATGGAGGGGGTGATTTTGTAGAGGTATGAAAAACATATGGAGGGTGTTGGAAAAGCAAGGATCCAAAGATGTATGTGTGTCAAATTCTGCAGAGACAAGTTGTGACCAGGAGAGATTGTCATTGTGGTCCAGGCTGGGTGGAAAAGATATCAAAAGTAAATGACTTCAGTTGTTGGGACTCAAACCTGCGACCTCCTGTGCTCCAAGCAACAGCTCTTCCCAGTGAGCTACCAGCCTGCTGAAAAGCTCCTCTGCTGAATCCTGTCCTTGTTCCCTGATCCTGCTCCTATTTCCCTGTCTTGCTCCCCCCCCGTTCCTTTGATTAGGCACACTATAAAAGTCTGGCCCTGCCACTTCCTCCCTGCGTGATTATTAAGCTTCCAGACAATAATCAAGCTTCCTGCTTCCCTGCTCCTTCATCTCTAACAATTGTTCTATGTACTGACCCCTGGCTTCACCTCAACTCTGCTTCCTGCCTGCTCCTCTTGTACTGCAAACGATGCTACCTGGATACCGCCTACTGACTGTAACAGGAAGAAGGTATTATTTATTGTCAACCTGCGCACAGATGAGGCACTTGCATATGTAGAAACCAACAGCAATCTCCTAGACAGTTTTGATGCCCTCACTACCACTATAGATCAAGTCTTTGATGACCCGAATCACTGTGCCACAGCAGAGCGTAGGTTACATAACCAGCGACAAGGGCAATGCTCTGTTGCCAAATTTACGGCGGAATTTCGTTGTGTGGTGACTGATTCCACAGTGAACCTAGCCACCCAAAATAGTCAGTTTTGACGAGGATTAAGTCAATTTAATCAAAGGATAATTATCAAAGCCAGTAAAAGATGAGTTTTCCAGAGTTCAGACCCCTGACAATTTGGGGGACTTTATTCGGTTATGTATTCGAATTGATCAGAGACTCACAGAATGAAAAAAGGAGAAGCTGCTGGTTTTTGGGAACCATCCTGCTTATTCTTTCCATCAACCAGCGTTTAGCGCCCAGAAAAGAGCTGAAACTGTACCTGAGCCAATGCAGATTAATGTCATTCGCAAACCCCTTTCCTTAGCAGAGAAGGAAAGGCATTGTACAAAGAATCTATGTCTCTATTGTGGGGGCTCGGGACATTATGCTGTTAATTTCACCAACAAGTTCCAAAAGACTATTGCCTTTACCAGTACTAAGAGCATAGGCAGATTTAATGTCCCAAAACAGCTGAATTCGGGGTCACAAGCTATCCCATCGATAACTCAAGATAAAGATGAGATAAGTCCCCCATCTTTTCTTTTCGTCATTCCCATAGAGGTCCTAATTGGGGACCAAAAATTACAAAGCTATGTTAGATTCTAGGGCAGGAGGAAATTTCATGGACTTTAAATACACTCTTGATAATAATATTTCAAGCAGGACAAAACCCATACCTATCGATAAGGAAACCGTTGGGGGATCACTGTTGTCTTTGCGGCATGTAACTCATAAGACAATCAAACTTGATATCATTATCAAAGCTGATCATCATGAAACTATTAGTTTCTATCTTATTTCTTCTCCCTAGTTCACAGTTATTCTAGGAATCCCTTGGTTTTCTACCCACAATCCTTTCATCAACTGGGATTCAAGGACCATTACCTTCCCCTCTGAGTATTGTAAAGAAACATGTCAAATGTTACTTGCCCACCCTTGAACATATCCAAACCACTAAAAACTGTCAGCAGAATCCTGATAAGTTGCCACCGTCTGCAGCAAGAAAAAATCCCAACACCTACCCCTTCAACAGCATATGATTGCCCAAAAGAATTGCTCCCTAAAACAACCATTCCTTTCGGGCGAATTTACAATCTTTCCAAACCAGAATTAAAGGTACTCAAAGAATACCTGGACGAAAATCTAAAGAAAGGTTTCATTCGACCTTTATCTTCCCCAGCTGGGGCACCTCTGTTCTTTGTAGAAAAGAAAGACTCAACCTTGCATTGACTATAGGGAACGAAATAAAGTTACTGTCAAAAATCGCTACCCTCTCCCCTTAATCCCTGAATTGCTGGAAACGCTCTGTTCTGTCAAGATTTTTACCAAACTTGATCTGAGAGGGGCCTATAATCTTATATGGATCCGCCCAGGAGATGAATGGAAGACCACTTTTAGAACACTAGATAACGACATTTTGAATACCTGGTTATGTCTTTTGGCCTTTTTAATACTCCTGCCACCTTTCAGCATTTTATTAATGATTCCTTTTTTTGGATGAATTTATTGTTGCTTACCTCAACGACATTCGTATATTTTCTAACAGCTTGGAGGAACATCGCAGGCATGTCCAGCTAGTCTTGGAACGTCTCCAAAGGAACCATCTTTATATTAAACTGTAAAAATGCGAGTTTGAACAAACCAAGATCCAAATTTCTTGGATATATCATCTCCCTAGATGTTCTGAGTATGGACCATAGTAAAATTAAAGCTGTAGTTGAAGTTTACAAACTTTTACTGGAGATTCATAAAAGACTTCTCAAAGATTATTTTACCAATGACTTTGCTCATCAAGAAAGCCCAAACACATTCATGGTCTGCACCATGCTGTGGTGGGCGCTGTCTTGTCTCAATGAATTGGAGACAAGATGTAACTGCACCCATGTGCATTTCTGTCTAATATCATGTCATCTGCTGAAAGAAACTATGACCTTGGAAATAAAGAACAGTTAGCCATTAAAATTGCCCTCTCCGAATGGAGACATCTTTTGGAAGTGGCCAATCAACCTGTAATTGGCCTTACTGACCACAAAAACCTAGAATTTATTCATGCAGCTAAAAGACTGTCAGCAAAACAAGCAAGTTGGGTCTTATTTTTCTCCATATTTAATTTTACCATCTCTTATCAGCCTGGTTCAAGAAAGAGCAAGGGCAATGCCTTGTCCAGGATCCTTGCTGAACCGGAGGAGGGGTCTATGAGTCAGACTGCAGAATTTTTTCCCCAAAAAAATTTCTGGTAATACTTGACTCAAAGGAATTCTTAACTAAGTTCAAAGATGAGTAACAAAATTATTCCTTTTCCAATCATCCTCCTAAGGAAGTGGACCTCTCTTTTAAGAAGAGGTTTTGGATGCAGGAAAACAGGCTGTATGTTCCCAATTCTGTTCAACTTGAAGTTCTTAAACTTGTCCATGATTCTAAACTTGCAGGCAATCTTGGAGTTAGGAAAACTCTGGAATTACTGATTCCTACATTTTGGTGGCCTAATTGTAGTAATGATGTGAAAAAAATATATTGCCTCTTGTGTAACGTCTGCGTGAAATAAGACACCACAATATTCTCTGTTAGGACTTCTTCAACCACTCCCAGTCCCATCCAGGTCTTCGGGATCAATGTCAATTAATTTTATTGTGGGTCTTTCCCCTTCTATAGAAATGACTACCATCCTTGTTGTGGTGGACCAAATCACAAAAATGGCACATTTTATTCCCACTAAGGAGATTTCTACTGCTGAAAAAACGGTGGAATTAATGAACAAGGAGATATGTAGACTGCATAGCATTCCTGATAACATAGTTTGTGATAGAGGTGTTCAGTTTACCTCAAGATTTTGGAAAAGCTTCTGTACTGCCTTAGGGATTACTATCAACCTGTCGTCTGCCTTCCATCCTCAGTGCAATTGCCAGATCAAAAGGATCAACCAGACTCTTGAGCAATACCTCCGCTATTTCATTTCCTACCTCCAAGATGATTGGGCAGACTACTTGCCTACAGCAGAATTCGCCTTTAACAACTCAAGACATAGTTCTACATCCCAAAGTCCTTTTTTTGCTAAACTTGGCTTACATCCAGTATTTATTCCTAACTTTCCTGTGAATACTACCACCCCCTATGGTCGCTCACAGGCTAACAACCTTATGGGAAACTCAGGAAAAACTGAAAGAAATGCTACAAGAGGCCCAGGAACACTACAAAAAGGCAGCAGTTAGACATTGCAAAGCTCCCCCTACCTAAGGTTTGGCTATGGCCAATGTGTTAAAACAATATTCACCTGTTAAATTCCAGTTACTCCAGCACTGATGCACTTGTCTCCATCAGGGCCATCAAGGAGGAAATTGGGGGCAAAGCCAAAGAATAATGGCGTCTTCTCTGACTCACTTGGGTGCGCTCATCATCAGATTTCAATCCTGCTGACTACATCAAACTGTTAGAATGTCAAGTGTTTTGTGTGGCCCTTGACCTACATGAAGATAGTACAATAACCGAGCGGTTACATTAAGAATACACCATAGTGGTGCGAGTAAAGATAGGACCTGACCTATCTTTGGTGTGAGCTGCACTGGAGTTTCCATTGACTCCAATGGGAGCAGGAGTTTATGGAAACCCTGTGCAGAAAAAGAAGATTTCTGATGACTGAGGGAATACTCCGTTGCTTACAGCAGGACATTTAAAACATGCTGCCCAGAAACACATTTTAAATTTCCAACTGTAAGCTCCTGTTAGTCCCCGGGTGGATGAGGGGACTCCCCAAGGGTTCCCTTAAACCCCTGCAGGGACTAACTGGAATTTATAACCAGACATTTAAATTGTCTTCTGGGCAGTACACTTTAAATGTCCTGCTGTAAGCAGCGGGGTATTTCTCCAGCCCCGCTGCTGGGCGATTCCCCAGCAACAGGAGGCAGTAGGGGACTCATTCCACCTCTCTCCCCAAGGGATTTCCCTTCAGTGGGATGAGAGAGAGGGGGTTGGGGTTAAAGAGCTTCACCTAGGGTTTCCCCAAGAGCATGGGAAGGAAGGGGCTAGAGGGATCTGCCCTCTGGCCCCATCCCTCTACATTTGCTATGGGGAATCTCTGTGAGAAGCCCTATAGCCCTGCCCCCTCTCTCTAGCCCCATGCCCTCTCCTGCGCTATGGGGATATCCCTTGGGGATGCCCAGAGCAGGGAGAGACAAAGAAGGGCTATGGGTTAATTCCCCAAAGCGGGGGTGAGAGAGCAAAGCTGTGGAGGATTAACCCATAGCAGGGAGAGACAGAGCCAGGCAATAGGTTAATCCCCCATAGCCCCGCTCTCTCTGCCTGCTATGGGGAATTCCTGAAGCCCTGTGGGGCTTCTTCTCTCTCTCCTCCTGGAGCAGCTGCCCATTCACGCGATTTCTAGCATAGTATCGGCGCGTTTTTTTGTGCACCTATACTGTGCTAAACCAGTGCTCGTGTGAACGAGGCCTCAATAAACAAAAACATCTGTTAAAATGAATTCAATTAAAGCTAAATAAAGTTTATTAAAAAAAAATATCCACTTTTTCTTTGCAAGTCCCCTTTATCATAGAAAAGAAAAATAAAAAGCAAACATATTGACGCAATCGTAATCACCTGTACTATAAAAATATCATGTCAATTATCCCACACTGTAAATGGCATAAAAATAAATGTGAAAATTTACATTTTTCATTCAGCCGCCTCTCAAAGAAAAACAATATAAAGTGATCAAAAAGTACCCCAAAGTGGTATAAATGGAAACTGCAGCTCATCTTGCAAAAAGCAAGCTCATTTGGCAAAAAAATAAAAATGTCATGGGTCATGGAAGGCGGCGATGCAAATACAATTATATTTTTATAAAAAAGCACTTTTATTGTGCTAAAATAATAAAAAGAAAGGAAAAAATACAGAAATTTCCATAATTGTTTTGACCCAAAGAATAAAGTTAGCATATTATTTACTGCATGGTAAGACCTATTAAAAAATAGTCTTTTTCTATAATCAAAAAACGTTAAAAAATTATTGTTAGACATAAAAAACTATATAAATTTGGTATTTCTGGAATCGTATTGACCTGCAGAATAAAAGTAACATTTAATTTTAATTTTTACTTTTAATTAATTACAAATTTATCAAGACGCTTAGAGAGACGGCCTTTTTCCTTATATGTAATCATACATATACTAGGGGCTAATTTCATTTCTCCCTGCAGTATGCTGGATATTTTTGTAACATCCTTTACTGCGGAAATGTCCACCGTGAGGGTTGTCAGTTTTAATTTCCATCATTACAAGCCCTGATTCACCCTGCTAGTATGGAAGCCAAGAGCATCCATTGTTTTAGATATGCACAAGATTGGGAAATGATTATCTCCGTTGCCAGTGTCAATGTGATACCAGTAGTTATATGCTGCCAACTGCCTGCTTTAATAGAATCAAAAGGTGCTGGGAGCAGAAAAGTCAAGGATAGGTTTAGCTTAATGGGGTTTACGGTCTGTACATTTATACAGTAGTTTATTGGAATATACACTGCAGTCGTGGCTAAAAGTTTTGAGACTAACACAAATTTTGGTTTTCACAAAGTTTGCTGCTTCGGTGCTTGAAAGAACATTGCCACAAATTGCGGAAGTCTTGTAAAATAAGGGTCAACGCTATAAATATTGAGTCTTTGCCTAAACTTGACGTATTTCTCAATAAAAGTTGAAAAACTTATGAAATGCTTATAGTTGTACTTCAGTAACCATAGAAACATCTGCCGAAAAGATCTAAAAACACTGAAACGGCAAACTTTGTGCAAACCAAAATTTGTGTCAGTCTCAAAACTTTTGGCCATGACTGTAAATGTACCGTTTTACAAATCCCCAAGATCTTGCGTATTAGTATACTATGAGTTGTGCGTGAATTACCAAAACTAAGACAGGGTTTTATTTATATTTTTGCCCTAAAAGAGGCACTAAGGGCTCCTTCCCATGGACGGATTTCCGCCGCGTAATTCGCGGCGGAAATCCGCTGCGTTGCCAGCAGTTATTAGGTTCTATTGAACCTAATAGCTCAGTGCTCACGGTGCGGAATTCCACCACGGAATTCCGCACCGTGAAATCACCCGACCTCACCCGCGGCATGCTCTATTTGCTGCGGGTGTACGCGCAGGCGGCTTCCATTGCAGTCAATGGAATGCGGGCAGAGCCCGTGACGGCCGTGTGCAGCCGGCCTAAGGCTTATTTTCAGGGAATAACATATTTTACTTACGCAGCAGGCTGAGTCCAGGTCCTTCCCGATGGTTTCCAGAGCCCCGGTTCCCCCAGTTCTCAGTCGTTCACACAGGATCACTTCCTTATTACGGGATTAATAAATCCTGTCTCCACGAAGCGATGGCTGTGATTGGTTCTTTGAGCGCTGCACAGATTGGTTTTTCGAGCACCACGGCTCGAAGATTAATTCCAAGGTAGGAGATGTAATGAGCGCAAGTCTTGAACTGAAAGTTAAGCTCAATTTGTTTTTGTGTATGCTAGGGGGTACTGCAATAAAGAATTTCGGATTTTGACTGATTGATTTTAAGGCCAGAGACTACACTGGATTTTTTCAATAACTGATAAAAGATTGGGGAGGGAAGTTACAGGTTTAGTCATAGTTGTGAGGAGATCATCAGCAAATAGCGAAGTTTAAAATTTGTATTGCCGACTGGGACACCTGATATATTAGTGTTTTCACGAATAGCAACAGATAGTTTTTCCATCGCAAGTACAAATAAGACTGGCGAGAGTGGGCAACCCTGATGAGTCCCTCTTGTAATTTTGACTGGGGATGGGTGGGTGGATGGGATTTTAATACACGCTGAGTGATTGGAGTAAAGGGCAGATATGACTTTTAGAAAGGGGCTACTAAATCCCATTCTATGAAGAACTAAATGTAGATAGGACTACAAAAGGCTATCGAAAGCTTTTTCTATGTCTAGTGCCATAACTGAGATTGGTGTTCTAGAGACATTTGCAGAGTGAATGAGATTTAAGATCTTGCGCACGTTATCAGAGGCTGTCTACCTGGTATAAAGCCCACTTGATCTCTGTGTATCAGGGAAGGTAATAACTTACTGACCTTACAGGCAATGATAGTTGTGAATAGCTTGAGGTCAATATTGAGGAGGGAGATTGGCCTGTAGTTAGAGGGCAATGTATGGTCTTTTCCAGGTGTGGGTATGGTTGTGATGAGGTTGCAAGAAGTCAGGGTGGACATGGCTGTCCTGTAGAATGTGGTTAAAAAGGTCAACCAAATGCGGTTTGAGAGTCGAAGCAAACTTTTTGCACTATAAAGTTGTGAAGCCATCAGGGCCAGGAGCTCTGCCATTTTTTAGGCGCTAAATCGCTCAATCCACATCCTCAACAGTCACATAAGGGCAGCCTCAGCCAAACAAGGTAGTTTGAGTTTAGAGAGGAAATTAAGTTTCTGGAATTCTAGAAAGGCCTGTGGTGCCTTGTATAGTTTTTGATAGTATTGATGGAATGTATTATATATTTTATCAGGATTTGATGTAAGATGGCCTGGTTTAAGCTGGATTTTATGAATCGCATTAAGAGATTGCCTTTCTCTAAGTTTACGAGCCAAAAACCTGTTGGTTTATTTGCGTATTGAACAAAAAGAATCCAAGCCAGTGCTTTCTCTGTTTTATGGGTCAGGAGGGCTTTAAGTTCTAATCTGGGGCCTGAATACCCTTGCGCAAATATAGAGAGGGCTGCCGAGTGTAGGCTAATTTTAGTTTATGGATTCTGTGTTCTAAATTTGCTTTGGCGTGGGTTCTTTCCTGCTTTAGCCATGAGGCCTGAGAGATAGAATATCCCTTGATCACAGGTTTATGTGCTAAGCGCCGGATATCTATTGATGTGGAATCTGAATTATTATACTGGAAATATTAGTCCAGTTTCTGTTGTGTGATGGTGACAAAATCGGGGTTGGTAAGTAGGGCTTCATGAGAATGGGATGAGACTGTGTGGTGTAAATAGGAACTCAGAAAGGACTATGCCATGATTTGATCAGGTGCAAACTAGATAGTGGGAAAAAGACAGAAGAGGGAGAAAAGAGGAGTTAGTGAAGATCCAATTTAGTCGGGAGTGATGTCTATGGGCTAGGGAGTAATAGATGTATCCTCTTTTTCGAGGATTGAATTCCCCCCAAGTATTCACCAATGTGAGCATCTGAAAGGTTTTCTTAAACTTGGCTTTTAGTTGCCTGTTGCGAGGGAGAGGAATTGGGGGAAGTAGAGTCTATTGCCGGATCAAAAAGGAAGTTGAAATCCCCAGACCACAATAATCTAGTGTAATCCAAGGAGGTCAGAATATCACAGATGGAGAGGAAGAATTCTATTGACGTATTATTAGGTTTGCAGTTATTTACTATACCTAGCTTCTAGAGATGAGCGAGCACCCAAATGCTCGGGTCCGTGTTATTCGAGTCGAACTTTTTGTAAAATTCGGGAGCTCTACTCGAGTAACGAACCCCATTGGCTACAATGGGAGACTCGAGCATTTTTGTATGTGGGACCCGGGTCCCAAGCCTTTTTTTTTTCTTTCTTGGGTCATCTCTCTCTCTCTCTCTCTCTCTCCCCTGCCTGCCAGACAAAAAATTTGCCATTGACGCGCGCTGCGTCGTGGCGGGGAGTGGCAAAAACAGGCACGTCACAGCGGGAAGGAGCCAAAAACTGGGGCGGGGTCAAACATGGCTTGATGCTCGTTTGAGTAACAAGCACCATCGAGTACACTAATATTCGAACGAGCATCAAGCTCGGCAGAGTACGTTAGCTCAACTCTAATAGCTTCTCATTGTATAATTCCCCCAGTAAAATTAAATATTGACCTAAATCGTCAATAATGGATTTGGTGACCGTAAAAAGGAGGAAATTATGTAGAAAGATTGATACTCCCCAACTCTTAATGACAAACATAGAATGGTAATGGGTTCAGTAGTGTGAGTTAAAGTATGTAGGATGAAATGTTGATGTAAAGTAGAATTCCTGAATGCAAATGATATCAGGTTTGCGTCTCTCATAGGGCATAAAAGCTTTCTTACGTTTTATGGGAGAATTAAGACCCCAGACATTGTGGCTTAAGATTCTACACATAGTGACTGTAAAGAAGGAATTATGCTAATCAACAGTCATGAAAAGACAAGAGGAGGGGGAGCCGGATCTTTAGTTATAGATAAAGAGGAACTTAATATTCTTCGGGTGTCTAGCAGTCGAGACCTATGCCAATACCTCATACAAGCAACATGGAGCCAATTAAACAATTTAAGAAATATATAGTAACATAGAACACTATGGTAACATTAATGCGGGGGTAGCCAACAGGAGAGGCTAATCTGATTCACATAGAACAGTGGGACAGGATGGCGTCCACAATGGTGGCAATGATCTGAATGTGAATATGGTAGTGTAAAGAAACATTCAGCTGAAGTGAAACCTAAATTCTAAGCCACAAATTCCTGAAAGAGACGAGCACTCGGTGTGGCCAGCCCCTGTCCGTTGGGGTATTATCTAGCTATAGCCGCAGCATGCACTCATAAATAGAAACATTCCAAACTAGATATGAATTTAAAAAAGAATACAGATGGTCCCCGACTTGCGAACAGGTTCCGTTCCAGGAGCCTGTTCGCAAGTCGAACAAATACTTGTATGGAGCGGGATCGCGGGTGGATCCCGCTCCATACAACGTCGGGTGCAGGCTGTTTCTTACAGCGGGCACCTGGCGGCAGCAGTTCCGACGAGCCGCGATGCTTGTCTGAACTGTTAACACTTTAAATACCGCTCTGACGCTCTCTGAGCGGCGCGGCTCGTCGGAACTGCTGCCGCCGGGTGCCCGCTGTAAGAAACAGCCTGCACCCGACGTTCAGGGGGCCCGTACAGCGTCCCACGATGAGATCGCTGGATGCTGTGTGGTTGCTAGGCAGCCGGGGACCTCTTGAAAGGCCTCAGGGCTGCCTATGCAGAGTGCCCATCAAGCGCACGGCTTGATAGGCGCTCTGCATAGACAGCCCTAAGGCCTTTCAGAAGGCCCCCGGCTGCCTAGCAACCGCGATCTGACCGGACAGGCTTCTATCAGGCTTGATAGAAGTCTGCCCGGTCCCTGCACAGCATGATGTAATGCCATAGCATTACATCATACTGTGCAGAACAGATTGTTCGTATCTAGCGAAATTCGTAACTCGAATGTTCGCAAGTAGGGGACTATCTGTATCAGCTAAATCAAATATTAAAGTTCCCACAAGGCTCAAATGCACCTTGGACCGGTATCAATCAGTGTTTCAGGGTGTTGTAGGGCACACTTTCTAACGTCTGTTCTCTAAGAGCCTACTTGGATGTTGGGATAGTGGGATCTGCGATCTTAAAAAGTGGGTGGAACCTCAAAGGCTATCTTGGCAGAACAAAGCATCTCTTGTCCCTCATTCAGTGAACGAACAGTATGCTCTTGACCATCAATTTGAAAAGATAGCAGAAGCAGGAACCCCCAGCAGTATCGGATCAGGTAATGATCTGATTGGTTAATCGAGCACCACGTCAGCCAATGAGAGCTGGCGCTCGATTAACCAATCACAGCCATTCATTGAATGACATCATTGAATGGCTGTGATTGGTTAATCAAGCACCGGCTTTCATTGGCTAATGCAGCGCTCGATTAACCAGTCAGAGAATTAGCTTGCTGAAAGCGGGGTATTGAAGCCGCGCTACCAGGAAGAACTGCCCTGTCGGCGTGCCAGAAGACACGGAAGCAGCACCGCGTTTCAGCTCCCCTCAGTGCATAGTCCCCCACCACCATCTTCATTCTCGGTGCCCGTCTGCATGCGTTGCGCCTGTGCCCGGCGACCAAAATGGCGGGCGCAAGCACAATGGAAAGAGAGATTCGGAAAATTTGAAATTTCTCTACTGTCCGCTAGCAGAGGCAGCGGAGAGCAAAGAGAAGACACCGGGGGGCTGCGGTTTGCAGTCCCCAGGCACGAGCTCGCTATCAATAGCTATAATAGTGACCTCGTGCAAGGTTAAAAAAAAGTTAAATAAAAGTCATAGTTTCAGCTGCCCTCACGGATCAGATCCATGAAGGGAGCTAACAATACTCACCTCCATCCTCCGCGTTAAGTTAAAAAAAAATTGTAAAAAGAAAGGTTTTTAAAAAACGGATCATATCTGTGAGGGGAGATGAAATTACGTGACTAAGGCCCCCAGGAGTTATCCACGGACCTTGCCACGGCTTCTGCAGACTGGCAGACGCATGCGCAAAAGCTGCGAATTGCGGGGGGTATTTTAAAATCCCACGTGACCAGATAGTTTTTGCGGATTCCGCATGCGTTTTACCCATGGTAATACGCAGATCAATAAAATGCATTGGATTACACAATTCGGCTCACATTGGCGGGTTGGAATTACGTAATCCACTCACAGAAAACAGAGCGAAGCATGTTTTATTTTACCACGGATATTTGCAACATAGAACCCATTGAGCTCCATGGTCACGGATATACCCGCAGCCCATACAAAACCACATTATGTATGGGCTGTGGGTACCCACGTCATCCCAACCAGGCCCCCGTAAGTACCCCTGTCTTAGGACATACCACACAGTTTACATTATTACTTTTATCTAAGATTTGTGAAACGCCAAAACGAGGGTGGAGGGGGAGTATTTTTAGGGAGTCAATTTTTTTTCCGCACAAGTGAGCAATGAGGCCTGGAATTTATTCAGTTGTGCCCTGAAATCCTACAGGTTTTCCCTCCATTATAGGCCTAGCCATGTGTCCAGTAAGTAGATTAGGGCCACAATGGGGATGTTTCTGATCACAGATAAACATTGGGATCCATTTTGGGGTGAAAGTCTTCATTCATGTGTGTGCTGCACAAAAAAAAAATGTTTTTAAAATGACACAATTGCCAAATAGAGATGAGCGAACGTGCTCGGCCCCGCCCCTTTTTCGCCCGAGTACCGCGATTTTCGAGTACTTCCGTACTCGGGCGAAAAAATTCGGGGGGCGCCGTGGCGGCGCGGGGGGTTGCGGTGGGGAGTGGGGGGGAGAGGGAGAGAGAGAGGGCTCCCCCCTGTTCCCCGCTGCTACCCCCCGCACCGCCGCGCCTCTCCCCGCCCCCCGGCGCCCCCCGAATCTTTAAGCGCGAGTACAGAAGTACTCGAAAATGGCGGTACTCGGGTGCGTAAGTACTCATTACGAGTACGTTCGCTCATCTCTATTGCCAAATAAATGAAAATCATTATTTTTTCCTTCTGCTTTGCTTAGATTCATTCAAAAATTGTGGGGTCAAAATACGCAGTACACCACTAGATGAATTTGTTAAGGGGTCTAGTTTTCAAAATACGGTCATTTGAGGGGATTCTCCATTGTTTTGGCTGCTCAAGGGCTCTACAAGTGGGCAATGGGGCCTAAATCACCTTCAAGCAAAATGTCTGTTCTGAAAGCCACCGACTGCTCCTTTCGGTTTGGGCCCCGTTGTGCATGCAGACATAAGATTAGGGCCACAATGGGTATGTTTCTGAACACAGGAGAAAGAGGGGGATCCATTTTGGGGTGCAAATCTTCATTTTCAAAATTGACACATTTGCAAAAATATGAAATTTTATTTTTTCTCCTGAAAAAAATCCCTCTGTGAAGTTGCCGGGCTCTCGCGATATAATCGCAGAGAGCCCGGCCTGTCGCCATGGCAACAGGACGCCAGATACTGGCGTACTGTTTTCCCAGAGCCTATGATCACTGTATAAGCGATAAGGCATGTCAGGGCAGTAGCCCTGCCATGCCTTATCACAGCGATCATCAGTACAGTGTTGTAAGTCCCTCAGAGGGACACAAGTTGTGTAAAAAAATAGAAATGTAAAAAAAATGTAAAAAAAACCCTTTTTTTGTGCTTTTTTTAATATTAGCATAAAAAAAGCTAAAAAAAACTAAAATGGCACATATTTGGTATTGACGCGTCCATAACGACGTGTACAAAAAGTTGAACACGATTTTTATTTTGTACGGCGAAAAGCTTAAACAAAAACCCTAAAAAATAGAGGCAAAATGCTAATTTTAAAAAATGCAATAAAAGTGATTAAAAAAAGCCGGATATTCCCCAAAATGGTAACAATAAAAACTACAGCTCGTCTCGCAAAAAATAAGCCCTCATAGAGCTCCATACATAGAAAAATAAAAAAGTAACAGGACTTTGAATGCAGCGATAGAGGGAAAAAAAGGATTTCCAAAAAAGGGGTTTTTATTGCAAAAAAGTGGAAAAACCTAAAAAAAATGTAAGCATTTTGGTATCATTGTAACCGTACCGACCCGCAGAAAAAATGTATTGTGTCATTTATGCTGCATGATTAACGCTGTAAAAAAAAAAATCTATGGCAGAATTGATGCGTTTTCTCTCCCTGTTATCATAAAAAAATAATAAAAGTTTTACAATATAGTCTATGTACCCAAAAGTGGCACCGATAAAAACTACAGTTCGCCACGCAAAACACAAGCCCTTATACGGCCGCGTCCACGGAAAAATAATAAAGTTATGGCTTTTAAAAAATGGAGAAGAAAACCGCCAAAAATTGTTGCGTCCTTAAGCCCAAAATAGGCCATGTCCTTAAGGGGTTAATTGTCCTCCTCACGGGGGGGGGGGGGGGGGGGGGGGGCTGGGGGGGGGGGGTCAGTAACCCCACAGTGAGGAGGACAGGGGACTCGGGACCCCTGTTCTCCAAATCAGTGAGATCTCCACCTATCAGCGCGTTATTCCACGATTTAAATGCATTAAAAATGAAACCTCCTGATAAAAGTTTTAAAAACTGAGCCACTGAGAAATTCTTTGACGTTTTCCAATACATTCTATGGTCCATGAAATGGTATTACTGACAAATACAGTATCACTGTAAAAACAATAAAGATAAAGAAAGGTTTTTATTTGTTTTTTTGTTCTCTATTTAAGTAAAGCGAGGGCGGAGAACATGAAAACGAAAAAGAGGTTCATTTAGTTCTTTCAGGAGGTTAAACCTCATCGGCCAAACCACGTGACAATCCCTCTCCTTCCGCCCCGCAGGCATATTAACTTTTTTCCGCAAGACTTTTCCCTTATTCAGCAATTCCAGCAACCTGATTGGTTGCTTTGTGAATCAGCCAAGCCAAACAGCCAATCAGGTTGCTGGAATTGCTGAATAGGGCAGAAGTCTTGTGGAAAAAGTTAATATAAGCCCGCAGCGCTGAGACAGACTGATCACGTGACCGCTCGCTGGCGCGTGACATCTACGTCATGCCTAAAGCACCGCCTCGCCCGGTTCCGTCACGTGACCTCCTGTAGTTTCCGCCCTTCTTCCCAGCTAGTTCCGGTGGTCGGTGGACGGAGTTCGTGATAACGTAGGTAGAGAGTGATGTGTGTACTGCCATATTATACAGCCCTTCACTCTTCGGGGGATACGGCATTATATACCGTGTTTACCTCCGGAGTAACCCTTTAGTGACCGAGCTCATCACTGCAATCCCATTTATTTGGGGACAATCCTAGTAATTTGTACGTTGTTGGTGTCAAAATTTGCACACTCTGCATAGGTTCTGCGACAGTGACGTATAATCCGCCGTAATCCGTATCTCCTGCGATTACATCACCTGGGCTGTACAGTAGATATACGGCTCGGCCCGTGTGTGCGATGCTGGCCACACGAACAGCCGTGTGCGTTATGGCGAGGCCTTGGCGGCGACACATATTGCGCAGTCAGTGATCGCAGAATATCCGGGATACTGCAGAGCCAAACTGGCAGCGATTGCGGGAAGCGACAGCCCTGATGGATCTTTTACGATTCTCAAGTCGCGGCAGTTTGTGCGTCGCAGCGTGATTACCCGCGCTTTCCTTTGGTTCCGTTTTTTCTGTTAATTTTTTTGCGCTGCGCCATGAGTTTCCGTGCGGCATCATAAACCCATCCGTTCTGTGTGATTATGCGACACGCAGAATTCACGCATCGGGAAAAAACTATTATTTTGAATGCGTTAATTTTACGATTTCACGGACGCGAAATTTAAAAATCTGCAGCGCGTCCTATTTTTTTGGGTGAGAATCGCCCATTTTGTGCCATCGGTTTATGAAAAAAAGGACCTTGCGCTCGTATGCCGTGCGGTTTGCTAGCGAGTGCGACGCGGTTTTGCGGGTTTTTTTTTCCGTTTCACTATTGGAATGAAATGCAAATCTCTTTTCTCCCCCCTGTGCGTGAAAAATGCAAATACTGCGATACAAATCGCGTGCGTTTTTTAACACGGAATTGCATCACAGAGGCGTTAAAGTCACAAACAAGTGCGACGCAGGTCCGAACCGTTCCTTTAACCCTTCGGGGCTGTCCAAGGTAGTTGTGTGTTTTGTTTTTTTTTAATCAAGTTTCCCCCAAACATAATAAATTACGCGGTCTCCCCTCTTGGGACTCCACGCAAATGTTTTTTGCGTGCGCTAGTGAACAAACCCCATTGATTTCAGTGGCTCGGGTCACGTGCGTATTGTCAGTGTGCGTTTTTGGCCGCACAAAAAATATAGAACGTATTTGTTCCATCGTTCTGAGCATTTGCGCACCAACGGGCATCGTAGAAGTCAACGGGGGATGAACTGATGCCCACGGAAAACGCAAGGAGATGCGTAATTCTGCTGAAAAAAAGAACACGCCTGGAACGAGTTGGCCATTTCAATCCGTGTGTCCTCCCTGCAGGCGGACAAAGAACAGTAAAATACGCCGATACCCGCGCAAAAAAAAAACCTTGTTGCAAAAAAGCGCTTATGCTCGTGTGAAGCCGGCCTAGCGCGTTCAGACGTATGCTCGCTGTGCATCTAGTTCCCCATTTTTGTGCACATAATACGCCGTACTAATAAAAAAAAAATTGCGGCGTCTCCTATCTTGGCGCACATTACTCCTGCCAAGATAGTGTATGGTGATTGGCGGCTTGCAGCAACTACGCATGTCACTGTGTGCGTGCTCGCGCGCATCTGATTACGGTCATGTGAGCCGGCTTACAGGCTGCAGCCATCTGTACGGTACGTCACAGGCTGCTGCAGCCAATCAGAGGTCAAGCGCTGCGATCTGTGATTCATAAACTGCCCTTGTAAGCCGTAAACGGACCCAGTGCGGAGTACGGAGGTGCGGCGCTGGCTGTGAGGGCGGGGCGGGGGTTAGGATCACCTCCGAACACGGATTAAACAAAAAAAAAAAAAAGCCTTTGGACAGCCGCGAAGGGTTAAAGGGCAGGCTCTAGGAAATATTCCTAAACCGCATGAGCGTCCGGCGCTGCGCGAACGCGGCTTCACAGTACCGCAGACCCAGAGGCTTTGGCAACTCATCTGCCCTCCATGATTGGATTGGTGAAAGTCATCCGTTAACCGTTTATATGCTGACCGTTGCATGGAAGGGGTTAAAGAGGTTTTCCGGACAAATAGCACTTGTGCTTAGGATCGGTGACCAATAACTGATCCCCGGGGATCCGCTGTTTGAGGCTGGCTTCACATAGACGTATTTGCGCACGTAATACGCAGTGAATAAACCCATTGCTTTCAGCGGGCTCCTTCACATGCGCGTATTTTGGGCGCACGTTTTTGGTCGTGCAAAAAAAATAGCATTTTCTATTTTTCTGCGCATTTGCGAACGAGAGGTCAACGGGGAGTGCGCCAATGTGCAGGCAATACGCAAGGAGATGCGTGAAAGATTGCGTAATTCTGCGGGGGGGGGGGGAAAACACCCCTGGCACTAATTGGTCATTTGAATCTGCGTTTGTTTGCCGTGCGAAAAAGTACGGCAAAATAATCCGATACGCGCCCAAAAAAGCCTCATTCATAGCGTAAACGGGTTGCGCTAAAGCATGCGCAGCTGCACTTACGTCTGTGTGAACCGGGTCTAGGCTGACAAGTGCCTCCTAGTGTACAACTGCATGCGCCAGATCTAATGCTCTAACCTAATTCATGAGACTAGAGGTGATTTGTGTGTGCCCCCCCCCCCCCCCTCCAGTGCCAGCGTGGATGCCCGCTCTCTCATGACTCGGGCACTTTGCAGCTAATAGTAATAATGGATTTAGATATATGCCAGACCTTTGTATTTGAGGCAAAAAAACTAAATCTGAGCATCTGGCCGCTTGTCTTGTCTCTATGGTAATTTATCCCGGATTGGCAGACCCTAAGCCCTGGAGAGCAGCGCCCACATGTGCCCACCTTCTGCTGTCCTCTCATAATGATCTGCTGGTGACTCCAGGCTGCACACTGATCGGCTCTCTTCTCTATTCTAGTGACATAATGACCACCCTGGATGATAAGTTGCTGGGGGAGAAGTGTCAGTACTACTACAGCAGCAGCAGCGACGACGAGGACAGCGACCAGGAGCGGCGAATACGACAAAGCAATGCCGGAGAGTCCGACGGAGGGAAGGAAGGAAGTGCAACCAATACAGGTGACTACATGATTTAGCCAGTTACTGACTAGAGATGAGCGAGCATACGCGCTAAGGACAATTACTCAAGCGTGCATTGTCCTTAGCGAGTACCTGCCCACTCGGAAGAAAAGGTTCGGCTGCCGGCGCGGGTGACAGGTGAGTTGCGGCAGTGAGCGGGGGGGGGGGGGGGGAGGTGGGGGAGGGGAGAGGGAGAGATATATCCGTTCCTCCCTGCAGCTCTCCGCCCTCCGCCGGCAGCCGAATCTTTTCTCCGAGCGGGCAGGTACTCGCTAAGGGCAATGCTCGCTCATCTCTATTACTGACTTGTTTCCTACGTTGTTCAATATTATCATGCCATCATTTTACATTCTGACTATCAAGAACTTTCTTGGGGGTTTGGGGCGGGGAATGCTGTGAACAAATATAACTAACATGGCCAAAATGACTAATTGCCCATAACCCACCTCACTAAAAACAGGATAGAAAGTGATCAAAAAGTCTTATGAATCACCGGAAAGTGTTACTAGTTTATTGTTGGCAAGTAACAAAATACAAAGGGACTGAACCAAAGAGTAAATCAAATCAATATTCGGTGTGACCACCCTTTGCCTTCAAAATAGCATCAATTCTTCTTGCACACAGTTTTTGAAGCAACTCGGCAGGGAGGTTGTTCCAAACATCTTGGGGAACTAAGCACAGATCTTCTGTGGATGTTGGCTCGCTCAAATCCTTCATGTAATCCCAGACAGACTCTATGATGTCTTGAGCACCTGTCCCCATTTTTCTGCTCCTCCGTTCCTGTTTTGAGTTGCCTGACTTGGTTTCTGCATGGCTTTTTGGCTGAAATTCGTCCATGAAGACCACTTCTTCCAGGACCTCTCTGAACGGTAGATGAGTGTACCTGTCCTGCTAGTTTTTGCCAGTTTTGAGCTGATGGCACTGCTGGATATTTTCCAGTTTCTATGGAAGCAAGCAAGATGTGTCTTTCATCTGCTTTGGAAAGTTTCCTCGGTCGACCAGTGGATCTACGGTTTTCAGCGTTGCCCGTTTCTTTGTGCTTCTTTAAAAGAGCTGGAACAGCGCATCTTAAAACCCCAGTCTGCTTTGAAATCTTTGCCGAGGAAAGACCTTACTGATGCAGTATAACTATCTTATGTCTTGTTGCTGTGCTCAGTCTTGCCATGATGTGTGACCAGTGACATGAAACTGTCTTCCACAACCTCCCCACACCAGGCTATAGTCCTACATATTTTCCTGACTTTCTGTAAATATTGATTTGATTTAGATTTTAGGGAAGGGACTTATTCCACAGCACTTTCAGTTAATGTATTTATTACCCCCTAGCAAGCTGGGTACTCATTTTACCGACCTCAGAAGGATGGAAGAAGTCAACCTTGAGCCGGCTACCTGGACCCGCAACCTTCAGGTCGTGAGTGAGAGCTTGGGACTGCATTGTGCTGCCTTAACACTCTGCGCCACACAAGGCCCCCTAAAATTAACACGTCTATTCCTGAAAGCATATTTTCCGCACCTGCCTAAAACGTTTGTACAGTAATGTAACTTTGGTATCGACTCAATGGAACTGATCCACAGAATTAATTTAACGTATTATATTTGCCAAACTGTAAACAAATTGTTAAAAATGCGGAAATTGCAGATTTTGTTCATCTTGTCTTTAGAAAGAAAGGGAGTAAAAATCAATCAACAAGTTAAATGTTCCCCAAAATGGGATGATTGAAGACTAGAGCTCATCCCGCAAAAAAAACCAAGCCATCATAAGGCCGTTTGTCCGCGGCCGCGACGGAATATCGCTAGCGATAGAAAAATCGATTTTAATTTTTACTTTTTTTTTTTTTTTTTTTTTTCCGGAATCGCCCATTAGTTCCTATAGGAGGGAATACAAATCACAACACACTCTTATGTCAATATGAGTTTCATGCGAGTGCAATGTGATTAAAAAAAAAAAAAATTACATGAGAATGTTACCACATTATGTATTCTGCAAACTGAACACCGTAAAATAAAATAACAATGGCAGAATTTTTTTTACAGTCCCCCTCTTCCCCCTCACCTCACTAAAAAATTATGTAATAAGTTATACAATAAATTAAATATACCCCCCAAATGATGCCATCAAGAAATGGAACTTGTCCTGCAAAAAACAAGCACTGGTTAACAAAAAACTTTAAGTTCTAAAAAAAAAAAAAGTTATGTTTCTAGAAACATGACGATGAAAAAAACTGAAAAATTTGATTGGTCATTAACCCCTTCCCGCTCCAGGGCATAAGTTTACGTCCTGGCAGCGGGATACTTCCCACAACAGGGCTTGAACTTACGTCCTGCGGATAGCGTGAGATCACTTATGATCCCGCAGTGGGGGCCTGCTGTCAGTCATAGCCGGCATCCCGCTGCAACAGTGGGGGTGCATCGGAGATGCGCCCCCCCCCCCCCCCCGCTGTTAACCCCTTTCCTGCCGCGATCTATGTAGAACGCGGCATGGGAGGGTTTCACAGAGAGAGCGCGCTCTCTCTGTGATACTGGCGTCCTGTATTGCCATAGCCTGTGATTGCTGTAGAAGTGATAAGGCATGGCAGGGCAGTAGCCCTGCCATGCCTTTTCACAGCGATCATCAGTGCTGTACTGTAAGTGCCCCAGAGGGACACAAATTGTGTGTAAAAATAAATAAATAAAAATGAAAAATATAAAAAAGTTAAAAAAAAACCTTTTTTTTAATGCTTTTTCTCATATTAGCATAAAAAGAGATAAAAAAAATTAAAACCCCACATATTTAGTATTGTCACGTTCGTAACAATGCGTACAATAAGCTGCACATGCTTTTGACTGTGCACGGAAAAAGTGTTTAAAAAAACTGAGGCAAAATGCTAATTTTTAGCATTTTGCCTCCCTAAAAACGCAATAACAGTGATCAGAAAAGCCGTATGTACCCCAAAATGGTACCAATACAAAACTACAGCTTGTCGTGCAAAAAATAAGCCCTCATAGAGCTCCGTACATAAAAAATAAAAAGTTACAGGACTTTGAATGCAGCGATTTAGAAAAAAAAAAAGATTTCCAAAAAAGGGTTTTTATTGCAGAAAAGTGGAAAAACCTAAAAAACAAAAAGTAAGAATTTTGGTATCGTTGTAACCGTACCAACCCGCAGAAAAAAATGGATTGTGTCATTTATGCTGCATGATTAACCCCAAAAATCTATGGCAGAATTGATGCTTTTTCTCTCCCTACGATCATAAAAAAAATAATAAAAGTTTTACAATATAGTCTATGTACCCAAAAGTGGCACCAATAAAAACTACAGCTCCCCACGCAAAAAACAAGCCCTTATACGGCCGCGTCGACAGAAAAATAAAAAATGGAGAAGAAAATCTGCCAAAAATCGTCGCGTCCTTAAGCCCAAAATAGGCCATGTCATGAAGGGGTTAAGGCCTAAAATGGGTCGGTCATTAAATGGTTAATCTTTTTCCACAAACCGTGTAGAATGCTATAAGATGGCATATTCCTACGTAGTATTACTGATCGCCTTCACTGCTCTGCATGCTGATGCTTCTGTGGTCTCTGGATGTGAATGATGACATGGCATGGCGACACATGAGCACTACGGCCGCTCACTCATTGGGTAGGTGTAGCGTCAACACCAATGAGGTCACCCCTGTGGCTAATGACTTGGCCGCAGCGATCACGTTGTGACAACACATCATCAGAGGCCGGGCCACTGGTCTGCAAATGTAGCCGAAATACTCTCTTCTGTCACCAGCCTTAGGGCTCATGTCCACGGGCAATTCATCACCGCGTGCCATGCAGTGAATGGAGTCTATGAAAGTAAATGGACTTCCAGAGAACCATTCCCATGTGCATATAGATATGCACGAAAATTAGATCTCGGCGTACCACGCAGTGTGAGCCCTATACTTTTGTATGGGCAGCACTATACATATGCAATACATTGTGTATGGGTGGCGATTTCATACGCAACCCCCCTATGAAACAAAGTAGGGAATTAAAAAAAAACAAAAAAACAGTCACACTGCGCATGACCGCGTGTGTGAGATACGAGGGCATGCGCAGTACACTCCCTGCCATACGTGGTGTCTGCCGGCATCACAAGCACCAGTGAACAGGAGCCCTTGGGGTATGTCCACACAGGACGGATCTGTTGCGGAGCGTCCGTAGCAGATCCACAAAGCAAAAACGACATAATTTGGTGTGAAATTCACGCCGTCCTTTGAAGAGGTGGACTCCGCGCCAAAAATCTGCTGCGGATTTAAATTCTGCACAAAATGTCCATTTCAGCAGCCGTTTTTTTTTTCTACAGCACGAGAATGATATTTTTAAAATCTCATTTACTTTTCTGTTACTGTAAATGCTGCGGATTTTTATAATTTATGGCTTTTTAAGATTGGAAAAGTTTCACTTCTTCATTGAGAAACAAGCATCCATGTAATCCCGATGATTTATCAGTAATCGGGGGATGATAGGTAGAGATGAGCGAGTATACTCGCTAAGGCACATTACTCGAGCGAGTAGTGCCTTAGCCGAGTATCTCACCGCTCGTCTCTAAAGATTCGGGGGTTGGCAGGGGAGAGCGGGGAGGAACGGAGGGGAGATCTCCCTCTCCCCCCCCCCCCCCTCCCCCGCTCCCTGCCGCAACTCACCTGTCACCCTCGCCGGCCCCCGAATCTTTAGAGACGAGCGGGGAGATACTCGGCTAAGGCACCACTCGCTCGAGTAATGTGCCTTAGTGAGTATACTCACTCACCTCTAATGATAGGGCATCTCACATGCAGCGGCGCTACCCACGGGGGGCTAGCTGGAACTGCGAGTTGCACAGCTTCATGGACGGCACTTTGCTCCAAAGTAGGGAAGTATGCTGCAGGCCTAGTAGTAACGTGCAACAGGTCAAGGACAGCCAACGCCGGCTCCTGTCTGCTATCGTCTGGCATCCTATAAATCACATCCAAAGCAGCACTGTTACGATTTCATCACAATGTGTCAAAATTTTGTGTTCCTTTCTCACAAAACTCCATTGTGATTTTTTTTTTACATTTTTTTTTACATTTTTTTTAAAGGTCCAAAAGGCGTTATTAATGACTGGAGGCGTTACAAGCAGCTGGAGACTGAGCAAAGTGAGGAGCAGAAGAAGGAACTGGAGCAGCTTGTGAAGAGGTTATCGATGACGTGTAAATCGCACAATGAGGAGGAGAAGGATAAACAGAAGCAGAAAGAAATGGAAGAAAAGCTCCAAGGGAAGGTAACACCAGGGCTTGTGTTTTGCTTTAGTTACGGGACCTCCAAACGAGCGAGTATGAGCTACTGTCGGCCTGAGTGCACACGGTCCCCAACATGGCTCTGAGTGCGAATTTGCTTACTAGTAGAGATGAGCGAGTATACTCGCTCAGGCACATTCCTCGAGCGAGTAGTGCCTTAGCCGAGTATCTCCCCGCTCGTCTCTAAAGATTCGGGGGCCGGCGCGGGTGACAGGTGAGTTGCGGGGGGGGGGAGAGAGAGGGAGAGGGAGATCTCCCCTCTGTTCCTCCCCGCTCTCACCCGCCG
Source organism: Eleutherodactylus coqui (assembly GCA_035609135.1). NCBI lineage: Eukaryota > Metazoa > Chordata > Amphibia > Anura > Eleutherodactylidae > Eleutherodactylus > Eleutherodactylus coqui. Next base: position 36,023,515 of record CM069414.1, on the reverse strand, counting down.
CCCCCTGAATCTTTAGAGACAAGCGGGGAGATACTCGGCTAAGGCACTACTCGCCTGAGTAATGTGCTTTAGCGAGTATACTCGCTCATCTCTAGTTACTAGTCATTCCTTGTAAGCTCGCAGAAATGGAACGACTACCAAGTAACTTCTCCCTCAGTGTAAACAGGAGTCCTTCAATCTTTAAGTGACTTCCTGTTTGTAGAGAATGGAGGCAGGTGGCAGGAAGAGATCTCTGGCGCTCTTCACATCCATTCTCTGATTGACTATCGCTCCTGTGGGAAAGCACAGAAGCAATAGTCCCAACGAATATCCACTTTTCCCATACATATTTGATCCAGAAGATGGCAAACCAGAACCATTGACCTAATTAAAATTAACTTGGAGCGGGAAGGTGGTTTGGGAAATGATGATTCTTAATACCATAAGTCATTATAAATAAAAAATCTTATTTGTATAGCGCCTATTTATTCCACAGCACTTTGAGGTAATTTTATTTATTGCCCCCCACCAAACTGGGTACCTATTTTACTGAGTCAACCTTGAGCTGGCTACCTGAACCATACAAGGATTGACCTTGCAACCTTCAGGTCGTGAGCGAGAGCTTAGGGCTGCATTATGCTGCCTTGACACTCTGCTCCACACAAGGCTCTATTAGATAACTTTGTAGACACATTATAAAGCGATTATCCCACCAAGGACATTTTCTGTCCTGTCCTCATGATAGTTGATAAATGTAATTGTTGTGGGCCCATCAATTGGGTCGCTGTTAGTAGTGAGGTAGCACAGACGGCAGTACTGGGCCCTATACTTTTTAAGATATTTATTAATGACCTGGTAGAAGGATTGTGCAGTAAAATATCAATATTTGCAGATGATACAAAACTATGTAAATTAACATAATGAGAGGACAGAATGTGGTTGCAAGAGGATCTGGATAAGTTGGGGGCAGAAAAGTGGCAAATGAGGTTTAACATTGACAAATATAAGGTTATGCACATTGGCAGAGGAAATACATGTCACCATTACACGATAAAGGGGACCCACCGTGTAACACTGACATCGAAGGACTTGGGGATTTTAGTTAACTGTAAACTTAACTGGAGGAACCAGTGTCAGGCAGCTGCTGCCAAGGCAAATATGATGATGGGGTGCATCAGAAGATGTCAAGGGGCATATGACGAGAACGTTGTTCTTCCTCTTTACAATTCACTGGTCAGACCACACATAGTATAGAAGAGAGAAGGTTTCTACACCGACATAGAAGAGGGTTCTTTACTGTAAGAGCAGTGAAACTATGGAACTCTCTGCCTGAGGAAGTGGTGATGGCGAATTCGGTAAAAGATTACAAGAGGGGCCTGGAGGCCTTTCTTGAGTGTAATAATATGACATGTTATAGCCTCTTATTAGTTCAGAAGGGTCTGTGATCCAAGGATTATTCCAATTGCCAGACTTGTTTTTTTTGTCTTCCTTTCGATCAACATAGGGGGATAATTTGCTGAACCAGATGGACATAGGTCTTAATTCAGCCTAACACAGTGTTACTTTAAACCTTTGCAATCCAATTTTGGATTCAGGGTTTCCTAGGGGGCTTTCGCTTTCTGCCATTTTACAATGGCGCCATCTGCTGGCTAGAGCCACAACTGCAGTATGTGACATGCCGGAGAGGTCCCCAACACCAGAGCGGCCAGTAATATACAGTAAGAATACCCTGCCGGACGTCTTCCGATATCGGAGCTGTACAATTAGAATGTTGGAAGATGTCAGACAGTAGATTGGAAAGGGTTAAAGGGCTACTCCGGTGACTTTTTTTTCATTCATTATGGAACTAGCCCCCCAATATAAATAAGTGAGCTAGTATTATCTTGGTTATTACTCCTTTCTATCTGAAACTCCTGGCCTCTCTCTCCTCAAATGGTCATGGGATCTCAATTCTGACCAGCTGAGATTTACTTGAGTTTGTGTTCAGTCTCTGGTCTGTTTCTCAGTTTGTGCGATGCTATTATACGGACCTACCTCAGAAACTGCTTAGAGAGGGGGCGGGCAGACACTTCTGTCACAGTTACTAATAATCACATAGTTCCTATCTCACAGTTATAATAGAGGAGATCACAGCTCATCCTCCTGACTGTATACTTATGGGGCTGTATCTTGTTTAGAAGAATATAGACAGTAATAATAATGAAGCTGTCCATCCAGCAGGCAGAAATGGTACAACTTCTAGCTAATGCTGTGGATCATGGATTAATATGAAAGTGAAACCAAAAACCTCAGCATCACAATGGTGCCTAATCGGCATCAGACAGGAGGCTGACCTGCATGGAAGTGGCTGTAATACACAGAGGAGACATCCAGAGCGTGACATGCAATTAAGTGATGGGGGCAGGAATGGAAAAATGTGTTTTTGATGGAGTAGTCCTTTATTTTTGCCTGTGGTGGCGCTGCAGGGGAATTGAACACTTTCCACCAGGTTCACCCACAGATTGCAGCTGATCGTTGTATCACAGTTCATGTATTGGTCCTACAAGAATCTTACGGTTTCTGATGTTCTTTGTTTTTAAGATGACGATGCAAGAATACAACCAGCTGAACAGAGACGACGATGAAGACTTCTTAGAGCAATACAGAAAACAAAGAATTGAGGAGATGAAGAAGCAGCTCTGCAACTCTCAGGTTTACAAGCAAGTGTTTGACATCAGCAGCGGGCAGGAGTTCCTGGATACTGTAGATAAAGAACACAAGAGCATCCTGGTCATCATACTCATCTACGAGGACGAGATTCCGGGGGCAGAAGCCGCCACTGGCAGCATCATGTGCCTGGCATCCGAATACCCCGGGGTGAAGTTCTGCAGAGTAAAGAGTTCCCTTCTAAGAACCAGCAGTAAGTTCACAGAGAACGCCCTGCCGGCGCTGCTGGTCTACAAGTCGGGAGAGCTAATCGGCAACTTCGTTCGAATAACTGATCAACTTGGGGAAGATTTCTTCGCCGTCGACCTGGAAGCGTTTTTGCGCGAGTGCAGTTTGTTACCGGAAAAGGATCTTCTGCGCACTTCTATCTGTAATCCATCCATTCATTGCTATAGCGACGACAGCGACCTGGACATAGACTGAATGCTGCATACCAGCAAATACCTGCCCTCCCCTGACGGCTTGTATATAGATACAGCTTTGTTTATATGTTAATTTATAATAGTTTATACGATAAAAACAGCCAAAAATTGGTGTATTCTGTTTTAGCATAATCTTTCGGTCTATTTCTAGGTCAAATACATTATCCCAATTTCATCTGCTTGTCGTTTTCAGAATTTTGGCTAAATAAACTCAAGAAAAGTGGAAAATGTGCTGCAGGTTAAGGGGACCTTCCAGGACAAATCGCCCAACTGGTAACGCCCGACCATTTTTGTTTATTTTACGAAACTTTGTGCATTTGTCCCATTACTAAAATATATATAAACATCTTTAAATGACACTATAATAATTCCAATACAAGTTAACTCTTTCCAATCCAATTTCCCTGCCACCCGCACACTTCCCAGCTCTTTTTGGGTGGAAAAGTGAGTTGTGGATTCCTTAGAATTACTCTTCAGAAACGCATAAAAATAATAATCATGATGATTTTTTATTAGCAATTTTTTTGAAAATTGCATGTGAGTGATGAGTGTTTCACATCAGGAAGATCATTTGTAATAGTCCTGTAAATATAACTATATTAATACAAAATCAGAGATGAGCGAGTATACTCGCTAATGGCAATTGCTCGAGCGAGCATTGCCCTTAGCGAGTATCTCCCCCGCTCGAGGCAAAAGGTTCGGGTGCCGGCGGCGGGCGGGTAGCTGCAGGGGAGAGCGGGGCGGAACGGAGGGGAGATCTCTCTCTCCCTCTCTTTCCCCCCCCCCCCCCCCCCCCCTGCTCCCTCCTGCTGACTGCCTCTACTCAGCGCTCCCCCACGCCGGCACCCGAACCTTTCGTCTCGAGCAGGCAGGTACTCGCTAAGGGCAATGCTCGCTCGAGCAATTGCCTTTAGCGAGTATGCTAGCTCATCTCTATACAAAATACATTTATAAGACTATTAATGTCCAATTTATCTAATGTTATTTCTCTAATTCAGTGCCATATAAAGGCATCCTATAACTGCTTACAACGTGTATAGCGCATGTTTCTAACACTATGCAGAATAGAGCTCCGACATTGGAGCTCTGTTCTGCACAGTGTAATATACGTATGCAGAACAGCCTCCAACATCGGAGTTCTGTCCTGCAGTGTTAGACACATGTCGAACCTCGTCCAATATGGGAGTCATGCAGGGAAATCTCAATGCCGGATGAGGTCCAACACTGGATTGGAAAGGCTTAGGCCTCATGTTCACTGGCGATCAGATTCCACATGCGGAGGCTGCAGCGGAATCCAACCCTGCCTGAGGACACTGCACACCTGTCTGCGTCTTTTATTTTCTTCACTGCAGCTGTGTGCCGAAGTGTCAGCGTACATGCGTTGTGGAGGGCTTTTTTTTCCCTTAAACTCCTACTTTCCTGCAGTATCAGCAGCCCGTTGGACGGCTTCAATGGAAGCCATCGGGTGCGGGAACCACACTGAAATGGAGCATGCTGCGGATTTGTTTTCCGGACCGACAAGTCAGCATGCTTTAATTCATGTGCAGACACTATACTATCCTATGGGCGGCTTGATTTGCAGATCTTCCGCGTTGGTCACCCCGAAAATCGGATCCCCCCGTGGACATTGGGCCTTAAAGTAAAATTGGAACATTTTTTTTTCCCCACCCAATTCGTGATGTGAAGTCTACTCAGGTGTATTTGGTCACATTCTAGTAACAAACAAATGTGCAAAGTTTTGTAAAACATCAGAGCTGGTCGGTTGTTACTTTGGGCAGTTTGCCCCGGAGTCGCCCTAAGAGAGTATTCACACATCGCGGGTTTGTTCCAGGATTTCAAATGCAAAATGTGCATTGAACTTCCACAACAAAGTGCGGTATGACGTTAGTGAGCGGGTGTTATCAAATCTCAGTCACTCGCAGCAGAAAAAATATCTGCCTGCTTTCTAGTCCTGCTTTGGATCTTCGCATCCTTTGATATTCTATATATCACAGAAATGCTGCGGATTTCATTCATTGCAGCAAGTGACATCCGTGGCTCAGTCCACATCCAAGTCGTATGAATTTGGTTGCAAATGTTTATTTCCATAATGTGTAAAGATACTCCGAGGCTTAGTGCTCGGCGGTGACAATGCGTGCGCAATTGCACATACGCCCAATGCGAAGCCACCCTTGGCCTAAAGAGATTCACCACTGAAGTTTATACACATGGCAAGCTCCCAAGTGCTGCATAATAGTGCCTCCATATGGTGCCATAATACATCTTTTCCACAGGCTTCATGCACATAGGCGTATTTTCTGCGTACAGGGTCTATTTTTTACACACGATATGGATAGCGTCACTGATTTGCGTTGGAGTATTGAGACGTACGATTTTAACATGCGTCAAAAAAAAATTTGCTGCGTATTAATTTTTTTTTTGTCTGTGCCACGGACCAGAATTGTCCATTATAATCTATGGGATTACCTAAAAACGCAGCTAATACATTGTTGCATGTGTAATTAATGCAGGGTGCTAGACGACACTGGGGAAAATAAAGTGACGGCGATTAGGTTTTGCTGTGTTTTTCATGTGCGGGGAAAAAAACGTGAATACAGATATAAAAATGGCGCAGATGCACACGGTCAAAACATTGCGGTTCTCATATAATGCTGTGGCAATTAGACTTTATAGAGAAGACTCATTTGGCTTATATACCTGATCATGTAGCAAGGACTGTTACAGGGGTCGGGCATTGACATAGGGTTTACTATCCAATAGGTGGCACTAGAGGGCCAGCTTTCTTTCTCCAAGATGAGCTTATTTATACACCCTTGTTTCCAGGGAGCCTTGCCTGGCCTATGAGACTTTCTATACCAACTTGGTGGTCTCCACTAAAAGATGCTTATGTAATAGTGGTCAGAATCGGACGGGTCATCAGCAGTATTTGTATGGAGAACCCCTTTAATGATATGTTGGATCATGTAACAATTCACACCCCTTTAATGGTGAGTTGGCCCATCTGTAGATTATCAAATATGGGGGGGCTGTTAAGAATCGGGGTACAGTTATTGAACGACAGACTTCCAGCCTGGTGGGGACAACATTGGAGATGCCCTTTGCCGTCTGAACCCTTGACTCGGGTTACTGATATACAATTAGAAAAAAAAAGGTAAGCAAACTCTTTGAAATTACCGGAATTTCTACATTGATTACTGATAAGATGTTGGCTGGTTGCTACTCAAGTCATGATTATAGACCTACACAATCCAACAGAACTAATGAAGACGTCAGCAGCAGGTCCTTTATGTCCTATAGGTCGTGGATCGGACTGAATGCCCACAAATGATCGATCAGATTGAGATTTGAGAAATTAGACCAAGTGAACCTTGAACTTTTTTCGTCATGTTCCTCCAGCCATTCCTGGACAACATTTGCAGGGTGCATTGTCCTCTACCATTACAGAGTAGCGCTGCCAAAAAGGAGTATACTCGGTCTGTACAATGTTAGGTAGGTTCTTGTAAAAGCAGCATCCACATGAATGCCAGGACCTAAGGTTTCGTAGCAGAACATTGGCCAAAGTCTCACTACTCAGCCGGCGTGCCTTCTTTCTATAGTCTAGCTTGGTGCCATCTCTTCTCATGTACCCTGCAGAAGAAACTGTGATTCATCCCACCAGGCCACCTTTCCGTTAAGGTTAGGCTATGTTCATGGTAAGGTTAAAACGAGTATCTGAAGTTCCCTTTCCCCAGATCCCATTGATTTCAGTGATCCTTTAACTAATGTCTTGCGAGTGCAATAAGGACAAATACGCCGCTGCGCGCACAAAATAAGCATCGTTCATTCCACAAAACACAGTGCTCGCTCAGGTGCGCGCAAACATGCTCACGCTCATGTGAAGCCGGCCTTAAACTGCCCATCCACATGAGATAAAATGCGGCTGATTTTGCCGACTGTAATTTCAAAAATTGACAGGAACAGTTTTTTGCGATTGTGTATAATTGGCGAACTTGTAAAACTTCATCCATGGTTGAACACAACAGCACGTGAATGGCGGCGATCAGCTGATCATTTCCCACTTGGTTCAAGACCAAGATAGCCTTTGTATAAAGTGACCCGTCCCTCCGCCAGTCTATTCGCTGCTGTTGCTGCCAGGATAACTTGTACGAATCATCCCGCAGTCACATTGCCGCCAATCGTTATCTTAGGTTTATGGCCGGCTTTAGTCCCAAAAGAAAGCTTTCCCAATAATTAATTACGTTTGTGTCAATAACGTGTCCCCGCTTTGCATCACAAGTCTAATCCACACACTGTAGTAATAGTGTTGGGTATTTGCATTCACCTGCTCTGCGTATCTGATCTTAATCTAATGTTATCCTAAAATTATAAGGCCGGTATGCAAATTCTAACACACCGTGCTTTGCATATCGATGAGTGCCTCATATCTCTGTACAAGGTGTGACCCGCAATGGGACATAAGAAAATGCATTAAGTGTGAAACCACCGCCCCAGAATATGCTGACCAGGCAGGAGAATCCATCTGCACCTCCAGTTGTCGATCCAGGGATTATTCTGACTGCCATTATGGAGTCGGGAAGGAATTTTTTCAACCAGAATGAGGGTAAATTGGCCTCTGCCCAATGTGGTTTTTTTTCCCCTTCTTCTGGATCAACGGGTGGGGGGGGGGGGGGGGGGGGATTTTGATGTGGAGTTTCCAGCAGAATTAAGCCATTTTCAAATCACCAAAATCTACATTTTTTTCCACACAATAGACCATTCCGCAGTGTCTTGTGAAATATTGTGGCATGGGGACTCAAAAAAATGCAAGAAAAAACAAACCATAGTGGGTTTAGTATATTTGATAACTTTAGCTTAACCTACAGCTAATATCTGGCCGAAGTGTTTGCAGCCCAATCGCCTTGCTTTGTATTGAAACGGACATGAAACCAGCTCTTATTAGCATGTTCGCTCCCAGTCGATTGTGGATTAGGCTACCTGCATAGATCGGATTTGCCTTGCGGAATCCACGGTTGGCGTCCCCAGCGTGGTTCTGCAGCAAATACAGTTCATAGTGTACTATAGAAAATCACTTCTTCCTGCACACTTGCCGAAAGAAATTGCAATTTCCGCTAGTGGAGGAAAAAGTCGCAGTATGCGCTCTCATTGTCCGGTGTCCGCTCCGATGGCCTACATTGAAGTCAGTGGAAGCTGTCCAACCCGCGGCCCGTCTGCAATTAACACTGCAGACAGGTTGCAGATTCTATGTCATCACCTCGTGACGGCACAGGGGGAGAAAAAGATTTTGGAGGGGGGAAAAAAAAGTACTGTTTTTGTCCAACGGCGAGTTGACGGGTCCATCCACAGTACAGATGAAGAAGAAAGAAGATAGGTACGCGCGGTTGCTGGCTGGGCATAGGGCCTCCATGCAGAATCCGACCCGTTCTTGTGCAGGCGGCCTTAAACTGGTCGATTGAACAGGTGAACATGATGCACATGGTAATCATTTTCTGTGTGTTGATTACTATTACCTGCCACTGTGTTTGCTAGACTATAGCTGCTGTTCTCTTTGCAGCCAGCAGGTGGTGCTAGTGAGGCTGATAAGCTGTGCAATACTGACACTATATTTGTGTATTTTCATGTACCATAATATTTAGCATTAGGCTGCCAAAAACGTATTCTCGACGGTGGCTCAGTGGTTAATACTGTTGCCCTACAGCTGTCGCACATCTGTAGTTGTAACATTTAAAACCAGGACCCAACAGGCCACATTCTCATTGGCTTTAGGCCCCCGTTATAATATCCATTGGAGACCCGAATAGAAAAAATACTGGAAATGCTGGATCCCGCACATGCTAGACCTGAGCAATGCCAGATCGACTTCTGGACTATAGTGGAGTCCGTTCAGGTGGACTCCCTCAAATTTTTCTATTTCATTTAGGAGTTTGTGCTGAATCTGAACAGATAGGAATTTCATGTTTGTACGACACCAGGAAGTTAGAGAAGTAGTGGCGAGTCAGTCAGTGAGTGCTTACACACACACACAAAATATATACAGTATACATGTGTCGTACAAGCATGAGATTTGGCACGAGCATTCTTTAGGTCCAAAATAGGAAAAGTAAATGGGTCACAACTAGAGATGAGCGAGTATACTCGGTAAAGGCAATTGCTCAAGCGAGCATTGCCTTTGGCGAGTACCTGCCCGCTCGAGATGAAAGGTTCGGGTGCCGGCGCAGGGGAGCGGTGAGTAGCGGCTGTCAGCAGCTGTCAGCAGAAGGGAGCCGGGGGGGAGAGAGGGAGAGAGAGATCTCCGTTCCGCTCCGCTCTCCCCCGCAGCTCCCTGCCCGCCGCCGGCACCCGAACCTTTCATCTCGAGCGGGCAGGTACTCACTAAGGGCAATGCTCATCTCTAGTCACAACTCAATTATTCAATGCTAATTGCGAAAGTAAGTGCACCCCTGTGTAACATAACTTCCCTGTATTGTACAAGCGTGAAATTTGGCGCAAACATTCTTTAGGCCCCTATATAAGGATTGTGGGAGGGGTGGCACATTGTGCAGAGGGACATCGGTACATGCAACCTAAGGAGAATCTAACATCCCTCTATGTATATACATATTTCATTCTTCTGTTCCTCTGAAGTAACCATGACCTCATAAAATTTTCTGCGTGAAATTAACCTCGGGCAAAGCCGGGTATATCAGCTAGTACAATATAATACACTGTAAGATTATATTAGTAATAATAATGTGATGTTAGTATATATAAGCCGTCAGTTCAATATCCATTGTTGTAGCCCCACCATCAGCATTGCAATTGGCAAATGTATAACCATACCAGCCACTAGGGGGCTGAAGGGAAAAAATTCCTCTAAGAACTTAGCCACATGGTAAGTGTGGTGAAGGTGGCGGTCAAACTCACATCAAACACCTGTCCTATATAAAATCTGCCTGCACATTGACATCATTTGTATTTCCTAATTCTCATTCGTAATACGAACAAGAATAGGACATACAATGAGTTTGTTCCCGCAGACCGATGGTCCGCCTGAAAAGACGGCAGTGTGCATAGCCCTATAGGTTATAATGGGTCTGTGATAAATACGCTAATGTACTGGAGCCCTAAAGGCCTCGTTTACACAAGAGCATAAAAGACGCTGAAGTTACCCGCACAAAAAACCGTGGGTAACTGCGCAAAAATAGAATGGACGTTTTTTCCACTAGGTAGCTTCATGTAATAATTCATCCATGCACACGAGGGAATTTGTGCGGCTAAAAGCATAGCAGTGCATAAAGCAGGAAACGGATGCTACGCCGAAAGGGGTTTTCCTTCATCGCTGGGGACTTGCTTCAGCTTAGCAGGGATGAAGGGTTTCCCCAGCAGCTGAGCTGGAGGAATTTCCCTGCAGAGGAGAGAGAGAGTGTGAGATGGAGTCCCTGGGGAACCCCCTTCAGGGCTGGGCATTCCCTTCATCACAGCATGATAGCAGCATTCCCCTGCAGGGGAGAATAAGGGCTTCACACCAGCAGCAGGTAGAGAAGGAATTCCCCTGCAGGGGACAACAAGGGGATCCCCAAGAGCAGGGAGCGGGACTACAGGGCTTCCCTGAGGGCAGGGGGACTTACTCCCTCTCTTCTTGCTCCAGGAGAACCCCTTTAGCCCCGCCCCACTCTCTCTCCCTACTCTCGGGGATGCTCGCCGCAGATGGAATACCACTCCAGTCCTTGTGAAAGAACCCTAAACCAGAGCTTTTCAAACTGGGATACGGATGTGGGGTAAGTTTTAATGGAAGTGATATATGCCGCCCCGACACTTCTATGGTTGCCCCAATCTCAGGTTTAAGCAGCATAATTGACTAATTATTTTTGTTTATTTTAAAGGGGTTGTATTAGAATTTACTTTTATCACCTATCCATGGGATGAAGTCTGAGCAGTGGGGTCTACCACTTCCAAAAACAGGACCCATGTCCCCTTATCATCATTGCTTCTCTCAACTACCGTGAGGTCACATTGAATGGAGTGATGATGGCACATCTATGGCCACTGTTCCATTCATTTCAATTGGGCTGACTGAACTAGTCGAGCGCTTGTACTCGGGTAACTCCAGCAGTCCCATTGAAAATGAATGGAGTTGCACCACACACGTGTGTGGCCATCACTCCAATCTCCTACAGCAAACCTGCAGTAACGACGGGGAAATCAGGGTTTGTGGGGGTCTCAGCAGTGAGAGCCCCATCGATCAGACTTATCAGTTATCCTATGGTATAACTTAATTTTCCAACTTAATTTTGGTACTTGCCCTTTCATGTTCTACTGGGTCTGGAGAAAAATAGGATACACAGAGATAATCTTTTAGAAGAAAGGTCAGTCTTCATAAACGTGGGCCATTGTGGTTGCAGGCAGTTGAAACACAGAAGAGTGCCACCATGCTTGCAGCTTTGTAGCCAATCAGATGAGTAGGTTTGCCTATTTGTCATGTAATTGACAAAGGAGAGGTTTATAGAAAAAGTCCTGGCACATATACAAATGTATCCCTTAGGGCCCTGTAGACACAGGAGAGTCCCTGTTTGGCAACCTCCAGCCAGGTACACAGTGGCTGACCTTTTTTTCTAAACTGCATAGACCTGTATTCTTCTCCAGAGCCATATAACCAGAGACTTGAAAGTCAACTACAGTGCAGTCTCAATGGAATAGACATCACCGACTTGGCAACCTAATATGAAGTCAGATCCCTATACCTGCTCTATGCCATCTCTACAGAAAGTTCTTCTCAGCACCAGTGGATGAATCTTGACGTATATGGGTAGGATAGCTAGACTAGATGTGGTGGCTGAAGGCCACGCAATGGATTTAGTATGTTATAGAGGCTAATCTTCAGGTATTATTGAAGTTCAGTATAACATATGAATTTTTCCATTGGGTTGTCAATCATGTGGTCCAACAAGTGTGCTGCCAGAAAATACCTGCTAAACTCTAGATCAAACTAGAGAAACATTATCTTAGTGCATTGACTTGGTTTGCATAATTGGAAGCGGCTTATTACACATCCATGAAAAGGGCTCTTATAGTCACTGGAAAAGGGAAGCTTGTGTCATTTGGAAGAATGCAAAGGCCTCGTTACCTCAACATTAACATTGCCGTTAAATGACTGACATTCTATATTAAGATTTCTCAACTCCAGTCCTCAAGTAACCCCAACAGGTCGGGGTTTCAGGATTTCCTTAGTATTGCACAGGTGATGGTAATTTCAGGATTGGAGAAACGGTGTACTTTAGGATATTGACTCTTGCAATATTTCACACAGGTATAAAGCATTACAGGCAACGTATTAAGGGACCTTTCACACGGGATGGAATTATGCTGCAGGACGCAGCCAAATCCGCAGATGCAGATTCAACACCAAAATCTGCAGGCCTAACTGCGGCTTTTGATGCAGAATTGGAGGAAGTTTTAAGCCAACTTTCGATTCTGCAGGTAGACTTCGGTGGGGAATTTACTGCAGCCTATTCACCTTGATATGCAAGGAGCTGAGCGACTCTGACAAGAACAAACTATGATCACTAGACCACTGTTCAGGCATCTCTAGAACAGCAGGTCTTGTTCTTGGTATGCTGAGATTAGTACCCATCAAAAGTGGTCAGAAGAAAGACAATCGGTGATTCAGTGACAAGATCAAAGGCTTCCAAGGCTCATTGATGTGTATGGGAGAAGGGCCAGCCTGTCCTGTCCAATCCCACAGAAGAGCTACTGTAACACATTCTTCATGAAGATTTCATCCCCGAGTGCTGGATTTAGGGTTTCCATACCAGTTCCCTAATGAGAATGCCCATTCTGATACCGGTCCACCACCAAAAGCATCTACAATGCGCACATGAGCAACAGCACTGGACCATGAAGAATGGAAGAACATGGTCTGGTCAGCCGAATGGTTTAGTTTACATCATACGGCACGTTCTTTCTATAGTTCAGGATGAGGATAGGGGCATTGTAGTTAGCACTGGTGCCTTCTGTTTAAATCTGACCAAGAACAACATCTGCATGGAGCTTGTATGTAGTCCTGTGGGTTTTTTCTTCCTATGCATCTTTATATGTTCATACATTTGACGAGGAGGAGGTAGCAGCATGATGGCTCAGTGGTTAGTGTCCTAGCGCTGCAAGGCAATAGTGCCAAGTTTCAAGTACTTCTCTGGCCCCTAAACCAGGGGTGCCCAACTCCAGTCCTCAGGGACCACCAACAGGTCATGTTTTCAGGATATCCTATGGTGAGAACACCTGTGGCAATGTCTGAGGCATCGACAATAATTACATCACCTGTGCAATACTGAGAAAATCCTGAAAACATGACCTGGTGGCGGTCCCTGAGGACTGGAGTTGGGGGAACACTGCCCTAAACCACCAGACTTTTAAACACAAGCATCTGTGGGATCACCTCAATCATTGTGTTCACCCTATGGACCCTCCCCCACACACCATCCAGCAACTGTGGGATGCTCTGCAGTCAGCATGACTCCAGCTCCCTGAGACAACCTACAGGCACCTTACTGAGTCCCTGCCAACCAGTCTAGTTGCTGTTCAGCAGTTAAAGCCCATTTAGACAGTATCGCGCAAAAGCCATCTTTGGAGCGATAATCGCTGTGTCTATACTCCTGCCCATCGCGCACTATTCGTTCATCTCTGACTTCAAGCCAGCCTGAAGTCAGCGATGAGCCTTATCAGCGCCGCACGCTGAGTTCTCAGCAGGACAGCGCTGATAGTATTCTCTCAGCTGCTATCCCGTTCAGAGTTCTTAGCGGGATACCGCTTACAGCTCTGAAAGCAAAGCAGCAGTTTGCAGATAACAGCGCTCCTGCAGTCATCTGCATACAGCAGGAGCCTTCCTTTGCACGCTAATGAACTCTTAAGTAGCTAAATTAGTTACTTAAGAGTTTTTGCAAAGTTATCGCTCAAAACGGTTACTCAAACTGCCGTTTGAGCAATCATCTTTCAGTTTAAATGGGCCCTTAGGCCTTAGTCAGACGGGCGTTTTTTGCCGCGATTTGCGCATGCGTCCGGCGATTTTATAAAACCATTGCTTTGCAATGGTATAGGATACATGAGCGCTTTTTATGTGCTCGTCCGATAAATTATAGAACAGAAATCGCAGATCGCACCTATCTGCGATTCCTGTTCTCTTCTCTATATGCGCTCAATGGGGCCGGCGGCAGCAGCGCCGACCCCATTGAGAACATATAGAAGACAAATCCTTCTTCTCTGCCACAGCTGTAACAGCTGTGGCAGAGAAGAACGATGTTTGCCCATTGAATTCAATGGAGCCGGCAATACAGCCGACTCCATTGAAAGCAATGGGCTGGCGGCGTGCGCGGGATGAATTGTCAGGAAGGGCTTAAATATATAAGCCCTTCCCTGCAATTCATCCAGAAATGTGTTAAAATAAAAAAAATATATATATATATACACTCACCTGCTCCCGGCAGCCGGAGTTCCGTGCGGCTGGCCTGCAGTGGGTGTGAAGGGGGTGTGAGTCAGACCTGCCCCCTGATTGGCTCAGCGCTGAGCCAATCAGGGGGCAGGTCTAACTCACACCCCCTTCACACCCACTGCAGGCCTCCGGGAGCAGGTAAGTATATATATATTTTTTATTTTAACACTTTTCTGGATGAATTGCAGGGAAGGGCTTATATATTTAAGCCCTTCCCGACAATTCATCCCACACTCGCCCACAGCATTGCATTGCTTTCAATGGAGCGGGCTGTATTGCCGTCTCCATTGAATGCAATGCGCTGGACAGCTCCGGCCCGTTTCTAATGAAACGCGGCTAGGAGCAGATTTTCGGGCGATTTTCGGGCACCGGTCATGCGATTTGCGGATGCGCATCCGTCATGCGATCCGCAAATCGCGCGAAAAAACGCCCGTCTGACTAAGGCCACACTCTAGATATTATCTGGTAGTTGTAGTAATGCAACGCAACTCTGTAGTAGCATAATAGCAAGGACTAACAGAAGAAAATTCTCAAGGTAGACTCACATGCTAAGAGGTTTGTTCATTCTTTTCTAGGACTCCAATATTGATCACCCTATCCTTAGACAAGCATTGTTTGGTGTGAAGTGGTCATACAATGGATGTATACAGTGGATATAAAATCTACACATCCCGGTTAAAATGCCAGGTTTTTGACAAGTTAAATAATGACAAAAATGAATCATTTCAGATTTCTACTTTCCTTGTGACCCGTTATCTGTACAATTCCATTAAAAAAAACAAGCTGAAATTATTTAGGTGGAAAAAAAATAATGTGGTTGCATAAGTGTTCACACCCTCTTATATTTGTGGATTTGGTTGGGTTCAGAATTGGCCAATCACATTTAAACTCATGTTAAATAGTAGCCAGCACTCCGCTGCCATTATTTACAGGGATTCTGATTACCCCCATATAAAGTTCAGCTCCTCTAGGAGGATTTTCCTGACATTTTCTTAGTTGCATTTTCAAGGGTTCTGCTTATTGGAAGGCATCAGTCAGGGGAAGGGGAACAAAACATTTCCAAGACATTACATATACCATGGGACACAGTGAAAATGTGCCAAATTTTTAACTCCCTTCTTCATGATCAACAGTGGCATCATTAAAAACTGGACAGCCCTCAAAAATTGATGAAAAGAACAAAAGAAAAATTGGTCTGGGAGGCCTACAACAACAATAAAAGAGCTGCAGGAATTTCTGGCAATTGCTGCCAAAATGATGAGGGAGAACGTGTTATGGTCTGATGAGACCAAGGGGGAACTTTTTGGCCATAATTCAAAAAGGTATGTTTGGTACACAGCCAACACTGCGCATCACCAAAATAACACCATACCTGCAGTGAGTGAAGATGGTGGAGGCAACATTATGCTTTGGGGCTGTTTTTCTGCTGCTGGATCTGCGGCTTTAGTCAAGGTGGAAGCAGTACCAACTATCAGGCCATTTTGGCACAAAACTATCAGGCCTCGGCTAAAAAGCTGAAGATGAAGAGGAATTTCACCTTTCGGCACGACAACAACCCAAAGCAGACCTCCAAATCACCAAAAGAATGGCTTCACCAGAAGATGATCAAAGTTTTGAAATCGCCCAGCCAGAGTCCAGACCTGAAGAGGACAGTACACGAGATGTCCTTGCAATCTTTGCTGACTCTTCTTTGCAAATACGCTCCAAATCTGTCAAAGTTAAGACGTGCCATGCTGACAGCCCCCCACCTGAAAGCTACTGAATGCTGTCAAAGTCAAAGAGTATCATGGGCAGCAGAAATGCAGTCCTAAGCTCTTACGACCTGAAGGTTGCAAGATCAATCCCCATTTGGTCCAGGTAGCCGACTCAAGGCTAATTCAGCCTTCCATCCTTCCGAGGTCGGTAAAAATGAGTACCCAGCTTGGTGGGGATGGGGTGGTGGGGGTAATAAATAAATTACCTTAAAGCTCTGCAGAATAAGTTGGTGCTATACAAATAAGATTTATTTATATCAACAAAGTAGGAGTAAGTGCGTGCAATATTTTTTTCTACCCTAAAAGATTTGTTTGTTTTAATGGAATGGTACAGGTAACGGGGTCACATTCATGGTGAATGACTTATCTTCGTTTTTTTTTATTGCATTTTAAACAGGAGTGTGTAGACTGTGTATAATTATCTAATACACTAGCTTAAAATCATTTTTTAGTTAAAATCTGGGTTAACTAAAGCCCACAATATTAACCCCTTAGTGACGGCCCATTGCCTTTTTACGTCCTGGCTTTGTCTCCTAACTGGCTTAAAAATTAAAAAATTTCAAATGTGCACCCAGAATAAAGTAAACAGATAGAAATATATATCTTAGCAAAAAAAACTGTACAGTATGTTTGCCTATATTTGAGATATTGCAGTTGAAAAGGTGAAAAAAATGACTTTCAAAATTTTCCCAATATTGGCACTTTTAATAAATATACACAAATTCTATCTGTTTATTTTTACCACCTAAATGAAGTACAACATGTAGCGAAGAAACAATGTCAGAATCACTTGAATATGCAAACACTTTACGGAGTTATTCTATGTTAAGGCGGCACATGGGAGATTCCTACAATTTGGCTTCATCACTACGGGGTTAATACACCATCAGGCCAGCTTACTACTGACTAGAGATGAGCGAGTATACTCGCTAAGGCACATTACTCGAGCGAGTAGTGCCTTAGCCGAGTATCTCCCCGCTCGTCTCTAAAGATTCGGGGGCCGGTGGCAGCCGGGGAGCGGCGTAGGGGAACGGGGAGGAACGGAGGGGAGATCTCCCTCTCCCCCCCCCCCCTCCCCGCCGCAACTCACCTGTCACCCGCGCCGGCCCCCGAATCTTTAGAGACGAGCGGGGAGATACTCGGCTAAGGCACTACTCGCTCGAGTAATGTGCCTTAGCGAGTATACTCGCTCATCTCTATTACTGACCCAACTTGTTTTTTTATATATGTATAAAATTTTCCCTCTGCTAAATACTCAATTCTTGGAGCTCACTCAGGTGTATGTTGTGCATATACGGTAATATGCAGTGCTAAAAGCCCATTGATTTCGATTGAGCCACTTACACTTGCGTTTTTTTCATGTATGTGAAAAAACAAAGCATGTCCTATTTTAATACACACCAATGTAGACTATGGGGATTTAACATACACATGTACATGCGGTATTTGCTGTGTAGTGCGTATTTTACGCATGTGAAAGATACATGTGTAATATGCAGTGAGTGAGCCCGTACGAGGAGCCGACTCAGAGCTCAACAACAGACTGTGTCCACCAGAGCGAGTGATTGTCTCTCTGCTCTACCTATAGAGGGCGCTCCCAAGGAGAATTGTACTCCCCCTCTGATCTCTATAAACCCTGAAGGTCTTCATGAGACCGCCATTTTAACATCTCCAACCTTCATGAAAGACAACTGTCAGTAGGTAGAAAAAAAGTTTTGAAATAGTAACAAACTGGGTTTGATACAATTTAAAATATGACAAGAAGTGCAGTGGAATAATCTTAAGATACTTTGTATTTGAGACAACTTCATAAAGTGGCAAGAATGAACTTTATATTGTTAAATTCCTGAAATGTACAAAAAATTCCTAGCCCCTTTTCACAACACAACACTTACTAAAGCTCATCAGTGGTCTTTGTTCCCTCAGATATAGAACTTTCTTCAGCCTTCGGCACATGAAAGGCGACAAAGGGGCACTTCTTGATATTGAGACACACTAGCTTCTCAATGGAAGCAGTCTTTACAATATTGAATCCCGTTTCTCCACCAAATGTGCTGGGTTTCCAGTATTCGGGAGAACATATAGGATTCCCCATAAGTCCTTTGAGTGAAAATGGTGCTCCTATTTCTATCATACTTTCTCCAAATATAGCATTTTGATGAGTTTTTTCCAAGAGCATGCCGGGGTAAAATTCCAGGGCATCTATATCGCCATACAAAGATTCAAGTTGGGATGACATTTCTGTTTCTCCTATGGGAAATTAAAAAAAAAAAAATTAGAAAAATTAAAATAGTTTGAAGTTTTCTTCAGGTCTCAGAGAGGGTCTGCTTTTGACATTTTCATGAAATAAAAGGCAATCTGTGGCAGATTGTTTCCGGTTACCCCAGAATCGAATCCTGCAGAGGACAGACATAGAAAGTTGACAGTATTCCAAAGAGAAACCACCCATTTTACTTACAAAACATTAGGCCGATGCATTTTAAATGAAACGAAGCAACTTTGTGAATAGTCAGAATTTAATGCCTACAGCTCTGACGTATCTCCCTAGTTACAGACTACAAACCAGTGTAGTCAGATCCTGCAGTCACACCCTTTTCTATTTATGCCCCAATTCATAAACCTTACATTTGAACAGTAAAGTGGACTGGAATCCTTTTTTTTTTTTTTTTTTTTAAAGACCATTTTCAAAGTTGCTTTATTTTAGCTGTATTAGAATCACAGTTTGCCCTATAAACCTGTATACAGAAGTACGCTATTATATAGATGAATGAAAATGAATAGCAATCCTTTAAGCCACCTTGAGATTGTGAGAGACGCAGGAATATGAACCTTATTGTCGCAGTTTGTCAGTCGCAACAGTGTCGTGGAATAGTGGCCTCGATGCAAGCCAAGACCTATCACCTTGTTATGCAGGGCAAGGGTTAATGCTCCATGGGCTGAGACTGCTGGGTGCTGTCTCTCTTTGCTGCATGGTGCATGCTGGATAAGTCATGCCTGGGAGAAGGTTGCAGGTGTGGTTCTCTAATTGCTGTGCTAGTCTTCAGGTGTGAAGTAGCTTTATGTTCTCACCCCTCCTTGTGCTCAGTGCTGCTTATTCAGCTCTATAGAGGAGTATTGGAGTTTGGAGATCCTCTGTGTTGGATGTACTGCTATGTCCAGCTAAGTTGCTACGATTTACTTTTCAGTTATATTTCTGTTTTCATTTCTGTTTTGCTTTGCTGTTCAGTTACTCTCCAGGGGTCTATCTAGGGACAGTCAGGGCCCAGGAAGACGACCATGGGGCCGCCTCTATTGAGGCAATTACTCTGCTTCAAGGCAGGGACCCTCTCTCCCCCCCCCCCCCCCCGCTACTTTAGGGCCAGGCTTCTTTCTCACTGGAGTGGCGCTACTGTTCAGCATAGTGTGGTGCGCACTGTTCTACATTGCATGGTATGTCCCACTGCAGTGCTTGTGAACGTCACCCTGCGTCCGTGCTGAGCGTGGGGCTTGTGTGCCACACGAACGTGACACCTCTTCTTTTGAATGGAGTCATATACATAAGCAAATTTTTCCCATATCATGGCGTGGGAAAAAATAATTGCTCCATGTCCTATCATTGGGCATTCCATTGTACGGCATGCGAGGTACACAGGAGAGTGATGCAAGGTTTCCCAATGAAAGCCACGTCGGAGGATTGCTACTTCCCCAAAGTAATGCAAGGCATTTAATACAAAAACGCTTCACATCCGCAGGGAGAAATAAAAATCGCATATGCATGAGCACGATATCGCACTCGCCCGTGTGAAATTAGCCTCAATGACACAAAAATATTTTAAAAAATATATTTCCATTACTGTATGGGATGTATTTTTTTTTTCAACGGGTCTAGTGGGAAATATGACTTAGACAACGCTTCTACATAAAACAAGGCTTCATACAACGATGTCTGTTAAAAATAAAAGCAACGATTACCGAAATGCAGACAAGCCAAGATAAATAATTTAGACTCAAAAATGGTTGTCATTACGGTGTTAAAGGCATACCAATATTTCACTCACCAGCTTGCGTCTTCACACTAATGCGAAAAGTTTCTAAAATCGCAAAAACACAACTCATCACTTCTGTGGCGTAGCGATTCTCTGGCGTGCCTGTCATGTGCGTTAGAGGATCGGAAAGCATTTCCCATTGTTTTCAATTGGAAACCTCGCATCACACTCGTGTGCACATCACATGCAATGTCTTACTGTCCCATTGACAACAATGGGCAATGCATTCCGAGGAACGTGAAAACATAAAACATGCCACAAGTCAAAAAAGAATGGGGTTCCTATTTATGCAAGATTTCAGAGTTTCACAATGCACAAATCTCGCGGAGTTTCTCAGCCATGAGAAACCAGCCTTACTCTTACAATTGCACCCAGTTTCATGCCCAAGTTCTTATTTCAGGTGGTCTTCCAAATTTTTCTGCTGTTCTGCTGTATGCAATCCACTTTCATAAGGGGGCCAATGAAGCAAGCGTAGCATTCTGCCAGTAGTTCACTGTCCTACACCTCCTTGCCCTCACTCCCCATGCTGCATTGCATGGTTTTTGGTCCAACAGGAGGATTGCCCAAGATGATTCAGGCATACAGTGACATTCTGACCAAATGGATTGAAAACCCACTATAATGTGTGTCGACAAACAGACACATGCTGTAAGAGCAGGATAGGCAGAGATTGTTGAGATAGCACGGTGTCTGCAGATCTGTCAGCCTGCAGCCTCTGAAGACAGCTCCTCCAGATGTTGCTAAGAAAATGTCCCTGTGTCTTTGTTACTACAGAAGCTCTGTACCCAAAAATAGTGGCTTGCAGAAAAGCTGGAAGGGAGACCCCTAGTGGCACCCACTTAAAACATGTTTTACAGTGATAAATCAAAAATATTAATGCAAGTATATTACAGAAATGAGAAACACAAGCAAGTAGTTGTCAGGACATCAATATTAAAAGGGGGACTAACTTTTCAATGCATAGGATAAATCACTAACTTTTTTTTTGTATAACAGATAGTAACACATTTTCATTTTTTCTAATTGTAGAATTTTTTTTCATTCTGTTGTCTATATATGACTGGGGTGGCCATCTTTCCTGAGATACATTTAACAGCATTTAGAGATTTGCTTTACAGCAGCTTCATAGGCCATTCACACAATGGACAGTAGGGGACCAATTGACTTGTATGGAAGCCTGTTCTAGACATGCTCCGTGATCTGTGCAGGGGTCCTTGTGCAGGAAGGCAGAGTAGATAGTCACAGCTTATATCTATTGTGAATGGTGGATCCTCTATTATCTACATATAGGTATCATCTCTGTGTAATCCGGCCTGTGAGGTTAGTGAGATGACTGCTGCAAAGCTTCCTCTACAGATCAGGAAGTGACTGACTTGTATTAGGGCCCTTTTACATGGACAATATCAGTCAAATTCGTACTAACCAACAATTTTCTTTTTTTGCACAAAAGGTTACCAGTTCAATCATTGGCCATGTTTACACTGACCGATAATTATTCACTTGTTGGTTCCAATCTGATGTATAAATAGTTCATTTTCTGATGACATATACCATTTCTAGTTACGTAGTGTGCCTTTAAAATTTCATCATCATACATCAATGTGAAAATATGGTTACCCATAATGCCCTTAAGGCAACCTGGCAGCTCCTCACAGCAGCCTAAACATAAAAAACAAAAACACACCCGCTCATTGTAACTTACCCTAACAGCCCTATAACTTAGTTTTTGGTGCTGTGGGGGACATGACTGGTTCCCTTTAACACCAATGACTTTGACGTTTTGTGGTCTCCCTTATAACCTTCCATAGTTTAAGCCTTTGGCTTAAAGAAGGAGGTGAATCAATCTTCAGGAAACATAATGTTCTGTTTCTAAAATATCACCTATGACCAAACAAGTTATAATTAGCGGTTTGCCACTCCGTTTCTTTTTATATCCTAAACTTGTCTTGAACTTTATATAACCACTTTAGTCTGACTAAAGACACAAACAAAAAGGTCAGAAAGTGCAAAATGGTAAAAAAGAATCTGTATACTATACCCTTACAGATCAAGTTTACAGGCCAGGTTTTGCTTCGTCAATAAGTGTAATGGCTAGAGATGAGCGAGTATACTCGCTAAGGCACATTACTCGAGCGAGTAGTGCCTTAGCCGAGTATCTCCCCGCGCGTCTCTAAAGATTCAGGGGCCGGCGGGGAGGAACGGAGGGGAGATCTCTCTCTCCCTCTCTCCCCCCCGTAACTCACCTGTGTCACCCGCGCCGGCCCCCGAATCTTTAGAGACGAGCGGGGAGATACTCGGCTAAGGCACTACTCGCTCGAGTAATGTGCCTTAGCGAGTATACTCGCTCATCTCTAGTAATGGCCATTTTGTATGTTACATTTAACCCCTTTGTGACTGGCCTGTTATGCACTTTCTACAAGACCATGACCAATCAAACTTTTTTTTCAAATTTTTGAATGGCACCACTTTGGGGTACATGGGTGTTAAAAAAAAAATCTTTTAATTTTTTTGTAAATCCGTTTTTTGGGTTTTCTGTTGGGTGTTCACCATGCAGTAAAACACATTGTCGGTATCGTCATAATTGTGCTGATCCAAAGTTTATATAGTTAAATTAAATGGTTTCTCTGTTGCCGCACTGCAAGGCTAAAAATATATTTTTTTTTTCACTCACCGCTGTATAAGGATGTTTTTGCAGGACAACCTGTGGGTTTTTATCGGTAACTTTAGGTTACAGCTGGGTTTTTTTGCCCCTCTTACCTCCCGAAAAGCTGAATAGTCATGCATTCTAAGAATGGTTTGTTTTTTCTGCATTCTCTGTGCCACAAGTGACACATTTATAGTTTAAAATTTACTACTATTACACAAAAACATTAAAAAAAATTAACTATGCATCATTGCACTCCAAGACCTATAACTTTATTTTTTTACATGTTAAAGGGGTTGTCCCGCGCCGAAACGGTTTTTTTTTTTTTCAACCCCCCCCCCCCCCCCCCCCCGGTCGGCGCGAGACAACCCCGATGCAGGGACCTAAAGAAAGCTTACCGGAGCGCTTACCTGAATCCCCGCGCTCCGGTGACTTCTATACTTACCGGTGAAGATGGCCGCCGGGATCCTCTTCCTCCGTGGACCGCAGCTCTTCTGTGCGGTCCATTGCCGATTCCAGCCTCCTGATTGGCTGGAATCGGCACGTGACGGGGCGGAGCTACACGGAGCCGGCATTCTGCACGAGCGGCTCCATTGAAGAGAGCAGAAGACCCGGACTGCGCAAGCGCGGCTAATTTGGCCATCGGAGGGCGAAAATTAGTCGGCTCCATGGGAACGAGGACGCTAGCAACGGAGCAGGTAAGTAAAAAACTTTTTATAACTTCTGTATGGCTCATAATTAATGCACAATGTACATTACAAAGTGCATTAATATGGCCATACAGAAGTGTATAGACCCACTTGCTGCCGCGGGACAACCCCTTTAAGGGTTAAAGACCGGGGATCCGTGGTTTCTTCGGGCCCCCGAGTTTTAACAGAGCACTCGCTATCAGTGGCATGGGAGACAAACGCCGGGTCTCTAATGGATGTACATGACAGTTTTAAGCTAAATCATTTTTGCTTCGAGTCTCCTTCAGGTGTTTTTCAGACAAGCATATTTAGGCTCTGCATTTGCTCCGTTTTTTGTGGACTGTGATATGGAGCTAATGTACATCTTTATATATTCACATGGCCATATTTTTCATGGACTTTTTTAACCCCTTAAGGACATGGCCTATTTTGGGCTTAAGGACGCAATGATTTTTGGTGGATTTTCTTCTCCATTTATCAAAAGTTATAACTTTTTTATTTTTCAGTCGATGCAACCGTGTAAGGGCTTGTTTTTTGCATGGCGAACGTTCGTTTTTTTCGGTGCCACTTTTGGGTATATTTGACTATATTGTAAAACTTTTATTTTTTTTATGATAGCAGGGAGAGAAAACGCATCAATTCTGCCATAGATTTTTTTTTTTTTTTACATCGTTAATTATGCAGCATAAATGACACAATCAATTTTTTCGGCGGGTCGGTACGGTTACAACGATACCAAAATTCTGACATTTTTTTTAGTGTTTTTCCACTTTTCTGCAATAAAAACCCTTTTTTTGGAAATCTTTTTTTTTTTCTAAAATCGCTGCATTCAAAGTCCTCTAACTTTTTAATTTTTTTATGTACGGAGTTCTGTGAGGGCTTATTTGCGAGACGAGCTGCAGGTTTTATTGGTATCATTTTGGGGTACATATGGCTTTTTTGATCACTTTTATTGCGTTTTTAGGGAGGCAAAGTGCTAAAAATTAGCATTTTGCCTCAGTTTTTCAGCTTTAACGCTTTTTTCCGTGCACACTCAAAAGCATGTGCAGCTTATTGTACACGCCGTTACGGATGCGACAATACCAAATATGTGGGGTTTTAATTTTTTTAACTTTTTTTTATGCTAATATGAGAAAAAGCATAAAAAAAAGGTTTTTTAAACTTTTTTTTTAAATTTTTTTTTTTTTTTTTTTTTTACACACACAACTTATGTCCCCCTGGGGGACTTTGACCACAGTACTGCCCATCGCTGTGATAAGGCATGGCAGGGCTACTGCCCTGCCTTGCCTTATCGCTTACACAGCGATAATAGGCATTGGCAATACAGGACACCAGTGTCTGGCGTCCTGTTGCCATGGTGACAGGCCGGGCTCTCGCGATAACATCGCGAGAGCCGGCCGAAGACAGAGGGAGTGCGCTCCCTCTGTGAACTCTTTCCCTGCCCCTCTATGTACATCGCGGCAGGGAAGGGGTTAACAGCGGGGGCGCATCTCCGCTATCCCCAGGATCTCGCGCTATCCCCAGGACGTAAGTTTACGCCCTGTTGCGGGAAGTACCCCGCTCCCAGGACATAAACTTACGCCCTGGAGCGGGAAGGGGTTAAAAATGCAGCATGACCCTTTTATTCCCCCCCCCCCCCCTCGTTTTCTGTCTCCTCCTTGCCATTACTTTCTGTTGGACAAATACGAATCAGTATTTGCCTAGTAGAAAATAAAATTTACGGAGGCAAAAACATATTAAATAAGTTATGAAACACTGATGACATCGGTCATCTTTAACACATCCGTAATTCGAATACATATAAGCACCCCTGCACACTGGTGAAAGCGATATCGGGCCATGATTAACAGCCTGATATCACTCTCACAAAGCTTCTAAAAACCCCTGGAAGCGAGGAGCTTTCATGTGAAAACAGCCTTGCATCCCTGCAGGGAATCCCTTCATCGCATTGTCTTCAATGGAGCAGCAGCAGCAGCACCGGCCCCATTGAAAGCAATGGGAGAACATCGCGATCTCCTGCCACTACTGTCCGTGTTCAGTGAAGAGGGGACTCCCCACGGGGATGAAAGAATCCCCTGCTGCAGCTGTCACAGTAGAGGATTGCAATATTATCCCTTTGTTTTCAACGGGGCTGGCGCTGCTGCCACTGACCCCACTGAGAACAAGGTGAAACCCCTGGATGCGATAGCCTCACAGCCCCGAGGGCCTGAAGGAATCCCCTGCTGCAGCAATTACAGCTGCGGAAGGGGATTGTGATCTTCTCCCATTGCTTTGCAATTTCGCAAGAAGAAAGCAGATGCTGCAATTTTTTCTTTCATGCAGCATCACAGGAGTAAAAGCATCGCAAATGAGAATGAAACCATTGACATTCATTGGTTTCCTAATCGCACGTTTTCACTCACTCACAGCACAAGAAAAATTGCCCGTTTTCTTGCCAGTGTGAACGAGCCCTTATGGACTTGTTACAATACGCTTGTCTAAAACCGGCCTTACACGGGTGTTGAACTATCAGAATTTCTAGTTATTATCAGGTGCAGGATAGTTGAACTGTATTCATAGGCATGGAACGGTGTTTTGAGCGGTAAGATGGGGGTGACGAATATAAATTTCTTGTGAGGTCACTTTCATGTGACGATATTTTAGGGAGCAGTTGTAAGCCAAAACCAGGACTGGGACTGTTCCATTCCTGGCTTTGGCTTTCAAATAGGCTGCTTTCACATCTGCGTTAGAAATCAATTCAGGGTCTCCATCGCTCTGCTCAGTTACGTTTGTTTTTTAAAAATTTTTTATATAATTTTTTTTTTTTTTTTTTTTAAGAGGAAAATAGCGCAGTCCACAGAGTGATTTTTCCATCCCTCCAAAAAAAGAGGAAACCTGATGGAATGGATGCAGACGGACGCCTTTCAGTTTGCCTTATGTTTTTCAAAACCCTAATGAAATCAAAAAAATATCCATCCAGTTCAGCCTGTTTCCAACCCCCCCCCCCCCCTCCCCTCTTCCCAATGGTGTGGGAAGGGGAAATAAAACTGATTTTTTTTCTGTTTTATTTCAGCTTTTCTCCTCCAAAAAACAAAAGCAGAGAGACAGAAACCTTGAACTGACTCTAATGCAGGCATGAAAGCCACCATACGGATACAAATTGTAAAGTCACATTCATTCAGTATTTTGTATCATGTGCTCTGGAAGATTAAATACTACTGGAAGATTAAATACTACTAAGTCTTTTGTAAGGTGTCAACTCCCAGAAAGTTTTTGCATATTATAAGAAAAACAGCATTTCCATTTATTTGCATATTACAAAACATACGGTCTCACAAATAGAGCCATTATTTGGGAACCGCCATGAAATGTACTCCTAGTATAAACCAATATAAAAAATATATAGATCTTCATTCTCTCTTAGAAATACATAAAGAAAAATATGATCTAGAAAACACAAGGTATCTTTTTCAGTTGACAAATGGGAAACAAAAGTATTTACAACCCAATAGTTAAAAAGTTCAGCTAAAACTCCTTCCTTTCTCTATTCTGGTCAGAGCACATGATCAGCACACTTCATTGAACCTTAAACCTGTTTTTTGTGAATTATTCACTCAAAAGGAGAACTTCCAGAAGTGTATAGGAAGTTGAGGCAAATCTAATTTCTATGTGGCGTTATCAGTGCCTAAATTTACAGGTGCAGCGTCCGAGTGGGGCATGCTAATGTGGAGGAGACCACGGGTAAACAAAATTATGTCACCGGCGGCTCTGCAATCTCTCCCTGCAATGGCGGCGGAGGCCTAGCTCGGTCATGCACAGTGGCAAAAAGGGTTACTACGGTTACCAATTATCAATGGTGGTTTGTCACGTGACCCCAGTACCTCTTCCTTAAGGAACTCAAAGGGTTAATGAAAATATAATTGACATGAGTCCTAGTAGCTTTGATTTGCAAACTGGAGGTACTTAGTTTACTTCAGCTTTTGTAACATTCGAGAAAACAACAGGTACAGTTAGTTAGTCAATGAGCAGAGGTTTTGCTTTGTATTTAAATAACATTGCTCCAAGTTCAGTTTAGTACAACAACAAGTTAAATTTCAATGCGCTCTCTCTTTGTGCATTGAAAGGTTACTCAGTAGAATTCCCACAGTCCTAGTTATCTAGGGGTTGCTTCTAGCAGAGGATTATGCAGTTGATGAAGTTAGATTATAGATGGGCTTCTTTCACTTTCCCTTTCTTTACTTTTAACAGGGGTTCATCAGAGGCATAACCTGAAGCTCCTGGGCCCCAACTATAATGCTTTATTCATAGTACTGGGCTCCCTATATTTGGGAAGAGAGGCCTTATGGGCCCCCTATGGCTCCTGGGCCCGGGTGCAATCGCATTTCCTGCATCCCCTATAGTTACTCCAGTGGGGCTCATGTAACTCACTGTTAGGAAGATAGATCCCAAACTTTCACCTCCACATTGCACTTGAATCGGGAAGCTTGTAGATGATAGATTCCTCCTCCGGACAACGTTAATCCTCTCCACACTTTGGTGCACCTCCTCTCATGTCCTACTCCGCCAACAAACTCCTCACTACTCCCTCTAACTTCTTTCACTTCCTGTCTTCCCTCCTGCACTTTCTCTCTAAACTCCTCCCAACATCCTGCCTTGCCCTGCTCACTTTCCCACTCTGGGCTCTCATCCTTCCCCCTCTACCAATCAGGGATAAAATGATAAGCAGCCAATCAGTAGCCAGCTGTTGCCAAGTAGTTAGCTTAAGCTTGTGAACAAAGGGGAAAGACAGGGTCTTTCAGATGTATGGTACCCTCTATGTCTCCTAGGAGCACATAGCTAGGTGTTACAGGACTGATGATTGTGTGGCTACCCTGGAGGACCCCCCAGCCACTACACAGGCCTATAGTCAAAGACTACAGCTTATTCCTGACAGTTCCCGTTCCTGTCTGCTTATTCCTGACAGTTTCCACAAAGCCAATGTGAAATCATATCACCACCAATGTTCACATCATAACTGCTTTGTGTATACAAGTGGACATTGGAAAAAATTAGACATGAATCGCACTATCAACCACATCAGAGTAGATGTAGCATAGTTACGTAGTATGCAAGGCTGAAAAAAAAAAAATATCCATTCAGGTCAGCCTGTTTCCACCACCCCACCCCCACTTGCTGATCCAGAGGAAGGCAAAAAAAGAAAAAATGAGGCAGAAGCCAAAGTGGGGTAAAAATATTCCCCCTGACTCCATAATGGCAGTCAGAATAATCCCTGGATCAGCATTTGAAAGTTCCTACTTGACTCCAGGACCGACAAGCAGGAGATACCCGGATCAAGAACCCTTCTGGTTATTTATTGTCTATATCCAGTAATGTCGTAGCGCTCCAAAAAGACACTTAGTCCCCTCTTAAACCCCTCTATCGATTTTGCCATCATCACATCCCTCAGGCAGAGAGAGTTCCACAATATCAGTGCTCTTACAGCAAAGAACCCTCATCTGTGTTGGTGATGGAACCTTCTTTCCTCTCAACGTAGAGGATGCCTTCTTGTTATCGACGCAGGCCTTGGTATAAACAGGTCATGGGAGAGATCCTCGTATTGTCCCCTAATGTATTTATACATAGTTATTTGGTCGCCCCTTAACAGTCTTTTTTTTCCAGAGTGAATAATCCCAATTTTGATAGCCTCTCTGGGTATTCCAGGCCTCCCATTCCATTTATTAATTTTTGCTGGTCTTTGAACCCCCACAAGCACCGCAATGTCTTTCCTGAGCACTGGTGACCAGAACTGTATGCAGTATTCCATGTGAGGCCTGACAAGTGCCTTATATAGTGGACGGATAATGTTCTCGTCCTTCGCCCCTATACCTCTTTTAATGCACCCCAAGACTTTATTTTCCTTTGCAGCATCTGACTGGCATTGATTACTCCAGTTGAGTCTACAACCAATTATGGTAGTACCCGCAGGTTTTTTCTCTAAAATCACTTTTTGCTAAAGGTACCCCATTTAGTGTGACCTTAAAAAAGGTAATTTTCCAATTTTACAGCAATTTATATACTTCTCTTGAAAATGGTGAAATTAGTCTTATTTCACTACCAACAGCTTTTGAACCCAGGCAATGGTGTCATGATCACCTAATTCCCCTAGTAATCCAGATCCTGTTGTATACAGTTAGTGGTGTGCAAGATTACAAAGAGCGTTTTGCACTCACAGCCACGCAACACTGCTTCCCAGCCCCTTCTTGGAAACTGCTCAGTGTGCAGGCCTCTTCCCGCTTGTCGCACACTGCAGTTGTTAACCAGCAATTTGCACCAGTGTAAGCTCCTCCATACTGCGGTTTACCTGTCCCTATGCTGAGGGATGCGGGGTCTATACCTGCCCTTGTATTTGTATCAGTATACCAGTAGGTATGGCCGCATTCTGATTTTTTAAAATTCCTATGTCAATTTCTGTGATGTTTTTTCAGACTAATAGGGACTCTTGACCCCATCCTAGTGATCAACGAGTGTACCAATGATCATAGATTTGTCACCTATCCCAATATAATAAATGTTAATAGGTAGACTGGAGAGCAAAAACTGAATGGAAATCTTCTCATTGCCATATAAAAATGAAAAAAAATAAATAAAAAAATCATACACCTTGCCTAGTTTCCTGCAGCTCTTATGCTGATGCTGCCAAGTTCCCCACTACACTCTCTTGACTCCAGCAATGTCATCCCTTCACAGGGACGTGTGACCACTGCAGCTAGTTACCAGCTGAAGTCAGAAGAAGTGTAGCGGGGGACTGGGAAGGGAAGCTGCAAGGGATGTGGGGAGGCAAATAGGACTTCTTTATTAAATGGAGTGCTGAAAACATTTTACCTTAATTTTGCTCACCAGGCTACCCCTTTAACCCCTTGAGTGGCACGCCCGGAAATTTTCCGGGACGAGCTCCACTGCTCATAGCAACATAGCCCGGAAGATTTCCGGGCTATGTATCACTATGGGAGCTGCAGAGCACAATGCCACAAGCTGTGACACTGTGCTCTGCCTGCACAGACCCACAGAGAACAAAGCAAGGGCTTTGAAAAACCAGCAGAAGATATTGCCGATATGCCGGCAATCTCCTGCTTTGTTTATAGGTTGCCATAGAGACCATCGGCTTGTCAGAAGCAAGCCGATGGTCTGTGGCAGGGAGAGCTGGTTGTTAGCTGTCAGAGGACAGCTAGGTTCTAGCTCTTACAGCAGAGATCAGAGAAAACCTCCGATCTCTGCTGTGTTAACCCTTTACATGCTGCAGTCTATGTGACTGCAGCATGTAAAGGGCTGTCACTGCAGCATGTAAAGGGCTGTCACCATCGGACCCCCGGAATGTGATCAGGGGGTCCTTATGGGTCCCTGTGGAAGTCCCCTAAAGGGACAAAAGAAAAAAAAAAAATTAAAAAAAGGAAAAAAAATTTAAAAAAAAATTATAAAAACACTTGTCTCCCTTTACTTTGTAAAAAAATCAAAAATATAATCACACATGTGGTAGCCATGCGTCGTAATGACCCAGAGAAGGCAGTTAATACATTTAACCCCTTAATGACATGGCCCCTTTTTTTCTTTTTTCCCCATTTCTTTTTTTCCTCCCCCCTGTTTAAAAAATCACAACTTGTCCCGCAAAAAACAAGCCCTTATATGGCCATGTCAATGGAAAAATGAAAAAGTTATGGCTCTTGAGACGCAACTGCAAAATTAGTTGAAATTTAATGATTAGACCATTTTAAAAAACCTGCCCTGGTGGGCACGACAGGGTGGTAGGAAACCCGCCACTCAAGGGGTTAATGGGACAAAACTTTAAGCTTGTTAAATTATATGTATGAAGAATATTAAAGCTTTAAAGGTGTATTCCCAAAATAGGATAAGTGATAAAAGTCTTGGTGGGTTAAGAAAAATATAAGGCGTAGTATTTGGCGCAACACACACACACACACACACACACACATCTTCTGACCCAGTCATTACTCTTAGTATATGCCAGGCTTGCTTCAGAGAAAACTTCCTTGAGTGATACTACAAATAGAGCTTAGGGGTACACTACCAAGCCGCAGCCAAAGTCGTTGTGACCCTCTGCGTCACAGAACCAGCTATCACCATTGCTCAGAGTGCAGAAGATGCTATTAATAAAGTTTGGTTTGTCAAGTATGTTGGCTCAGAATGTGGTCTAGACCAATCTGACCTATCCCCTTCCCCCTTCATGTTCCTTACCTCGTAGATGTAAATCCCTGGGGCAGAGTTTGGCCGGACCTATCATGGAGGTACTGCAGAACAGAGGTGAGCCATCATCCTGACTGCTGTCCCTTCTAATCGACCCTTCACCACCGGCCCATTCTCATACTACCCTTCAGCTGCTTCATTCATTTCAGCGCAGCTGATAAAAATGGTTGAGTGCTTGTACTCTGCCATCTCCACCAGTGCTATTGAAAATGAATGGAGCCGCGCCACACATCCATTCAATCTCCTCCTTACTGAGGGGGAGGGTCGGTGCATTGAGCTACCAATGAGAACAGGGAAATGGACCCCACTTCACTGAATGGGTGTGTGTCCCAGCATTGAGACTCCCACAGATCAGACTCATCACCTATCCTTTCGATAGGTAATAAAGTTTATTTGGTACAACCACTTTAATGTGGGCATCATGTATACAAAGACTTCATAGAGAAGAAAATTACCTGTAAAATCCTGGAAAGAAGTATATGCTTTCAAGCCAAATTGCTTACGATACTGATTGAAAGATTGCAATCTCAGCTTACGGGATTCTTCAATAACTCCTACAGCTATTTCCACGAGTCTTGGGTGCAGATTCTTTCCACCACCAATCTACAAAAAAAAAGAAAAAGTGATATATTGATAGTACACACCGTTGCTGAACAAAACTTGTAGAACTGGATCCCATACTTAAGACTATTACTAAAATATGTCAAGTCTAACTGCTCTCGATAAATCACATCACAAACATGAAAAATATAGGCAAGTTATTGCCCCAACCCTAAAACTAACCTTCAGCACACATTGCCTTATAGTACATAGACAGCAGCTTGCATGAAAGGGATTTTCCCACCAATAACTTATTCCCTATCCTATTCATAAGGAAAAAGTATCTGATTGGAATGAGGGGGACCAACCACTGGGAACCCACCGTCAATCATGAGAACAGGGTTTAAGTGTCCCCGAACAACTAGAGCTCTGGTTACACTACTGCTCTGTTCACTTCTACGGGACCGCTGGAGATAGCCGAGCACTTGTAAGTCCGCTTTCTCCAGTAGTCTCATTGAAACCGAGTAGTGGTGCTCAAGTGTGACCACTTCATTTAGAGAGACATGAATAGTTGGGTCCCCAATGGTCAATACCCACATTCCAACCATACATATCTCCTATTCTGTGGGTAGGGGATAAGTTCTTTCATGGGGACAACCCTTTACGTGAAGCCCTCGAAAATTCTAATCTGACAAACTTATTTTGTACACAGTTCTAACTAGAGAGTCACATAGGATTGGGAGGCTTTGTGTCTTGGAGACTTTATAAACATTCACCCGAAGATAGAAGATGGCAGAATCAATTCAGCAGCCACGAGAGTTGAGTGAATGGAGCAGATTCCTCTCCTGGATAGTCAGTAACAGAATTTTTATAGACCTGCTCATTTCTCACCATAAACTACTTTTCAGAAGTATAAGGAAGTTCATATATAATGACCTCCACTGGAGAATTATGGTGACAACACTAGAAAACCTACAGCAGTGGCCAATATTAGTGGACACAATTATGGGACACCATATCTGCACTTGTTTGAGACTTCTCCCACCACTTTTAAAACTTTTCAAGAGTGGCAAGTAGTAGACAGTTTGTCTGTGTGCTGTCAGAGTCTGTTAATGACTGTACAAGGACAGTACACTGACCCCTTACAACCAATGGAGCCATGCACTCATTCACACAGTCCGGTGGTCAATCCAAAAAAAATAAATTGACATATGCATTGCATACAACTAAAACATGGACTTGCACATGGTTCGTGTCTTACGAGCAAAGAAGGAAAAAAAGTGGTGCACACTGTAGAAACCTACACCTACATTAAGGAAAACTCAAAATACACCAAGTTAAGAGATAAGCAACAGTTGTAGACTGGTGTTTCATATGTCAATCGTAAGCTGAAATGCATAGAGTGATAATACCAAATTTATCAATATTACCCCTTAACTCCAGTGTGTGCCATTTATAGAGGCACCATATTCCCTTATGGAACTAAACCGTTTCATAGAAAGAATATCCCCAAGGCGGCATCCAAACACATCATGAGTTCTTCTGAACACTTCTGGCAAAATGCTCCCGCCAACGGAAGAGATTCTAAAAATATATGTTCAGACAGCGGAATCAGACATGGATTTTTTAGCATAGGTTCCACCTGTAAAATAACCACTGCCGACATCTACAGCTGAGCCCCAGATTCCTGCCATAGCTATGCAAATAATTGGCCATGGATTTGCATGCAAATGTAGTTTTTTTTCCTCAATGGGCAAATCCGCTTGCAGAATTTCCAATACAGTTACAGCACAGAAAAAGCACCAAGAATTAACGCGTCATACCCCAAGATTGTATAACATTTCCTCCCACTTTGAGATCATACTGGTAGACAATTTAACTTCCTGTAAAAATGTATCCAAGTGCTGAGAAACTTGATATTACAAAACAATTTCTGCAGCGCTGTCGAATATGTAGGGGCTATATAAGCAACTGGAAATGTATCACTTTGTTACTACAATTGAACTATTTTGACGACACTGTCCCTTTAAATTAGAATTTAAACTGCCTACTGTTGCATTGAAAACCATTCATTACATATATGTGTCATTGGGTTGTTATTTATATACAGACGTCATTGAACTTGCTGCCAGAGACAACCGGTAACATGTAGGGATCTATTTCTGTACAAAGCTTTCTCCACCCAAGCAGCTTCCATAATATAAATAGATTGGTATGTATATGTACTCACTAGAAATAAGAGGACCTCAAGCCCAGTAGTGATAAGAAAACAACTCCTACTATAGGAAAAGAATTCTAGATACATGTGACTGTTCGAGAAGGTGGAGGAACTGAGGCTTTAATACCCCCCTGTGATTGTAGCATTAATTAATGCAGAGGGGGGCTTATTGAATTGCAAGTTGGTATAAGCTTCCATAAAATGGTGATATATTGTACAAGTTGCAGAGTAGTGGAAGGTTTAGATTATAAGCAATGGAACGAAACTGAAAGGGAGAAGACAGTATAGATATTAAAAAACAACTTTCTGGCTGTGAGGGTGATCAATGAATGGAACAGGTTGCCACGGGAGGTGGAGACTTCTCCAAAGGAAGTTTTCAAACAGAGGCTGGACAAACATCTGTCTGGGATGATTTAGTGATCCTGCACTGAGCAGGGGGTTGGACCTGTTGACCCTGGAAATCCATTCCAACTCTACCATTCTAGGTTTAGAATAAACATAGACGTTGCATTTTACCTTTCCTGCTATCTGGTTTGTGAAGGACTCCACCAGAGCTTCCACCCCATAATCTGTGAGCATAGAAGTGTTGTAGATAAAGCTGCTGTAGTTGTAGAGCTGTCCTAGAATGTTGAACTGGTCAGGCATGAGAGGATGCCAATGATATAACTGGTTAAACTCTACAGCAATACGGTTACGGTACTGGAACTGGGATGAAAAGAGTAATTCCGGATCAAACTTCAACTTTAA
Organism: Eleutherodactylus coqui; assembly: GCA_035609135.1. NCBI lineage: Eukaryota > Metazoa > Chordata > Amphibia > Anura > Eleutherodactylidae > Eleutherodactylus > Eleutherodactylus coqui. The sequence goes on along the minus strand of CM069414.1, from coordinate 35,988,116 downwards.
GTAATATCCGCTGAGGTGTTGAACATAGTCTTCTACCACAATCTTTATGGTCTCTCCTAGAAAGAAAAATAATAAATTAGAATTAAAGCACCAAGGTCTGTAGAACTACTGTATGTGGTCAAGCATCATTTCCCGCAGTTCTTTATGGATATACTTTTAGTGAATTAGAAAGCAAAAAGTGGACAGAGCCCTATTGGAGGGATACAAAATATAAATAAGCGAAAGAGATGGGTGCTGCCAGCCTAGTAACGCTGGTCAACTGATACATCATAAGAGTCAATGAGCAACAGAAAGAAATGATGATAAAGGCTAGGGCTGTGGTACAACCCAATGGCATGGAGATAAGCCAGAATGGAAATCTCAGTGATATGGCATCAATGAAAAATTTATTTAGAACCAACAGGTAACACATATGCTCTTCAGATAGCTGGACAATATATTTGACTGCGTTAGTTCATCATAATCCAAAATGTCCAAATTAATCATAAACTGGGGTGACCAGCAGGAGGCAGTGCTGGCGTAGCCGAGAATGGCCCCTTCCTCTCCTAGTGCTCTCCGAGCAGATACTGTTCAGGACTCCTGTGTGAAGGAGTAGGACGGGAGTGTTAATGTGCACACAGCTCAGAGAAACAGGGAGCACAAAAGCCTGCACTACTATATATGGTCACAGGGGGCTCTATTACTACCATGGTTCCAACCAAGAAGCTGGGGGGGGGGGGGGGGGGGGGTCAAGCTGAGGTCTTACACCCAGGCCTCAAGCCTGTAGCTACACCCCAATGTAAAGTTCTCAGGCACATGGCTATGGTGCACATGCATAATACGGGGTGCAGGCGGCAGTGTTTACATGTTAATGCCAACCAGTAGGGACTTTACCATGTGGGGTTCATGCAAATATCTAGCTTGTATGCATGAAGCATTTGGAAGTCCGGTATACCATTTAAAGAGATTAGAAATTGCATGATTGCCTTCTTTCACAAACACTGCCACACCGCTTCACAGGTTAAGTCTGGTATTGCAGTTCAGCTACATTGAAGTGATTCATATAACCTATGTACATGTGTGGCAGTTTGTGGGGAAAAAAACAGCCATGTTATTACTGATGCAAGGAAAACCTTAATAACTTTGATCTGCAGGATGGAGGAAGTCATACTTCTGTGGGACCAATATACAATAATGATACTATCTAGAAACTTGAGAAAATCATCTTACAGTTGTACAATACTCATCAGTTACTTACCTATGAGAATAAGTCGGGCAGTTTGAAATAACTGTTCATCATCCCAAACCGGATGCTCCTTTCTTAAGACATCACACACCCGATTGTGTTCGCGAAGCCAGATGGTGGCATACATCATCAGTCCAGGGAGGAGACCAAAAACCTCCTGTCCCATGGCAAACCTTTTGTCCTTGGGGATATTCTCTGGGTAGACCATGTGAATTGGAGCCTCAACCACTGTTGGTGGATACATATCGCCATTTATTATCTGAAGAAAAACATTTGTTATCTCTACATTAGATGGAAACTGGCAACAAACCCCCTATAAAATATTAACACTGCAATAAGTATTCATTAGGCAAGCGATGGCATGACTGAGCACCGTAGCTCAGGGCTCCACGGGGGTAAAACACGTAGTGCATTTTAATATGATCTCATGCGAGATTGCAGTGCAAACTCATATTTGATATGCTATCAGCAGTACTCCAAAAGAGGAGAGCAATCATTGGAGTTTGTGTTCTCATGGTACTATGGATGCAAAGCACCACCACATACAATGTCTTACAATCCTGTTACATGGGATATTGCAGTGAGTTTTGCCAGGCATCTATATTTGCAATAAATCAACATGAAGTTAATAAAACCCGTGCTTTAGCATTTGATTTTCACTCTTTAGTCCTTTTTTGCCTCAACCCTTTCCAATCCACTGTCTGATGTCTATTGAAGGCTGTACACAACTCTAATGTCAGAAGACGTCCAGCAGGGTATTCTTACTGTATATTACTGGCCCCTCAGTTGTTGGGGTCCTCTCCAGCATGTTCCATACCACAGTACTGGCTCTAGCCAGCAGACGGCGCCATTGTATAATGGCAGAAAGAGAAAGCCCCCTAGGAAACCCTGAATCCAAAATTGGATTGCAAAGGGTTAATACCAGTTCTGCAGTCATTCGGCCGAAGAGCTTTTAATTAGCAGGAGACCGCACAATGTTTTCTTCTCATTTGCTCTGTCAGGCCTCTTTCACACGGGCGACAGCGATATTGGTACTACACAATCGTGGTGATATCGTAGCGGTGTTCCCCACGATTTTGTAGAGTCAGTGATGCATTTTTTGTGAAAAATCGTGTATCGCTTTGCTGTTGCCAGCGTTTAAAATCGTACAAAAAACTTGCACAATTTTAATCGCAAGAAGGTTAAGCCCTACCCCCTCTAAAATAAGTGCTACCCTGAAAAAAAAAAAAAAAGGGTGGGGGGGGAATACATCCCTAGCAGGCTTGGTCTGGGTCCTCCTGCTGCTCTCCGGAGCTCCACTGGGTGTCCTGCAGTCCTCATTCACCCACAGAAGATCACTTCCTAGTTGCGGAATTCTAAAATACCACCTCCAGGAAGCGATGGCTCTTATTGGTTCATCCAGCACTACTCAGCCATTTAATGCAGCGCTGAATGAACCAATGTGAGGGCTGTGATTGGTTCATCCAGCTCTGCATTGATTGATTCTTCAAACTCTGCTCAGCCAATCAGGTTGTGGAGGCGGGATTTATAAATTGGCTGAGCCGCGGCATTGGTTGGCCAATTCATAAATCCCACCTCCACAATATAATTGGCTGAGCAGAGTTTAAAGAACAAAATCACGTTGTGGAGGCGGGATTTATGAATTGGCTGAACCACGGCATTGATTTGCCAATTCATAAATCCCACCTCCACAACATGACTGGTTCTTCAAACTCTGCTCAGCCAATCAATGCAGAGCTGGGTGAACCAAATCACAGCCTTCACATTGGTTCATCCAGCGCTACTCAGCCATTCAATGCAGCACTCTATGGACAAATGCAAAGGCTGTGATTGGTTCATCCAGCTCTCATACACATAATACATGTTTTTAATGTATATTTTACTTATGGTTGACTGTTTGTAACCAGCATCTATCGCCATGCACACTTGCTTAGAGCAAGGATATAAAAAAAAAATATATAATATAAATAATCAGAAAATCAAACTCAAACTCTTAAGTTAAAAACTTTTCCATAGCGATTGGCCAGCAGCTCATAACATATCCTCCATAAACAAGTATAATGTTATTACACGGACCTGATGCTTTAATTTGCCGTCCTTGAAGAGTCGCAGAGCATATTGGCGCTCCAGATTATCTCCATATACATGGCTGAGGTCAACCTAGAATAGATTGACAAGCATTTCATCATACTAATGCAATCAATTAGCAGGAAAACATCACTCTACCACCAAGTCTGATGGAGCATAATGTGAACAGTTAATGAGGATGGAACAGACAAATAGATCAAGTTAATAGATCTAGCGTGTCAGGGCAGAATATCTCTACAGAAGAGTGATCACATAAATAACAGATGAACTTTCAGCATCACTGACTACAAAATATTTATCTCTAAACCATGAAATGTGTGTGGCCTACAAAATACGGTCTACTAAATCCAGAACATCTTGATTTTACATTTTAGCAATACACAGCAGTCTATTGTAGAGGTTACAGTAATACAGAGTGTTGCACCAGCCAACTCAGCTTCACCATCATTACCCCCTTCACCAGTTGTTTCTCCCACCTCCAGAAGACGACTCCCTGGACTACTGCCTGTTCTAAGAAGATCCACCAGGTCTACTCATGGACAACTGCCCTTGCGATTACAAGACTAATTTTGTTGCACCAGAAACCTTTATTAATCCTATGGATTCTACAACCTGCTTAATTTATTACCTAGTTTTGAAGTAACTAAGTGTTGTGCCCTGAGAGACTTCCCAGTGTGTTCTCCAAGTTTAGTAACATTCAAGATATACACCTCAAGAGACTACTTGACGAGTTCTACCAGTTTATGATGGTTGTTTATTGTTTGATGCTCATCCTTTACTTTAACCTTTCTCACAGACGCATTATGGACTCCATGTTTTCCTCTGCTCACTCATAATGGACTCATACCTATCCTGGTGGTAAGGTAGCCACCTTTAGAAAAGGTTTGCCAAGAAGAAAAACTACTGTTTTATGGCATGCCAGGTTATACATGCATATGTGGACTTTTGCACAGGACTCTAAAGTAATGTTTTGTGACTGTTGCCTAACAAATGAATTCCTGTCCTAACAGGTTGCCCTCTGTACAGTACATATCCTGAAATGTCATTTTTTTTACTGCATTTATATTTATGAATATTCTGTTTGTCTGTGGGGAGAAGAGCTATGTAGGTGCCCCATAGCTAGCTGGGACTTAAGATTCTATATTTTCCCAATGCAACTCCTACGAACTTGCAAGTACACTGAAAAAAAAGATAATGTGCTGTCACACATAGCATAACCTTTCCGCTCCTCGCAGTTCAGTACAGCAGAGCGCGGCTGTGTTTTTTATATAGGGGGGAACTGTAGTGGCCCAGAGGGTCCTCCAGAATAGTCACACTAACATTTGGTCCTGTCACACCTGTCTCTGCACTTACCTTAGGCATAGAAGGTGCAGTGCATCAGAGAACCACCTGTTTTTCCCTTTCCTAAATTAAGAGCTTAGTGCTGGCAATAGTTGGTTGCCTATAGGCTATATGTCATGTGGGAGAGTCCAGAACGGGAAAACACTAACATGAGTCCCTATGTAGAGGGGATGGAGAGTAAAGAAATTGCGGGAAGGAGGAGTTCAGTAGTTGGTAGCAGTCAGAAGAGAAGAGAGTCTGCTGCGAGTTGTGGTTGGAGAAGGAGGTATGTTAGCAGTCCAGCCATGTGTGCAGTGATTCAGCAGTCCAGCAAGAGTAGCAAGGCCCCTTTCCACTCCCTTGTTTTTCCAGCAGTGAGCAGAAAAAGAGTTGGAGGTCATCGTCCCACCTAACAGTGAGTTAAACTACCTACTGAATTCAAAGCCAGGATTAGTTCAGTGGCCATTACAACTCTCATTCCACTCCTGCATACTACACTTCCAGTAAGTCCTTCAGCTAGTAACAAGTGGGGGAAGATTATTAGTGAGTGACGTCTAGAACTAGAGAGTGAGAGAAAGCGTTGAAGATAAGTGTGAAGCAAATTGTAAATCTACTGTTTTTATCGTGTCAATTAGCTGCATCATTGTTGGCTCTGCTACACCTCTGTAACGCTGCACGTTCAACTGTTATTACAACAAGCTTCAGTAAAACTGCATGCTCCCAGTTTACGAATACAAGCTACTGGACTCATCTCGTTATTCTGCCATCATTAGACTTGCAAGTTCAGGCTGGAGTATTGGCGTCACCCGTGACAAAACAATTATTTATTTCAAACGTATCCTCATTTTATTTGTGCCACTGTGTGATAGCTAAGCAGAGCACCTTTACTGCCACTGTCGGGAGGGATTACAGAGCCACCCATCACAACCATCTTATTATCCCTGTGGTCTCCCCCACTTTGGCGCGCTCAGCTCGGCTGTTGCAGTTGTGCTGTGTGCCCAACCACCAGAGCTCTCATAGAAAACCAGACAGGTACGCAGCGTTCACAAATAAACGGTAAAAAGTCCAACAGCCAGACTAAATGCAGTAGATAAAAGATATGGTGACACGCTCCCTCCACAGATAATGTTTGCAACATTAAACCTTTTTGGATTTCATAATTGTGTCATTTCCTTATGACCCTTTAAGCTTTATCTGTGGAGGTGGCGCAACCCCTAATCTCTTATCTAATTTTTACAGTTTATTTGTTGAAAATTTTGCTTTTTAGGCAACGTCAAAGAGTAAAAATCCACAGTGCTCATGACAAACATTTCTGATGAATAATTTAAAGTACTGAAATAAATAACCAGACCACTGGGTCTGTGCCAGGAAATAAATTTCCTAGACCATCATCGTGAAGTCCAGATTTGACCATTCTATGCAACTTTTTAAATGTAACAGGTGTGTCCAGGTTTGAAAAAAACATGACTTTCTTCAAAAAACAGCACCATGGGTTCTAATTCTGAACAACCCCTTTAAGTTCTAGCTTTCATAGAAAATGCCTAAATCCAGTCCATTCTTGCTGTTGCAGGGGAAAAAAATAACTTAGCTCATGTAATTAAAATGCAGACAGACATCACACATGTAATACAAAGGGATATAAAAGTGGAGAACACCAGACTCTTCAAAAAGAAAAACCCCTCCCAGCTGTCATACTAGAAACCAGCTTGATATGGATGGATTTGTATGGGCTTAACAAGAATAATGATGCGCCCTTGTTACACAGGATGTATTTTATCTGTAAGCAAACACCACCTCCGTTTTTGTTTGCATAGATAGATTCATCCTCTCCCTTTACACACCTTGAATGGACTTTCGACAAGCCAGTTGAGGGCCAGTAAGTAGAATCAATAGGAAACAACATTTAAGGTACTTTTACACAGGGTGATCGTGTGAATAATCGCTGGATAGTCATCCTGTGTACAAGGAGCCGCCTACAGGGCACCGATTGACAACTTGTTCATTTGTCAAAGAAGTTTGTTTACACAGAACAGTTGCCTAAGGCCAATTTACATGCAACGATTATTGCTCAAAAATCGTTCAAACAGCTGAAAGTGAGCGATAATCGTTACTTGTGAAAGCGAAAGTATCGCTCATTTGTCATTAGCGGTTGTTTGAGCTGACTTTTCTGTCACTTTAAACGACCTCGTTAGCACTTGGTGGCTTCTCGTGCTGTGTGAAAGCTTCCCGCACAGAAGCGCTGAGCGAGAAACAGACGAGAAGCCAGCGAGCGGCCGACAGGACTTTGAATGCCCTGCATGAGGTTAGCGGTTACGTCAGCACTCATGCAGTCTTTGAAACGACCATCGGCCTGTGTAAAACGGCCTTTAGTTTTTAGGTGAGCTAAACAGGAGTTGCACATTGAGCGACTGCCTGTTTACCGTGACTAGAAGTAGGCAGCCAGAAGAGATCTCTGGCTGCTTCGCCTCTGTTCACAGAACGATTATCGCTCCTTTGTAGAAGCATACTAGCTAAAACGGCTTACCCTGTGCGGGACCTTTACAAAGTAATAATCCAGGTCCACTTGTAAATAGTTCTGGTGCCCAAGAGACAAGTTACCTTTCTAGAACCGGATAGCATCATTTTAGCTTTTTTTGTTTTATTTACATAGTAGCATAGAATGTAAGGCCGAAAAAAGACATAGGCTGAACTGGATGGGCATATCACCCCCTCCCTCCCCAATGTTGATCCAGAGGAAGGCAAAATAAGCCCCAATGAGATGGAAGCCAATTTTCCCCTATTTAAAAAAGGGAAAAATTTTGGAGGGTACCCCTATACCCCTACTATAATCCTTTAACAAGCGAGATTCTCGCACAAACTAATTTACAAGTGGAGCAAGGTTATTGAGGAACTTGTTGGTTTTGAACCCCCCTACTAAGTTAGTGTTTCTATTGATTCTACTTCTGTGATCAGTGCCACCACTGAAGTGTTGGGATAGGTTTGTATTTTCTCACTTTTCTTGCCATACACAGCTCTAGACATGTTTAGTGGAGGCCTATCCTGGAATGCCAGCTGACAGACGTTACGGTCATGGTATATGCTTGATGGGAAAGGTAAGTTTACAGAGAATGTTTGGAAAGAATCAGATGGAATGAGGGAGGAAGCACAAGAGAAGTCTTCTATGCAAGAGTGAGAGGAAGTAATTTGAGTCAGAGAGGATAGGTTTGGACTGGCCAACAGGGGAACAGGTAAATCCCCCGGAGGGCCTTCAGCAAGGGTGGGCCTTAATCTCTTCCTCCCACCCCCTCATATTAGCTAAGCACTCGGCACGTATTGGATGAATGTAAGTCTACCAATTCCTGCCTGTAGCTTTCTCCATATACTTCCGTTTCTATGGAGAATGAGGCAACGAGGAATTTTTGAACAGGGCTCAGGAGGTATTTGAATGTAGGTATACAGGGCCCCCCAGAATAAACTTTACTGGTGGGCCCAGTACACTCCTTATTGCCTTTAACTAGGATGCTGTGTCGGTACTTTGATAACACAAGAGTTTATTCCTTTGTGCATCTTGGGTTTCTGATATTAAGTTGTGAATCCATGCCCGCGAGCTAGGCATTCCCAACTTATCTGATGGAAATACAAGTAGAGTGTGCCAGACGTAACTTGTAATTGCTGCTGGCAGATAATACCACACCCTTAAAATCAAGATGTTACTGGACTGGGATGCTCCAGGAACTAAGCAGTGTCAAGACTCCTCATTAAGGTCTATGAATCTTCTTCTCATCTTTCAGCAGGTATTGTACATGGAATGCCAAATCAGTTACACAACTTACCCCATGACCCAATCCTTTAGTGAAACCTCGTCCCATCCTCCCATAAGTCTTGAAAAACTGATGAGTGAAGTGTTGAGCAAAGAAGGCAAACATTAAATTCGTATTCTGAGGGTCAGGAATGAACTTCTCCCTTTTTAGAAAGGTCTCGACCAGCAATGTGGCATCAGGCAGTTGGAGTTTTCCTGAATACAAGAAGGTAAAATAGTGAGAATAGAGTAGTCCTATTGTGCCTGTATTGGGGTATGTTCACATATGGCAGATAAGCTGCGCAATTTCCGCAGCAAAATTGAAAGTGTAGTATAGCAGCAAAGTGAATGGGCGTTTGAGAAGTCCCATTCACATGTGGCTGAAAAATAAATAAATTGACCTACGGCGCACATTTTAACCTGTAGAAACAAAAAGATCTGTATTTTTACACCATGTTAAAAATGAATAAATAAAAAATGACCCACCGCCGACGCCAATCTAAAACGTCGCCATATCCACCCATGATATGTAGTCTGAAACTATATATCAAAAACATCAGAAAATACAAGGCGAACCTATTCCTATACTTTATTTTAATGTAAATAGAGAATTTTTAAAAACACTTTTTTTTACAAAAAATTTGCTCACACTACCCAATTAACCCTTTAGTGACGAAGCCTGTGTGTGCTTTAGTGACAGCCAAATTTTGGAAATCTGACATGTGTCACTTAAACATAGAATAACTCCGTAAAGGTTTTGCATATCCAAGTGATTCTGACATTGTTTTTTCACCACATATTGTACTTCACTTGGGTGGTAAAAATAGACCAATAGAATTTATGTATATTTATTAAAAGCGCCAAAATTGGGAACATTTTGAAAAAATTATCATTTTTACACTTCCAATATCTCAAATATGTGCAAACATACTCTACAAAATTCTGCTAAGATATATATTTCCATCTGTTTACTTTCTTCTGGGGGCACATTTAAAAACTCATTTTATATATATATATATTCTTTATTTTTGGTTTTAACTTGGGTACAGAAAAGAAAAAAGGGGAGAGAGGGATGTACAGCAATAAAATACAATGAGGTTTGTTCACGTATACAATTGAGCTTTGTAGGGGAGTTACACATAATAGGAGAAGTTAGAAGATAGGGGAGTAAAAGGTAGATATGAATGGGGAGAGTGGAGGGGAAAAAAGGATCGGTTTTCTAGTAGCTTGCTTTATGCTCCAAATTATAAGTCGTACTAAGGCATAGAATAGGTTTGTTAAAGGGGTTGTCCCGCGCCGAAACGGGTTTTTTTTTTTTTCAACCCCCCCCCCCCGTTCGGCGCGAGACAACCCCGATGCAGGGGTTAAAAAAGATCACCGGACAGCGCTTACCTGAATCCCTGCGCTCCGGTGACTTCTTACTTACCCGGTGAAGATGGCCGCCGGCATCTTCTCCCTCCGTGGACCGCAGGGCTTCTGTGCAGTCCATTGCCGATTCCAGCCTCCTGATTGGCTGGAATCGGCACGTGACGGGGCGGAGCTACACGGAGCCCCATTGAGAAGATAAGAAGACCCGGACTGCGCAAGCGCGTCTAATTTGGCCATTAGACGGCGAAAATTAGACGGCAACCATGCAACGGAGGACGCCAGCAACGGAGCAGGTAAGTGAAAAACGTTTTATAACTTCTGTATGGCTCATAATTAATGCACAATGTACATTACAAAGTGCATTAATATGGCCATACAGAAGTGTATAGACCCACTTGCTGCCGCGGGACAACCCCTTTAATGCGAAGGGCTGGTTGGCTAGTATATTTCTTAGTAGGGGGTTGTTTGTTCCCGTGAGAGACCCACTTATTCCAGATTCTGGAGTACTTATCTGGCTCTCCTTGTAGACGTCTCGTTTTTTCAAAACCATTTATTAGATTAACCTCATTCAACCATTCATGGATGTTGGGGGGGGGGGGGGGGGTCTACCTCTTTCCAATGTCTCGGAATTAGCATTTTCGCTGCATCTAGTAGAAGAGGGAGCAGTGGGTCACTTTTTCCTGACGCCGTCCGGGGGAGTATATTTAGGAGGAGCATCTTGGGTGTGAGTCTTACTTCATAACCCAGAATTGATTTTAATGTCTTTTGTATTTCCTGCCAAAACGTGGTTAACACTGGGCATGAAAACAAAATGTGTGAGATCCCTCTGCTTTAGAGCATCTCCAGCAGATCGGGGGTATTTTGGATCTATTCTATGGAGTAGTTCTGGGGTTTTGTACCACCTGGAAATTATTTTGTAGTTCAGCTCTTGGTATTTTGTTGAAACCGAGCTTGAGGCCTCAGTCACAAGGGCGCATCGGCACCCGTACACCGGCGCCGATGCGCCCGTGTGACTGACACCAGCAGACGGCCGTACCAGAAGACAGCCGTCTCTCTGCAGCGCTGGAGGAAAGAACATGTGACCGGCTCCATTGCCGGTCATGTGTTCTTTCCTCCGGCGCTGCAGAGAGACGGCCGTCTGCAGGTACGTCCGTCTCCTTCCTGCAGTCACACGGGTGCATCGGCGCCGGTGTACGGGTACCGATGCGCCTGTGTGACTGAGGCCTGAGTGTGAGTTACTTAAAATGTCCAGGATTTCCTCTTGGGAGAATGTAGTGCCAAGATCTTTTTCCCAACTGGAGATCTAAGAGGGGTTTTCCTTATTATGGATGAGAGTGTTGTAGATTTTTGAGGTGATCCCCTTGAAGGGGCGAAATATCCTGAGAAGTTTATGAGAAAGTAGGTTATGATTAGTGCTCAGAATGTCTGGTTGAAAGAGGGATAATGTGTCCCTGACGGAAAACTCATTTTTTTAACCATTTAGGAGACTTACAAATTTAACATTAACTATTAACATTTTAAGGAACACTTTGTCTTCCTACACCAAGCCAAGATTGCAAAGGCTCATAGGTGTCAGAATGATAGATACCCCCACGAATGACCCAATTTAAAAAACTACACCACTTAATATATTCGCTGAGGGGGGGGGGGGGGGGGAGATCATGAGTATTTTTACCCAACAGTTTTTTTTCAGGAATTAATGCAATGTAGAGGAAGAAAAATAAAATTCCATATTTTTGCAAATGCATCATTTTATAGCCAGGTGTACACCCCAAAATGGATACCAGTTTGTCCTGTGTTCAGAAACAGCCATTGTGGCCCTAATATTACGTCCGTATGCACAATAATGCCCAAACCGAAAGGAGCAGCCGATGGCTTTTAGAACAGAAATTTTGCTTGATGGCGATTTAGGCCCCATTGCCCACTTGTAGACCCCTTGAGCAGCCAAAACAATGGAGAACCCCCACAAATGACCCCATTTTGAAAACTAGACCCCTTAATGAATTCCTCTAGGGGTGTACTGTGTGTTTTTACCAAGCAAAGCAGTAGGATAAAAATTGGGATTTTTCATTCTTTTGCAAATGGTGTCCTTTTAAAAACTGTTTTTTTTCCGTACAGCACACATATGAATGATGACTTACACCCCAAAATGGATGACTGTTCTGTGTTCAGAAACCTACCCACTGTGGCCTTAATCTACTTATAGGAGACATGGATAGGCCTGTAATGGGAACAGCCATTGGATTTCAGGGCACAACTGAATAAATTCCAGGCCACATTGTTTATTTGTGCAGAAAAAAAAAAAAAATGACTCCCTAAAAATACCCCCCCCTTCACACCCTTTTTGGCGTTCCCTAGAGCTTAGATAAAAGTAATAATACAAAACTGTGTGGTATGTATGAAGACAGGGGTAATTACGGAGGCCCGGTTGGGATGGCCACATGGGGCAATAAAACTGGGTATCTCTCCTCTTCCCAAGTTTTTTGAGGGGGTATTTCTTGACCCCAGTGGCCGGGATGGGGTATAAAAAAAAAGTGGCACTCTGTGAGGCTTCGTAAGTTTGCTGAGGTACGGCGGTCTCACACAGAAGGCGCTCAACAAGCTGATTCTGGAACTGCAGGAAGGCAAGCGTTCCCGGGGCTTCTTGTAAATTACGTATTACAGGTAGCGGTCTGAATAACGCCAGGTTCACACGGCCGTATGTAGAATCTGCTTGCGGAGGCCGTCCGCGGATCCAAGCTGTGAGCTTGGCCGTACATGTAATGTACTGCGTATAACTGTGTACTCACACAGGCGGTCACGCGCAGTTCAGCTTTTTTTGTTTGTATTTCCTGTGCCATTGCTTAGCGATGACGCGGATACCGGCAGCCCGTACACAATCTAGTAGCATATGCGCTGTGGGTATATCTGTGACCATAGAACACAATGGGCTCTATGCTGCAGATATCCACGGTAAAATAGAACAGGCTGCGTTCTGTTTTCTGCGAGTGGATTACGTAATTCCAACTCGCTAATGTGAGCGGAATTGTGTAATCCAATGCATTTGACTGATCCGCGTATTACCATAATTCCTATCCGGTCGTATGAGACTGGCCTAGTGGTAGATCGCTACCTTTTGATCACGTGACTGGGGACCGCTCACCAAGGCCACCAGTCATTGCTCCTTGCTCTCAGCAACCGTTAGTAGCCAAGAGCAAGGAGATTCTAAATTTCCCAGGTCCTTCCGGCTCCTGCAAATGTGCCTGGCATTTTGCTGGCTGGTGCATGCGCAGAATCCGAGTGATGTCAGTGGAGAAGGATCAGGTCAGAGTTTAAATACGAGGCTTCTGGTAAAAAGTTTCATTTCCTCTCACCGATCGCATCGGTGAGGGGAGATGAAACTTCAGATTTTTTTTACTTTTAAGTGATCACCATTATCCACGGGATAACTGTGATCATGTGACTGGAGACTGCTCACCACAGCCCCCTGTGACATCTTCAGGCTCTTTGCTACCTTTGGTAGCCAGTAGCAGGGAGATTTTAAATTTCCTGGGCAATCCTCGACATGCGCAGAACCCGGGGTAAGGTCTTCAGATAAAGATCCCATTGGGGGACAAATCCGGGGACCTTAGTTATGTATTTTCATCTCCCCTTACAGATATGTTCCGTAAAAGGAGATGGAACTTAGCTTTTTAAACTTTTTATTCTTTTTTTTAACTTTACACGATCAGTGTTATCCAGTGAATAATGGTGATCATGTGACCGGGAATCGCATACAGCGGTCCCCGTTCACATCTCCCTGCACTCGGCTATCTTTGACAGCCGGGTGCAGGCAGATTTTAAATTTGCCGGGCTTCTGCGTATGTGCACCCCATTAGCGCATGTGCAGAAGCTCCCGTCAGGTCCCGATCACCAGGGGACAACATGGAGAATTGGGGTGAGCATTTTCAGCTGCCTCCATAGATCCGATCCACGAGGGCAGCTGGAACTAACTTTTTTTTGTTAGTTATATAACGGGGATCACAGGCCCGGTGACATCTCCTGCCTCCCAGCTACCTTCAGGAGGTTTCAAATTTCCCAGGGCCCCGGGCCTTTTGCGCATGTGTCTTACGTAATGACGCCTGGCGCGCATGCGCAGAAGACCGGCATCAGGTTCTGGAGGACCAGATTACCGTGGGAGATAGCGGAGGACCTGGGTGACTACTCTCAGCTGCCCTGATGGTTCTGATCCATCAGGGCAGCTGAATCTTTAACTTTATTGAACTTTTTATTGACTTTAATGCGATTGGCACCATCTACCACCAACAGCAATATGTCCTCTGTAGAATATCTGTCCCTATTGACAACAGACCACATGGTATATAGGCACATAAACATGATGCAGCTTCTCAGTCCTGTACTCAACTGTAAAATGGTCACTAGTTACATCTTGCCTATTTTATATATGGCTAGGTCATGTGATGCAGGCATCCAATGACATTGCTGCCCTTGCAGCATCCAAGGAGCGGGCCCTGTTGCGTAAATGTTCCTAAATCAGCAGCGGATTACCCAGCTTAAATAAAGTAAGTGCAAACAGAAAGTACTTTTTCAACAAGAACCGGTAACGTGCAGTCTTGTTCTTTTACTTAAACTTCTCTTCTTCCAGATAACAATGAAAACAACTTGTATGTAGTAACTTTAACAGGGATAGCTGATTTGTAGGCTTACATCTCTTGCCTCTTTTCTCGCTCTCGTGCAGTTCGGGTTTCCCAAGGCACACGTATCCACAGTCACAGTTATCTGATGAATCTCTCGCTCTTGGATGAAACTCTCTCAACTGGACGGACTCCAAAACACTTTCATACTTGTGGCCATGATCAGGTGGTTACTCACTGCTCTCACATAACTTGCAGTTTCCACATAGGAACATCTAAAACTTGCGCTCACACCCATGCGTCCACAGCATGTCCCGGGTTCCAAAACCCCCGAAAGGGCAAGCTTCTTATAAGGAGAGATTCTGACCTGGCTGAGCTCCACCCGGAGCAACAGCCCATCTCTCCTCCATCTCCATCACTCAACCTGCTCTCTTTCCACTCAACTCCTCCTGACACCTGACCCACAACTCACGTGCGAACAGACAAATTGATACATCTTCCAGACATCACCCCTAACACACCTGGAGGTGTTAATACATATAACACTAACTCATACAACACTCATGACAATGACACGAGACATACATAGAACATGCATTCTAACGTGCCGGAGCGGACCCTAAACTCTGGGCCAATACTCCCTTATTAAAGATATATATATATTTAATGCCATGAAGGCACCCGGGCTGCCGATTGGCTGCACGCTGACCTCTGCAGCAGGCATAGGAAATTTGTTTTTCTGCCGGTTTTCACCCAAAAGCAATTCAGACCTACCCAATTCGATTTTGCTAAAAATCGGGGCGATTTTAATCACCTGGCTAATCAAGATGAACAAAAATATTAGAAAGCTGATCTAAGACCTGATAAATCTGAACATTTATATGAAGCATTAATGTGACTAGCTTAAATGGCAATAAACTTACTGGATCTTTGACCCCACACCCAACTTTTTGCAAGCATCTGCAGGGCGAGAGCCATTATCTTCCTTTTGAACTCAGAATATTCTGGAACAGTCCATAATTCTGTCAGGGATCCAATGGCATCAGTTACAAGGCTGCAATGACATGCAGGCAAGCCTTGTACTTATTGTGATTTAGTATTGGTCGACTGCAGTTAATACTTTTACAAGCATTAGTTATGTTAATTTAGTGAAAGAAATCACATAATGCAGGTGCCAACATACCCTGCAGCGAGCCCAGAATATGCATTCAGGTAGAGCAATTTAATGATCATGAGCATGAGTGGATTACATAAATCCTTACCATTCAGGCACTGACAAGTATCACTACAGGCAGGAGAGTTTGTTCAGCAATGCTATAACAGAGGTAAAAGGTAAAGTCCCCTGGTGCAAGCACCGAGTCATGACTGACTCCTAGAGTGAGGTCTTCTTGGCAGACTACTTTTGCAGGGTAGTTTGCCATTGCCTTTTCTAGTCATATTTTACCCCCCAGCAAGCTGGGTACTCATTGCACCGACCTTGGAAGGACGGAAGGCTGAGTCAACCTTGAGTCGGTTACCTGAACCAATCAGGGATTGAACCCGCAACCTTCAGGTCATGAGCGAGAGCTGGAGGCCCATCAACTGGCCCATCCAGGCCCGCATGGAGCTTGTATGTTCTCCCTATGGTTTTTTTTTTCCTGTTCTCTTCAAGAGGAGAAAGGAGGAAGAGGGAACCAGATCAAATCTGATCAAGGTCAATTTCTGCATGGAGTTTGTATATTCTTTTTTTCTTGTTACTCTTTCTCCTCCCCAAAGAAGCAATCAGCATGGTGGCTCAGTGGTTAGCACTATTGTCTTGCAGCGACTGAGTCATAGGTTTAAATTTGACCAAAGACAACATTTGCGTAGAGTTTTCCTGATTGAATGCAGATGTTTTCTTGCAGTGCTGGGGTTCCAAGTTCAAATCTGACCAAAAGACAACAGTACCATTCACTGAGCCACATCCATTGAAGAGGAACCACCATTGTCATTTCAGGACTCTTAAAATCCCATAAAACAAGTACAGAACACTTTCTATGAATTTCCAGTTTGGTTAAACCAAGTCAGACTATACAGAACTTTTTGACAGAATTCGGCAAAGGGGCAGAACTGAACTTTTTGAAATGTTTGCTCTTTTTCAGTCAATAATCCTTTACTGATCTTGTACTGGTCCAGATCTTCAAGCCTGTATTCTAGTAGTTGGATGACCCAGGGGCGTAACTATAGAGGATGCAGGGGATGCGGTTGCACCCAGGCCCAGGAGCTTTAGGGGGCCCATAAGACCTCTCTTCTCCATATAGGGAACCCAGTACTATGAGTAAAGCATTATAGTTGGGGACCCTGTTACAAATTTTGCATCGGGGCCCGGGAGCTTAAAGTTACGCCTCTGGGATGACCATCAATTAAAAGTAATCACTGAGAAAGATAATGTGTTGGGGCAGATCAATCAAAATGCAACAGTTTTTCTGGCGAAAACTTCTTCCATTGTTTGCTCCACATGTGTGAAACTGACTTTTTTTTACCAGTATATAAAAGTCAGTGGCTCACTTGTTCTGAAGCATCATTAGAGACCAGGACAGATCTAGGATTTTATTTTGGGAGCCTTTAGTACTTACCTGTAAAGGCAATGCCTGCAGAATTTCTGCTACATTTACAATACAAGTCATGGTGTGGAGGGGAAAAAAGACACTGAAATTGAGGTGAAGATTTTAAATTTGCAGTATGTCAAGTTAAAGGAGATGTCTCGAGGAAGCAGTGAATTTTTTTTTTTGCCCAGTCCCCCTAATTAAACATACATTACTAATTACCCCTGTAAATGACTTTCCTAGCTGGTTTCTACTTACCGTTCCAGCGTTTCAGCAACTTATAAAACTTTTTCCCAAGATGGCCGCCAGCTCTTTTCGCATCGCTTGCTGTAGCCCGATGTGCGCGCTCCCGAGACGCTACCAGCTGTGTCTCCATGGCAACCAGACGCCCCGCAGCCGCCAACCGGACCCCTGGAGTGAACACGGCCGACCAGTCACCCACCGCCAGGCAGAAGGTAACCGGCGCAGCCCCCCCCCCCCCATCACAGCGGCAGCCCCCCCGGCCCAGCGCTAGTTCCCCCGGCGCAGCGACAGCCCCCCCCCGGCCCAGCGCTAGTTCCCCCGGCGCAGCGACAGCCCCCCCCGGCCCAGCGCTAGTTCCCCCGGCGCAGCGACAGCCCCCCCCCCATTGCAGCGACAGCCCCCCCCCCCGGCGCAGCGGCAGCCCCCCTGGCCCATCACTTACCAGGACGGCTGGATGGCGGGACAGCTGGGCGGCTTCTCCGGACAGCTCGGCAGCTCTGCACCTTCCTCTAACAGAGGATGGTACAGAATGGCCGCTCCAGCGCGCTCCCGAGCAGTGACAGCTCGTCTGCGCATGCGCAGAAGAGCTGTAGCGGCTCGTGCTGAAAGCAGAAGACCGGACTGCGCAAGCGCGTCTAAAAAAGCAAGCTGCCAGCGAATTTAGACGGAACCATGGGGATGAGGACGCTAGCAAAGGAGCAGGTAAGTGGAATAACTTCTGTATGGCTCATATTTAATGCACAATGTACATTACAAAGTGCATTAATATGGCCATACGGAAGTGTATAACTGCACTTGGTTTCGCGAGACAACCCCTTTAAGTGGAAAGTTTTCAGCACCGATATCACCACTTCAAAATTAGGAGAAATCTCACGGATTTTGGTGCAAATTTTGACTCAGGAGGCTGATTAGCAGAGAAGGGTCCACGCAGTCATTAAGCCCCATCTCCATACAACCATTATAGAAGGAGAAAAATTAAACAAATGGTTTTAGATACTGTTCAGTATTATGACCCAGCCCCCTCCAAATACCAGCTCTCCCTCCATTATCATCTGCACACCCAATATCACTTCCCTGCCTCTAGTAACTCACTGTCCCATGTCCTCTCCAGAGATCAATGCTAGTATCACCACTACTCCACCTCCATCCATATTATCTAACTTCCCACGTACCATAGCTCCAAGTATAATAACCCCCATGCAGTATATCTCCCTCCCCACATTAATAGGGCACATTTACAAATTCTGTCTAAAAGTTACTAGACTGTACAAATTAGGACAGTCTTAAAGTGCACCAGATTCATCACAGCAACTGTTGCTGGATGGGAAATCTACTGGATCTTAAAACTGTGTAGTCTAAAGATTATACCAGCTAGCTTATACCAAAAATTGCACCAAAATTTGAGCTATTTGCATCATTTTTTTGGCACAAATTATGCAATGTCCCCTTTTCACAAAGCCACTCCCTTTTTCACACTAGTAAAAAAAATTTGAAGTGCCCGAAAGTTTCACACAGGAAATGTGGAGCAAACAATGGAAGGAGTTTTATGGTGCAAAATTTCACCAGAAAAACTGTTGGATTGGGCAGATTAACTAGTCACAATGCGTCATCTGCATTTCCACCCAGTATATTATTTCCCCAACCCCCATATAAAGTAGATCACCATCGCCCTATTCACTTCCCCTGCCATAGAAGGCACCCACTGGCTGACCCCCATACCTCTGCATAGTCTTGCTATAGTACTGTGCAATCCACATTGTTGCAAAGCTGCTGCTACATGCCTCCAGCGGAGTAACTAGCTGCACTCCATGTCAGGACTAGTTCGTCATTATAAGCGTGCCTATACCCTGCAAGATGCATGCAGTGGCTTGGCAAACCAACAGGAGAGAAACAGCAAGGAAGGCAAGTATGATAGAGACATAACTTGAAGCTCCTGGGCCCCAATGCAAAACCTGTAACAGGGCCCCCAACTATAATGCTTTATTCATAGTACTGGGCTCTCTATATGGAGAAGAGAGGCCTTATGGGCCCACTAAGGCTCCTGGGCCCGGGTGCAACCGCATCCCCTATAGTTACACCCCTGGCAGTGGTATCCCTTGATTCAGCTCCTAGGAGCCCATAACTTCAGATTATGGGGCTCATTGACAGATTCCCTTTAACCTTTAGTTTCTTACTTCTGCAAACCGCTGCCTCACAAAATATTGTTGAGTAATTGAACATCTAGATTTTTCTTCACCAAGCACACAACATGCAAGTCATGGGGCAAGGCAGAGCACAAGTATCTGCAGATTCCTGGGCGGCTCAACATCAACAAACTGACATGATAACCAAGATAATAAATGGTTGGGTAGAAACCTCACATCCAGAATGAACTTCACATTTTTCTCTAATTGCATCATGCCTGGATAGTCAGGAAATGTTCTCCACACAACATGCAGGAAATGTATGACAGAAGAGAACTGTAAGATGTAGAAGCTCCGGTGGATGTGCTTCTGTCTGGACGCCATTAGACACAGCCATAACCAATATAGAAGTCTAGAACTAGAACTCTTGTATCAGACAAAAGCTTCCAGCAACAGAACAATGCAGAAACTTTCCACCTCTGAAGAAAGAACATGCACCGGTGGAAATCCTGCATTATGTGTCTGTAGCCAGGGGCGTAACTAAAGACTCAGGGGCCTGGGTGCAAAAAGTTCAGCTATCACCAATAGAACATATATGGGACCACCTGGGGCAGCAACTTCCACAGCCTACGAGTTTACACGATCTAGAGGCTCAGTTACAGCAATGTGGAGAATACTATACTGAACCGTTGTGCCTTCATGCCCGCCCATATCACATCTTGTAGCCAAGCTAGAGCCACCATGGCCACCAGTAACAATAGTTACCCCCACAGTGACCCCAGTTATAACTCGCTCAGTAGCAATATTAACCCAACAGTAGCCCCAGTAGTTCTGGTAACCCCCTCACTAGCCCCAGTAGTTCTGGTAACCCCCTCACTAGCCCCAGTAGTTCTGGTAACCCCCTCACTAGCCCCAGTAGTTCTGGTAACCCCCTCACTAGCCCCAGTAGTTCTGGTAACCCCCTCACTAGCCCCAGTAGTTCTGGTAACCCCCTCACTAGCCCCAGTAGTTCTGGTAACCCCCTCACTAGCCCCAGTAGTTCTCGTAACCCCCTCACTAGCCCCAGTAGTTCTCGTAACCCCTCACTAGCCCCAGTAGTTCTCGTAACCCCCTCACTAGCCCCAGTAGTTCTCGTAACCCCCTCACTAGCCCCAGTAGTTCTAGTAACCCCCTCACTAGCCCCAGTAGTTCTAGTAACCCCCTCACTAGCCCCAGTAGTTCTAGTAACCCCCTCACTAGCCCCAGTAGTTCTAGTAACCCCCTCACTAGCCCCAGTAGTTCTAGTAACCCCCTCACTAGCCCCAGTAGTTAAAAAGTAGTTAAAAAAATTCTGCAATCAGAAAATAAACAGATTGGAAAAGTTTATCGGGTTTTAAATTAAAAAGAAAAAAAAAAAGGTAGTGGTATAGTCCCATTAAATGACATAGGGCGATTCCCAAAAGTGAAAGCCAGTCTCACAAAACCAGCCAGCTCATCGAGCTTTATCAGCTATGCTCATACAGACATGTATATTCGCTTTCTAGATTTCTCTACTTTTAGGTCAATTATTTAACCCCCGTGACGTGACTCGTGTCCTGTGCATTTTTCAACTTTTAAAGTCCAAAGAACCACAATAAACCAATATAAAAAAGGCATAGCAGATACACATACAATAAAACATGTCTTGTATATAAAGATGGCATGCATTGTAGAAAGGTTTATTCACATCTTACCTTTCGTACCCATTGGTGTAGGGCAGTTGACTGGAACGGATGGCAGCACTCTTGTGAAATAGCTGACATTGGAATAGGCTTCCCAGCTGAGGTAGCTATACGCTGAATTATACGTTGGAGGACTTGGTATCAAAGTAGCTCGCACTGAAATTTTATACAAAGATGTATTTTCATTATTGCTAAACTTGCACTTTTAATGAGTAGATTTTCCAAAAGAACAAATTGCAGTCCATGCACCAAGTCTACAGCTGCACACAGTATATTGTAGGGGTGTCTGGAGTGGTCACCTGCACTACTTGGGCAACATTAGCAACAACTACGATCATTTTCATTTCAAGTTACAAATTCCTACCATTACGAATACGACTTTCTACCAGTGACACACTTACCAGTGTAACCATGGCCTTAATTATTCTCTTCAGACATTGGGGCTTATTATTCAAAATAGGAGTGCTTTCTGGTGAAAGTTACACAGGAAAATGCAGCACATTTATAAGCTTTTACTCTTTCAGGGCTTGGTCAGACAAGCGTGTATTACACACTGCAACAGCAGCGTGTAAAACCACGCTTCTATAGCAACCAATAGGATGCTATGGAAGCGCTCACATGGACCCTTTTAAGAAGCGCAGAATCTGCTCTCCTATCAAAGAAAGGACAGCAAGTGCTGACTCGCCTGTCAGCTCCATGGTGCACGCTGTCCAGAGTGCTTATCATAGGCTTCTATGGGAGCCGTGGAAGCATGCAGCCCGCACTAAAGACATGTGAACGGGCTGCTCCGCGGAGCAGCCCTGCATGTCAGCAGCATGCTTTACACATTTCTTAGCAGCGTGTAAAACACACTCGTCTGACTGAGCCCTCAGAAGTAAAACAAAAAGTTGTAAAAAGTTAGCAGAAATGGGTATTTGCACAAAAAGTTGTGACTTTAGCTCTCTGCATTTTCTCTGCCACTTTTTCAAAAGTGTAGAAACAAGGAGAAAAGCTAAACCCCTGATTTCTATACTGCTTACTACAGAGCTTGGATACCCTGGATCTCTTCCCCCTGCTGCTCTCCTGATCTTACCGAGATCCTATACCATAGGGACTATAAGGCTGAAGTGGACCCTTTGTTGTGGAGTTCTGTCTACTGATGGGCTCCATACCAAACTAGTAAGTCCACTCTTATCTGGATTGTTTCTTTATACATTTATTGCTATTCTTTCTCTATATCTGGACTGTGGATACCTCATTCTGTTCTATTTTACTTTTTCAAAAGTAAGTAGGCCTTTCAGGAGGGGGCATGGTAGCTCCACAACAACAGATTTATGTATAATTTACTCAAGAAGCTGGCATAAGTTATACCAGAAATGTACGCTAGGTCGGACCTGTCGAACATTTCTTAGAAGGAACATGATCTGTTGGGATGTGATGAATACATGAAGAGGCATGAGCCTAGGGAAATCATACGAAGCTAGTTGTTGGAAATGCCAAGCTTAGTAAATTTCTGCTTGTCATACATGCCTGCACCTCATCTATCATGTGTTTTTAGACCCTTTTGTTTCAGACAAGTTGGTGAACTGTTAAAGTGGTGTGGTCTGACTTGCACCAAAAATTGTGCTAAATTTCTGAGAATTGTGCTAAAAATTTGGTGCAATGTTTGTTCTACACCAAGCCAACTAAATTGTCTAGTCTAAGTTTAGACCACCAGTCTTAAAAATTTGACAGATTTATCATTCAGCAGAACCTTTATGATAAAAGGGACGCATTTTAAAGACAGCCTAACCTTTAGACAGTATTAGTAAATATGCCACATCCCACTGGCGTAACTATAAGGGATGCAGGGGGTGCGGTTGCACCCGGGCCCAGAAGCCTTGGGGAGCCCATAAGGCTTCTCTTCTTCATATAGGGAGCCCAGTACTATGAATAAAGCATTATAGTTGGGGGCCCTGTTACAGGTTTTGCATTGGGGCCCGGGAGCTTCAAGTTATGCCTCTGCGTTAGGGCGCCCACCCACTGGCATTTGCGATTTTCGTGCGTGAAAAACGCAGCGTTTTCGGCGCGTTTTTTGCGGCGTTTTCGCGCCTTTTCCATTAATTTCCATTGACTTTCATGGGTGCATTAGGAGAAAAATAAGGACACATATGCAACTGACAGTTCCTATGTTAAAAATCGCAACGCACCGCAAAAAAAAACGCCAGTGGACAGGAGTACATTCAATTCTAATTGCTCTTGAGAAAAAACGCAAAACGCAAAGAAAAAAAAAATCGCCAGTGGGTGGGCGCCCTTAAGGAGTTAAGAGAAGTGGGGGGGCCCCCTGAGAAACTTTTGCACGCGGGACCATGAGCCTTTAGCTACACCCCTGCCCCATCACTATCCCGTGGAGAAGGTTTGTCAGAAGTTTATGGTAGACAATGAGGAGTAAGATCTTACCTGTTAAAACAAGCCTAACAATTGTATCACGGATAAAGCTGTTATTTATTATATCCCAAACCCATTTATAGTGGGTCAGCATGTAGTAGGTGAAGGAAGGGCTTGGACGCACAAATTCACGGATTCTTGTCCATAATTCAGCTGCAAGTAAAATTAAATACCGTAAGTGGTATTCTATTAACAGAGATAAATATGCATATATCAGTCACATCCAATTACAGTAACAGACAGATCGTTTAACACTTGTGCATTGTTATGCAGATCTAAAGTATGTATAACTGTCTACATTAACTGCATTAAAAAAAAAAAAAAAACAAGGTTCTTGGCGCACAAATTGATCAAACTCACGTGAGCCCATCCGCCACATCAAGACAAACCTCAAGGTCTCTTTCACACAGGCGACGCGATATCGCGGCGGTCTGTCCAATATCTGTGCATTTTCTCACGGCAATATTGCGATTTTGCGTCACTACAAAGTCACGAGACTTTTGTAGCACTATTTTGCCGGGGTGGAGGGGGGCTTGAAACATAAGTCCTACCCCAAAAATAAGCCCTTTCTGCATAAAGAAAAATACAAAAAGAATACATCACCTCTCAGGCACTGTCAGCTCCCCACGTGTCTCTCCTAAAGCTCAGGCAGACTTGTTTGAAGTCTTCAGTCATCGATTCCTGGATTAGAGATTCAAGGTCCTTGCCTATGGAAACACTGGCTGTGATTGGTTTTCGACCGCTGTGGCTCAGCCAATCACAGCCAGCGCTCGATAAACCAATCACAGCCATTCAATGCAATATCAATAGCTGTGATTGGTTCCTGGAGCACTGGCTCCGATTGATTGGATTAGCCCCGGCACTCGAGAACCAGAGGCAGCACTTCCTGGAAACGAGGATTTTCAAATCCCCGACTAGGAAGAGTTTCTTGAAGACAAGCGTCAGGAACCTGCAGAGGAGATGCGGTGGAGTTTTTTTTTTTTTTGTTAATGGCAGCTAGGGCATATTTTAAGGACAAGCAGTAGGATTTCCTACTCTAAAAAAGTTTCATCGCACAAAAACCGCATTTTCGTGCAATGCGACACATAGGAAGGGTCCATAGGGAAACATTGCTACACAACATCACAAGTCACAGGCAACTCTAGCAACCCACAATTGTTTTTTCTCGCAATGTTGCATGCTACAAAATATCGTCAAAAGGAAAGCATGGGCTGCACATACATTCGATTTAATCGCACTGTTACATCACTAAAAAATCGTGCGATTTTAACGCCCATGTGAAACCGACCTAATGGATGGATAATTAGCTCTACAGACATCTCTTTGGGCTGAAAAGCCTCCACATGAATGGGAAAGTGGATAACTGGCTATACATTGTCACTGGACCACCTGCGTCAGATGGGAAAGTGAAGTGCTTGAGTGCAGATTTCCCATCTGTCACAGGTGGTTCAATGATTGTATATAGACAGCCATCCAGCTTTCCTATTCACGTGGAGGCTTTTAAGCCTAAAGAGGTCTATAAAGCTAGATATCCATTCATTAAGATTTGCATTAACGTGGCAGATGGGCCCACAAGATTTTGATCAAATTGTGTACTAACCACCTTGCATTTTTATGCTGTTAGTATAATGGAAAAAAAAAACGTTTAGTACGGTGTTAGCCAGTAGAGCAAAATGTGACTGTTCCCAGCAAGAGAAACCAAGTAATCTTGTAGATATGATACCTTGTAGTGTATAACAAAAATACATGGTGTTAGTGAAAGCTTCCGAACCAACACAGGGTTCTTCTTCAGGCCTAAGTGAAAAATAGGCATGCATATTTATACACACATACTTATGAGTCACAAAGCCATAGAAGAATTTGGGAATATAAAATTTATAACAACTTTTGACACTTTGCATAGTGGATTAAATTCTTCATGAGGATTCATGCGTGAATGGGAGGTATGAGACATCTATAGCACAGATAATACTGCTGGCCTGGTGGCTACCCCCCTCCCCCCAACAGTAATTCAGGGACCATAAAATTTTCACTCCCTTATCAGTGTCTAGTTAAACATGTTTATGTCTCTGTTGCAGTATTCTTTTAAGTGCAAACCAATCACATCCATGTCTATGCCTTGTCTTAAGTATGGGTGTATAAATGTGTATGCCTTTTTAGATCTATTTAATTTAAGCCTGAAGAAGAGCCCTGCGTTGGTTTGAAAGCTCACATTATCATGTATTTTTGTTAGTCATTAAAAGGTATTATATCTACAAGTGCTGAAGTGTGTGCCTCTTACTGTATTTTGTTGCAGCTACAGCTTATTGTGCACCTTCACACTTAACCCTTTCCAATCCACTGTCTGACGTCTGAAGACATTATGATTTAAGGCTGTACAGCTCAGATGTTGGAAGACATCCATCAGGGTTCTCTTACTGTATATTGTCAGCCTCTCTGCTGTCGGAGCCTATCCAACGTGTCACCTCATGCAGTACTGGCTTTAGCCAGCATATAGCGCCGTTGTATAACGGCAGAAAAAGAGTAAGCCCCCTAGGAAAACCAGGATACAAATTGGATTGGAAAGGGTTAATTTGCTGATGTGCATGTGCAGACTTGTTTTTTCTATGCAGTCCCTTCCCATTCTTTATTTTACTGAGGGGTGGATCTAAGGCTTAAAGATTGGGGGGAGGGGGTCACCCACACTGGTGTTCTGGCAAGCAGTAAATAAGGAAAGAAAGTAAAGTGTTCTATGAAGAAGCTCTAAGCTATCAAGTCATTGAAGTGTCAGACACTCAGATCGCGTTACTCCTGATAGCTAAAGCGGTTTTCTCACAGTTGTCATTTATCACCTATCCACAGGATGTACGATAGCTGGGCTCCCGCCGCTGGTTGCGTGTGCCTGCTAACAGATACCAGGAAGGAAGTACACAGCGAGTTCATGAACAGTTAGAAGAAAATGAAACAGGGGAGTCTAGATCTGCCATGTCCTGCCACAATACTAGAATTAGGAACATCAAATGCAAAGATCTTAAAACTAAATTATACATGAACTTGATCATATGTGGGGCGCGCTTTTGCATCATCCACCGAGAAATCTATCCTTCACCTTCTAATTTTACATGTTAGCTGAATGTGTAACACCTATAAAAGCACAGAATGAGTCATATGAGCAACAGAGAACATTCATAGGTAGAAATTATTTTTTTTGTTTTATTTAATATATATATAGATATATATTATTTATTTTTTTTAACAGTCAGCACCATTTGGTCCCACAAGGATAGTTGCCCTTGTCTGGGACATTGCAAATTTTGTAAGTTACTACAATATTAACAAGTTTTCATTTGAAAAACTATTACAAAGTAGTAAATAAAGTCAGGGCCCTGATCATCAATTCCATTTTCAAATGGTGACAAGAATTGTCTTGTTGCCATTTACAACAAGCCCTGCTATCGCTTTTTCCGTATCTGTTAATTTAAAGACATTTTCCTATGACTTGGAAATTGCTTCACAACCGGACTGTACTTCCAGGTTGCTGCTGACGAGGACAAGTGACTACTGTAGCAGTCACATTCCATAGCCAATGACTGGCTGCAGCAGTCACATGTCCTAGTCCGCAAATACAATTTTAAGTCATGGAAAACTCCCTCTCAAGTTTTATTATGTAATATTAAAATAGATTATATTTAAATAAAAAATATAAAAGTTATTATATATTTTATTATATTATATATAATAAAATTATTATACTACTACTAATTTATAAATCTTAATAAAATATATATTATATTTTAATAATAGTAATTCCATTCCTCTTTAGCAGGGGAAGCTCTTATTTTTTTATCTAAGGGCTCTTTTACATGGAACAATTCTTCAATTTATCGTTGAATCGTGCAAAACTGAACGGTAAGCGTTTGTCATTCGTTCACAGGCAGGGTTTATGATGATTGACTCATGTAAACAGGTATGGTTGTTTATGAACTGCCTATTTATTGTGAATGAGACTGGGCACTTGGAAGCGATCACCGATGCACTATTAGCGTTGCACAGTCTACCCATATAAAAAGCACCCCAACATACTATTTAATTTCCACTGTGTAGTGAGCAGAACATGGCAGCTGCTAGATCCTACTTAGCCACGAGTAATAACACCCATTTTATCTTTGAGGCAGGTATGCAAGGTGTATCTGATGAGCCAGTGCCATGTGGGTTATTGCACAGGTGTATTGGGCATAAAATAGGTGTGCCCCCCTATGGCCACTGAATAACCCCTTATCAATTTAATAGTGCAACACCCACATTGTTATATGGACCGTTATTTTTAATCAGTATACTGATGTGTATATCAGGAAGAGTGTTAGTACATAAGTTGGCCGAACAAATGGTAGCATACATAGTAGATACCGGATGTAAAAAGGAAAATAAGCAAGACCTACAGATATGGGAGAAAAAGCCATGTATAGGTAGGGTTGCCAACTTCATCACAAAAAAAACCAAGGTAAAGGGTTATACTTTAGGATGGGTTAGGGGCATGACTTATCACAGTGTAAGATTTCACCTCAGTTATTCTAGTTGCTGCAACCAATTGTGCCCCCCTTCCTCAGTGGCACTAATAGCCACAGTGCCTTTAGTAGTAACAGTGCCCCCAATAGTGGCTCCAGTAGTAATAGGCCCCCTCCCATCCTGAACCTTAAACTGGGCAGTAACTACAGGTCAAGCATTTCACTCATGTGGTGTTGCTGTAATCAGAGACCATGGCCCAGGTAACAGAGCAAAAGATAAACACTTAGCCGGTAATTTCTTTTTTACCGGCCATTGGCATGGCTGGTAAAAAATATGATACCAGCAACGGCCTTTCGACTTACTTATTGGTTGGCTCAATGCGTTTCTGGACGGGTGGCAACCCTATGTATAGGATGGGCAGAGAAAAACGTACAAGAGATGCAGCTCATACCAGGTATAATTCTATGTAATGGTCAATGCTCTAAGGCATAGGAGCAGTATTGTAGTAATTATATTGTACATAAGAACAGTATTATGTAGTTCTAATAGCCCATTTTTTATTGTTAGATATTTTAATTTGGCAACTTAATCTTTTGGATTTTTGCCAAAATGTGCCTAGGTACAGTAATTTTTGCTTTGATCTAGCCACTCTGATCAGCAAAAAGCTACATCTCCCTGATATTAACACACTGTAACTGCCTGGCGGATGTCTCCGGTTGCTATCAAAAACATCCACCTCTCCGACATTACCGATTGGAGCATTGTGCCGTCATGTAACGCGATGGATCTTGTATGCATACATGAGGCATTAGTCACACCTCTGTAATATAGCTCTGGGTGAGCAGTATGTTCCATGCCAGAATCAAAGAAATAGCATCAGAGTCAACCTTGTGAATGCAGGAAAACGTTTGTGTGAAAGGTTTTCCTGCCGTTGCACTACAGGATCAGATACCGATTTTGGCACAAAATATGCAGGCTACACACAGAGCTGTATCATACAGGGAATCCCAAGGCTGGTAAAGATCAGGCATCTGAATGTTGACACCAGTCACCCCATGTGGGACATTGGCTCTGAACCTTGAAGACTTTGGTTTAAAGACAGATGGTAGTGTCTACCACTCGTCACACCACCATACAATCGGAATCGGGGACAATAGCTGTCCTGTCATTTGCCATGAGCTTCCTGCTTCTACAAGTATATAGTACATACCAAATACACACTGCATCCCCATTACCATGCATCAATCGAGCTGTACAACTTGGCACAGTTAATAGATTTCAGGACGTGAAGTGGTGTATAGTTGTAGTAATTTCAAATTGCATTGTTTAAAACGGCATTGGTTATTAGTATGGTTTGCCACCATGTACACCGATTTAGATGTTCATACGGCCAGCTATGCAATAGATATACTAGGTTTGGGAAAAGAATGGAAGTTCAGGATGTGCTGCTGCGCAGGATAAGAGGTCGGCAACAAGTGGTAGTTGATAATTATGGAATCCTTTATTGCTAAAGCAGACTGGTGTGACCTGAGATTGAGAATTCCAGAATCTGTTCTATCTCAGGTCACACAAAACAGTCTGCTTTAGTAATAAAGGATTCAGTAATTATCAGCTACCACTCCTTGCAGACCGCTTATCCTGCGCAGCAGCACATCCTGAACTCCCATTCTTTTCCCAAACCTGGGAGTTTTATTGCACAACTAGCAGTACGGCTATCTAAGCCACCCGTATACATAGTGTGGATCTGTACTACCAACCAATGCCCTTTTAAAGCAATTGCCAATATACACAACTTCATGTCATGCAAATTACGAACTGCGCCGAGCTGTATAGTTCTGTGCATGCTATGAGAGTTTATTCAAGATGGAGAGATCAAGTGAAACATATTTGACGAGAGAGGTTTTAATATTCTACGCTCAAAAATTCACTGCATGAAACCTCTAACTTTTTTTTTTTTTTTAATTCCTCAGAAAGATTCAAAAATGCACAAAATTTTATCAAGACGAAAAACTGGCAAGACCGATGCATTGTATCTGGAAAGGAAGGTTCGCCTTCTAAAGTCACGTACTCTACTCCATAGTTATTTTAACTGCGTGATATCCAAAGCTGCAGGATCTCTCAAGAGCTTCGGTTTCATTCCAGGAAACAAGTGTTAGATAGGATTAGCACATTTGTTTCAGAACTTACGGATTGTACAGTTTTTCCCATAATACCCGGTTCGCGTGCAGTCACATTCATAGTCGTCCGGTTCATACCTCACGCAGATACCTTTGTGCTGGCATGGGAAGTAGCAGCATGGATTCACTAGAATTAAAATGAAGGGACATTTAAAAATGAGGCGTCACAGGGCTAAAATGGTTTACTGTCTAATATCAACAGTCTACACGATAACCACCACAATAGCGCCAAGGTGCCATCCGTATAGCGCCATGCTATAGGCACCATGGAAAAAGCTAACTAAGCCTGGCATTTCCAACTCCAATCTTCCTATAATTTTCCCTGGCACACCCAACATAAAGAGGCACATATGTCTTCACGCATTCGATGCATCTCAGCGAGTCTATGTAGTTCAAAGCTGGTGTACATTTCTGGTATTATTTGTACTAGTTTCTGGTGTAAATTATACAAAAACCTGTCGATCCGGGGTAGCCACAAGCCACTTTTTTGAGTAGCAAGGTTTAACAAAGATAAAGTTGCAAATTGTTGCACAAATTGCCAATTATGCAAAATAATTTGCAACTTTTTTTTTACTTAATAAGCTTTATCATAGAATGGTAGAGTTGGAAGGGACCTCCAGGGGTATCAGTCCAACCCCCTGCTAAGTGCAGGATTCACTAAATCATCCCAGACAGATATTTGTCCAGCCTTTGTTTGAACACTTCCATTGAAGGAGAACTCACCACCTACCATGGTAACCTGTTCCACTCATTGATCACCCTCACTGTCAAAGTTTTTTTTTTAATATCTAATTTGGGTCTCCTCCCTTTCAGTTTCATACCATCGTATTTCATAGGAGAGAAAACATATTGTATGGCAACACATGGAGGACTTTATTCAAGTCATCCATGTGTTGCTATACAATATTGTATTCCCTCCTATGCTATAATACACACACACACACCCCTAAAGACTTCCGTAGGTGCATCATTGCAGATTTATACATTAAACCATTAAAATGTTTTGATTGGTGGGAAATCCACTTTAACAGCTGGGCATGGCATGAAAACAACAAAATAGGCAATTCTTAACTCTCTTCAGCCTCATTAGGAAACAGCTGAGTGGATCCAGCTGTCAGTATGTACATCCGGCGGACGGCAGGTGTCCGCAGCAGCAAGAGGATGCAGCATCACCACCTGTTCACTTGGCATCAGCACTCACATTCTGGGTGTCATGATGCCAGGGGTTCGGGATGGTGACACTGCGGCCTCCGATTGGCTGCAGCAGTTACTTGACTTTTGCTAGACATACATACCAGGAGCCGAAGCCACTCAGCTGTTTCTACAGAGGGGCTGAAGTGATGTAAGGTTTGTCTCTTGCTACTTTATACCATGCCCAGCTGTTAAAACTTAAGTTGGAAAAGCCCTTTAAAAAGGGTACCCATAACACAAAGGGGAAAGTTGGCTGCACCAGCTGATTGTTGGGTTTAGCCAAGTCTCTAATGGATATGGGGGTGTCTCACCTCTCCTATAATAGGGAATGTCAAGAGGAGATATACTGCAGCTAGAAGTGCCTGGCAGCGGCTTAGTCCTCTCCACCACTGGACCACTCGGCTTCACTTACAAGCAGGGCAGGGCTTTTACACAGCCCAAATACACTGTCTTTGATTGAATGTGGCTAAAAGCATACCAGTGTTGGAGAGACAGTCTTTGTAATTGCACCGCTACTATTAAGTTACTTTACTAAAAACGGTTGACCGGATCCCCTTGAGGGACCCAAGCCCTTACTATTGGGCACCACAATATTATTCACACTTGTAATGTCTTTGTATTAAAGTCTCAGACTGCATGTGGATGAATGTTGGTTAGTACTAGAGATGAGCGAGTATACTCGCTAAAGGCAATTGCTCGAGCGAGCATTGCCCTTAGCGAGTACCTGCCCACTCGAGACCAAAGGTTCGGGTGCCGGCGGCGGGCTGGGAGCTGCGCGGAAGGCGGGACAGAACGGAGGGGGAGATCTCTCTCTTCCTCTCTCTCCCCCCCCCCCCCCTGCTGCCTCCTGCTGACTGCCGCTACTCACCGCTCCCCCGCACCGACACCCAAACCTTTGGTCTCAAGCGGGCAGGTACTCGCTAAAGGCAATGCTCGCTTGAGCAATTGCCTTTAGCGAGTATACTCGCTCATCTCTAGTTAGTACTGTACCTTACTTTTATATTATTCCTTATGAGTTTGAGCTTTCTGATTCCAACATGTCACAGAATAGCAGCTACTTTTCTAGTTGTTTTTGTACTATTACACTCAATACAGTTAGAATGGATCACTTTTATGCAAGACTGCAGGAGAGAAAAAGTTTGTTTTTCAATGCCGTTACTATTTACTTTTGTTTATCCCCTCCCTGTGGATTGTTATATTGGAGACAGGCGCTTCCTTTATGGCCGCTGCAATGCATGGGGCTTAATAGTGAGAAAGAAAAAGGATCCATATACTAATACAATTTCCAGGAAGAGTGCAGCCCCTTCCACAGAGACTTGATTGTTAGAGAAACGGTTTGTATAGCCATGTCTATATAGTGTAGAATATCACCTGCCCGGTATAGGCTTCCAGAACGAAAAATAATGAATTTACAGTTGTCATCTTGTGTTTCCACTACAGTTTCCAATTATAATGAATACATACAAGGAAAGAAGCCGGCCGAGGGTCTGGATACATCGGTAATGTATTAAAAATAAATAGTTCAATATAAGTAAAAACATCACAAAGCTGCAAAAAACACTGAAACTGTCAAAGAAGGGCCCCGCGGCATGTAAATCTACTACCACACTCAGGGGTATATCTAGCCTGTTGACTGAGGCGAATGGCAAAGATGTGGTGCAGATCCACAGTAAAATCTACATGTAACACACGGGGTCCTTGAGCCTTCCTTCAATAGTTCAGTTTTCAGCAATAAATTCTCCTTTTGCTTTGATATTGTAATCACTTATATCAACTTTACAATAAATTTCATTTAATTCCAAATACTCCTTTTTGCTAGTTTTTCGTTTTTTTCACAAGTGTTTTTTTACACACATGTGAATCAACCTGCAGCAAATAGAGACTCTCGTGATCAGTGACTGACCCCAGATACCTCAAGCTGTGGTTGTCTTCTGAAGGACCCCAGTAGTCCGGCATAGTGTAGGAGCCCAAGTCAACTCAGGAATCCTCTGGCAGTGTTTAGGCCAGTCTTACCTTGCCGGTGTGGTAGCTTTATTCAGTTATTGTATGCAATATTTCTAGGTATGATGAGCACATTGCCTCTACAGGTCCAAGGGTCTGTTTTGGGGGAGAACTGCTCCATTGTGGCCCAGGTGTTTTCATGTCTTTTTAGAGCCCCTATTGTATATTTAGCACATGGATTTGGCAGTGATCCTCAAAATTCCCAACATTAGAAGGTGCATAACTGTCCAACTGTTCATCAATTATGTAATTTGTTGTAGAAGTGACCATAACAGTGACAACCAAATACAGCCAAGCCATTCTAAAAGACCACCCCTTTATCCAGACCAGTTCAACTCCACTAATTCCTATGTAAAATGGCCATCATCCTTACCAAGACCACTCCTCTGGAAGACCATTTTAGGTGATCATCTGCAAGTCGTTTCTCAGTATCACAGCTATTGAGAATGTGGTTGGCAGATAGTAATCAGAATGACCCGTCAGAACTAGCTAGCCCATTGAGTGCGAGTATATGGTTAATAATGACCGACCTTGTAACACATGCAAATCTGTAAAAATGATTCCGCCCATTTGTACCAACTCAGATTAAAACTTGCACGGAATAAAGTGGATTTATGTCATGTTCCTGGCATTCACATTGCACTAAACATCACTGCAGAGAGCAACAGGAAAAGAATATGGCGTCAGAAAATACCATCCCTATTATTTACCCATAACTGCCAATAAGTCCTTCATCAACTGGATGACTTTTCCAGAAGTTCACACCAGATTACAGCACAGCATTAAAAACAGAATAGTAAGTGCCACGAAGTGTTGCTCTGCAGTACACGGCCCAAAATTCTGAAATTAGAGTATCATGTTTTGATACATATAGATTATACAGGATTTGCTATAAGGATTGCCATTTTATGCACTTCTAAACTCTCATGATGGCATGAAGCCAGGATTTCGCTACGTGCACAAAAGAGGCCAACCCTGACCAACTCCACATCCATGTCAGTGGCATCTGTGGCCATTATGAAGACTCTTCATTTAGATAAGACACCATGGCACGAACATTTAGTATAATGGGTGGAAGCCAGATCACAGATGAACAGCAGCACTAGGCACTACATTTTAGGGATATTATTAGAGATGAGCGAGCATTGCCCTTAGCGAGTACCTGCCCACTCGAGAGAAAAGGTTCGGGTGCCGGCGCGGGGGAGCGGTGAGTAGTGGCAGTCAGCATGGGGGAGCGGGGGGGGGGGGGGGGGGGGGAGAGGGAGAGAGAGATCTCCCCTCTGTTCCTCCCCGCTCTCCCCCTCAGCTCCCCATCGGCACGCGAACCTTTTCTCTCGAGCGGGCAGGTACTCGCTAAGGGCAATGCTCGCTCATCACTAGATATGATCAGTTTTTGCAAGCATTCTCATTGGTCCATATTCATAATGTGATATACAAGTCTAAAACACACAAAGGCCTGTCTCACAATTGCGGATTCCAAGATTGTAAGATCCGCGGTAATCTGCCGTTTAATCAAATGCAGTGGATTATGCAATTCCGCTCACATTGCTGGGTCAGAATTGCATAACCTGCTTGTGGAAAATAGAATGCATGTTCTATTTTAACGCGGATATCTGCAAAAGAGTCTATTGTGCTCTGTGGTTGCAGATATACCGGCAGCCCATATGCAATTACATTGTGTATGGGCTGTGGGTACCCGCACCATCGCTAAGCGACCGCGCAGGAAACAAAAAAAGGTGTACTGTGCATGACTGCCTGCATGAGTACATAGTCACACGCATATGACTAGGATATCAGCAAGCGGATTCTGCATATGGCCCAGATTACTGTTGTGTTCACATGTAGCCGATTTGGTGCAGATCTGCATCAGATTTCACCTTTTAGGGAAGGCTGCTGCAGATTTGCACCAAAATCCACACCAAATTAGCAGCATGTGAATGCAACCTAAAATGCTAAGTCTTCATTCATTTTGAATCTCAGTGGTCTTAGGGCTTTATTTTCACTGCCATAGGCACAACTATACTCACCAACATGGGGCGTAGTTGCGCCTGAACGAGGCGAATCCCTTACCCTTCGGCGGCAGTTCAAACTCCTCACCAGAGCACAAGAGTTTGAACATTACCGCGGGAAGACAGGTGCCTCCCGATCTTCCCCGCACGTAGTTTAACTACATGCAGGAAAAATAGGACAGGTCCTATCTTTTTCCCAGCCGTGATTTGTATGATGTGGTGAAAACAAAACCACTAAAATCCCATAGAGATCAGTGGTTTTGTTATGTCCCGCTATACTGCCGTGATCACAGCCGTATAAGGGGACAAAGCCACGCTTGTCTGAATCCGCCCTTAGATCTGGGGCCTAAAAGACTGCAGTTGAGTAATTGAGCAGGCTCTCCGTACCATCCATATAACTTTTGGCACTACTCTGGCCTGAGTTTACCCTCTAGGGTCTCTTCACATGGGTGAGTTTAATGTCCGAGTTTGTAACTGCAAGAACTTGAACAGAATTCCAACCCATTAAAATGAATGCAGTCGTTCACACATACGATTTCTTTTTTCACAGACCAATGGTCCGTGTTCAGAAAGAGAAGAGGAAAAAAAAAAAAAAGTAAAATGCAAATTTCAGGATGTCCTGTTTTGGGGTATTTTCACCAAAGTCACCTATTTAAGTCAATGGGTTTTCAAAGAAGGCCAAAAACTAAAAACAAAATGCACTCACATGGCATGAGTGTGCCCTTCATTGTTTTTATGCACCAACTGACCCCAGTGGGAGTTTTAAATTACGTCAATTGGGCTACCTTCCTTTGATGTGCATGAAAAACAGAGTGCTCGCATATTAAATACAAGAATTAGCACTCTGAACCTAGAATGGAATGTTGTATATGTTCTCCCCCTATATTATTGATGAACATATTAGCTAGTCAAGTCTTTTTTTAATTACCTTTCCTATAAAATCGAAACTACTGAACAAAAAAAAAAAAAAAAAAGCAAAAAGTTGAACAAATACTAAATAAAATCCACATACACTCGAGGTGAAATCGGTAAGTTTTTCACTAACCAAAAGTTCCTGTTCTAGGCTTACACTCCTCTCTTCCACTGTCTCCCGCACCACTGCTCGGTCCTCCGCTCCTTGCTAGTTTACAGCCCGCAGTCTTGCCTGGTTTACGGGCTAGCAACAAGCTCTGTCATTGCTTGCGGCGCCTGTGACATCCCGTAAACCGGCTGGGGCAGCCTGTAAACATTACACCAGAAGGGAGACCTGGAGCAGCGGCGCGGGAGTAGTGAGTAAATGTCTATTTGTTGTGTTACTGCATGATAAATAGATTTTACACAGGAGCTACAACTTGAGCAATCCCTTTAAATGGCTTGTTCATACAGGTTGGAAATGCTGCGGATTTTACACGGTGGAATTAGCTGCAGAAAATTAGTATCTATAGTAGAAACATTGTGGACAGAATTGTATGAAATCCAATCCACCCTGCAGAAGAAAAAAAAGTCAGCATAACTTGACTTGTGCTGTGAATTTTAAAATCCACAGCTTATCAATTCATCCCGTGAATTTGACCCCTTCAGATGGAATTTTTTTAGAAATTCAGCGGACTTGCCACAATGGAAACTCCACAGCAAATGCAAAACATGTGAAGAAAAAAAAAAAAATTATATATTTTGTTTAAAATCTTAAATCACA
This sequence comes from Eleutherodactylus coqui, assembly GCA_035609135.1. Classification (NCBI taxonomy): domain Eukaryota; kingdom Metazoa; phylum Chordata; class Amphibia; order Anura; family Eleutherodactylidae; genus Eleutherodactylus; species Eleutherodactylus coqui. The sequence continues at coordinate 35,951,150 of CM069414.1, read as the reverse complement.
CTTTATTGAATTTTTGGACGCCATGTTTTGGTCCATGTTTTGCATCTCCGGCACTTGTTTGAAGTCCTCTGGCATTGCTTCCTGGCCAGGAGTTTGAAAAACCTCTCCTCCAGAAAGCGCTACCTATGATTAGTTTTCGAGCGCTGGCTCAGCCAACCAGAGGCATTCAGAGCTAATCAAAGGCATTCATCGAGCACAGGCTAAGCCAATCAGAGTGAGTGCTCGATGAACCAATCACAGCCATTCAATGAATGGCTGCGATTGGCTGAGCCAGCGCTCAAGCACCAATCAGGGGCAGCACTTCCTGGAGGCAGGATTTTTCAAACTACTGATCAGGAAGCAATGCCGGGGGACTTCAAACACGTGCCAGAGATGCAGAGGAGACTTGCGTTGGAGATGGACAGCGCCTCTTAGGGGAGGTTTTTTTTTTTTTTCATGCAGTTAGGAATTTTAGGGGAAACAGTAGGATTTCCTACTGTAGAAGTTGCATTGCAACGCACAAAAACTGCGTTTTCGTGCTGTGCAACACAAAACAAGGCTCCATAGGGATACATGGGCTACAAAACCGCAAATCGCATCTGTATAGAGCATACCGCAATTTTGAATTCTGCCAATGTAGTGGGCTACAAAACATCGCTCATGTGAAAGAACCCATTGGAAAGCATGAGCTTCACATACATGTGATTTGAAGAACTGTCGCATCACGAGAAAAATCGCCCGTGTAAAACCAGCCTCAAGGGAACTTTAAGATGTCGCGTACTATCCTAGCGATCTAACCATTACTTATGTAGTGCATACTAAGCCTACAACAGCCTGTTAGAATCTGCCAGAGGCAGGGTCTAATAGGTCGAGTTCCATATCAGACATGGAGGCCCTTGTTAAGTTTCCAGCTGTCATGGGAACCCATTAATACTTTGTAATCACATTATGGGTTATCAATGGATGACATAAGGATTCCTCTGTCATCTGTTTAAATACTGTAGTTGCTATTGGATTGTGGAATGGAAGGGGTTAAACTGCTAGGATCTGAGCCATCTCTACATATGGCAGTTAGAGCAGGAGCCTGGCTGTCAGTCAGCTAAGCAACCACCTTAAAAAGATGCATGTACAGGTTAAAAGCCTATTAGTGAGGTCAGTAAAAAGGCGTATTGGCCGACACTAAGGGGTTAAACATCTGCAGAGTCATCTGAACTGTCATGGGGGCTTCCTTCCAGCTGTATCCCAGGACTGGAAGAACACTGTTTTGGCTACTTTATATTTATGGCAATTGTAATCTTTTCTTGATCTCTTTAGTAGAGAGAAGACAGACATTGGTTTATAAGTAGACAGATTATTCTGTTTCCTGGATGCACAATTAAGACAAAATTAATTTTTTGGCAAATGCTTAGAATTTCAGAAGACTGGGACCGCTGCCTAGCATAGTGTAAGTACATCAGACTTACTGCGGTGATGTGCAACAGAGGGGATATTTGGCATTTTGCATTTCAGAATGGAAAGTAATGCTAACCTTACCGATAGGAAATGCATGCCAAGGTCTGCGCAATATTTAGATGAGCTCCCTGGTTTGTAAACCAGACACTTTAGTAAAAGGTCTGGTATTACAAGAAAATGCGCTAGACTCAAGTGGGTCACTGACAAAAATTAACTCTTTGATAAGACAGAAGGAAATTCAGTAAATTATGGGAATCGGTAGGTTTTGCATACCAAGAGTTACCTTTTAACAATGAAACAAAACATAGGAGAAGCTCTAACAAACCAACTACAAAGGGGAGTAATAATATCGTGCACACTATGGGGTATTCCCATCAGCAATTAACGAAATATCCGTAGGATACTCCATAAGCATCTGATAGGGTAGTTACAGCCAGCCACGGTTAGTTGACATGTGCAGGACTTTATACAAGTCATGGAGGATACAGAAAGAGCTTCTATCTTGAGAATTTATGATATAACCACAGGACATGATAGAAGTTCTTGATAGATGGGGTACCATTCTTGTCTTGTTACCCATTCACCAACTTAAAACCAGCCATGAGTAGAGATGAGCAAGCATACTCGCTAAGGCAAACTACTCAAGCAAGTAGTGCCTTATGAGAGTACCTGCCTGCTCGTCTCTAAAGATTCGGGTGCCGGCGGGGAGTGGCGGGGGGGAGCGAGGAGGAGCATCTCTCTCTCACTCTCTCCCCCCGCTCCTCCCTGCTTACTCCCGCAACTCACTGCTCACCCGCGCCGGCAGCCGAATCTTTAGAGACGAGCGGGCAGGTACTCGAATAAGGCACTACTCGCTCGAGTAACATAGTAACATAGTTCGTTAGGCCGAATGAAGACCATGTCCATCTAGTCCAGCCTGTCTATCCTCCTGTGTTGATCCAGAGGAAGGCAAAAAAAACCCCAAGAGCAGAAGCCAATTAGCCCTTTTGGGGAAAAAATTCCTTCCCGACTCCCTAATGGCAATCAGACTGTTCCCTGGATCAACCCCTAATAGTTCCTACCTGCCTGTATACCCGGATTAACAATTAACCTAAGATTTATATCCTGTAATATCCTTCCTCTCCAGAAAGACATCAGTAGTTTGCCTTGGCGAGTATGCTCACTCATCTCTAGCCATAAGGCTTGTTAACCCTGTCAAGACCCAAATCACCGATGGGAACCACTAAATGTAAAACTTAGCTTTAAAAGCTAAGTTTTACATTTAGTGGTTCCCATCAGTGATTTGATTCATTGGTACATTGGGAACTTTTCTGCCTCGGTGACAAACTGTCAAGAACCATCACTTAAAGGGATAAAACATTGCTGAATGTGCATAAAAATTTGCAGAATATTTATAAAATTACTCACTTGTTGATAACTGCTGAATTTCTGCAGTTATCAACAAGAGAGGAATTTATACATGTTCTGCAATTATTATTTTTTTTGTTAGAGGTGTTCTGGTTGATCCCATATGTTGTAAGTTTACATGAAGAATAGTGGATGACACACACTACAAATGTAGTGGACCAGTTAATAAAGGATAAGTACTTTTAGTATTGTGCTACCTTGCACTCAATATGCCACCAAGTAATACCAAATCTTTCCTCACTGTCATCTCAGGACAATCAGTCTATAAGCAGTAATACTGTAGATTGATATTTAACGGTTTAGTTATGTAATACTTTCTGGATAAATTCACATGTGGCAGATTTGTGGAACGGATTGCGACTGTTCCATTCATCTGAATGGGGCTTGCAGATGTCAGAGTTTACTGTCAAAACGATCCCAAACAGAACTGATTTTCAGTTGCAGAAGTGTATCCAGCAAACCTGCCATGTATGAATTCTCCCTTTCAGCGGCTGGCTCCTATGAACAGTCTACAGGTGTGCTCACATGTCGCTGATTTGCAGAAGAGGTCACTCTTTCAATTGAATTCAAATAGAGGTGAAATCTGAAGCAACATCTTACAAAATCTGCAGCAAAGTAGGAGGAAGAGAAAAAATGGTGGGGAAGGTAATTGTATCTTACTTCACTAATCTGGAGCAAATCAGCAATGTGTGAACGCACCCTTCAAGCATTCTCAAAGAAGATATAGCACATTAGTAAAATGCTTTTTATACATTGCATAATATTAACCAAGGACCAAGCACCGTAAATTTACAGCACTTGGTCCTAGAGTTTAATCCCAGGGGGATAGTAAAAATACAACACGTGATTAAAGCATCTGTTTCTGCAATGTAGCAGGTCAGGTCCTCGGCTGTTAGTGACAGCCAAGGACCTGGAGGAGAAGGCAGAAGCGGTTTTTAATTGCTTTTGTCTTCTCTCTTACAGGCTACATAGCACTTAATGAGCATTATGTAGTGAAGAGAGAAAGTGGAAGGGTTACTTCTGCTTTTCGACACAGCGATCACGTGACTGCCAGGAGCCCCCTTCCACCAGGCGCGCAACTATAGGGGAGGCAGTTGCTTCTGGGCTCAGGACCCTTAGGGTGCCCATAAGGCCTCTCTTCTCCATATAGGGTGCCTAGAAGTATGAATAAACCATTATAGTTGGGGGCCCTGTTACAGGTTTTGTACTGGGGCCCAGAATCTTCAAGTTACGTCTCTGGTTTACACCAAAATAAAAATTACAATTTAGCTTTTTACCCGTAATTAGGCTAAAAAAATGGAAAAGGAATTCAGTGAAATATATATAAAAAAAATAGTCATGTCACGGGGGGAAAAAAAGTTTATAAAATAATTGATAGCTGAAGAAAAAAAAAAGGGCATTAGAACCAGCATATGGTTAAAATCCATAAAAATGTGTCTGGTCCTTTTGGACTGATACACCCTAGTCCTTAAAGGGTTAAGTACCAGTACTGCACGCGAGGAAAAATGGTTTATAACATACTCTACAGAGGTAAATCATTAATAGAAGCCTTATTTTAGCCAATGCAGATTAGTGGACGTTTTAAATCTTCTGTTTATATCAAATTCTATAGGACATGGATGGAATCTATTAATCTATTCTTCCCGATTCCTTTTTCCAACTTGGAATCTCATCCTCGGATTTCTGCCATCCCTGTAATACGGCTGTCCTGTTAACGGGTTGTTTCTGACGGCAGCTGTCATGGATTAGTCTCCTGGAACAAGAATGGTTTGTTTGACCATACATTTTCCCTGGAGCTACTGCACGGGAAATCTAGTATTACACAGTGCTGATTTAAGTAACCGCAATACAAGAAAAAGGTGTGTGATGTAAAACCAGCTCCTAAAACCATAACAAGTGTATTTATTTATTGAAGCACTAAGCAACCAAAGAACAGAAACACCAAGCACAGAGGTGCATACAAAGGAGTACACACCCGGATTAGTGCAACTTCCTATGTTCCCCAAACCCCACTATATCAAAAATAGACAGATACATACGAATACATTACACAAGGCTAGATATATTACAATGTGGCAAGAGGGTTTACTCGCTTGTGGCTCGCTGACCTCAACATCAGGAAACAGGACCACATGTGTAGAAGCAGCTCCAGAAACTCGTGTTTCTTTAAATCTGGCGCCTGCCACTTTTATTCCACAGCACACAGGTATATCATACACTGCATACAAAGTCCATAATTCAGGGTTCACAAACCAACAGGACCACCGTCACTACCCCGCCCATGGCGTCTGGAGTGTATCTTCCTCCGTCAGACCTGTGACGGTCCCAGAATTGGTTCGGACCTCAGGCTAGCAGCCCTTTAGCTATACAGAGCTGTAACTTTCCCCTGAGTGTAACAGGAACTGAAACACATTCTGTCTAAAGCAGATGACTGAACAACTAATGAGAATTGGTCAGTTTCGGTCGTCCATTTTAAAGCAGGCATAAAAATAATCGTTGGTTCATTTGCCTACACTAATAAAGATTTTGCTACTGGGAGTAAAGCATGTTATTTACATGAAATAGAGTGCGCCGAATCTGAAGTCAAAATTTGCCTAACACGTCTTGATCTTACGTTATAGGCCAACAGTTTGGCAACAGCTTGGTAATTAGTCCATGTTCTGATGCATGGCAACATTATAATTGCTGCCCAGTTACCGGCATAATGCCTTCCAGCGCCCCGAGTGCAACCCATCCTGGCAGCAGCGGGTTCCCGCAGCATCCAGGCCCATCTGAGCATGTCGGTAAGCTGATGTCAGCAGTTGTTAGGCCTATAGAATGCGAGATGGCCAAGCACAAGCTTCTAGTTGACAATACTGCTTTCTTATATAGTCTGAACTTGTAAGCAAAAGGTTAGCAGCGGATCAGCAACTAGGCTGCCGAATGTCACTCAAAATTCATTTCTTACACTCTAATCTGGATCCTTTCCCTACAAATTTGGATGACATGAGTGATGAACACGGGGCAAGACTCCGCCAAGATATTAAACCCATGGAAAGATGATAGCAAGGCCACTTCAACTCCAACATGATGGCGACTACTGCTGGTTTCTGCAGCGGTCAACAACAGACTCACAAGTGCTAACGCACTTTAGAGCCGTGTATGTGCGTTGTGTAATGACTCAAGTCAACTTTTTATTTACACGTTTGGTAATGTGAAAAGTTCTTGTGATCTGACAGTTTTGAAGCACAATCTAGTTATGTACAGATAAACATAAAAATGACTTTCTCGTATTTGTCTGAATAGCCAATGATGCTGTATATAACTTCAGAACCCAACGTCTTAGGTAAAATCCGACTACAGATTTGGACTCTACACACTCTGTTTATCATAGGACACATGAAAAAGCCAAATAGACATTTTTTTTCTGTGATCCAGTGTTATCATTAGGTTTTTACAGCTGGTTTTAGACAGTGAATGAGAGACTGAATGATTCTCGTTTTTAACAAGCCAACAATGTATCTGCCTGTCTAAACAGAGCGCACGAAACAATGAGCTGGATCGTTCACTCACTCGTTTAAACAATAGAAAAAAGTTGCAGCTGCACTACCAGATTCACCACATCAGTGGGAGATTTCTGAATGTTGCAAAGCTTCACCAGAGAGGGAAGCAGACTCCAATGATTCCAATCAATCCATGTATTTGCGATAAGTAGTCAGTGAGCGGCAACACGAGCGTCTTCAGTAAAAGTGCATCCAACTGATGCTTCTTTATTTACTCCATGACACACAGACAACGTTTCAACCCACGCAGGGGTCTTTCTGCGTGGGTTGAAACGTTGTCTGTGTGGCATGAAGTAAATAAAGAAGCATCAGTTGGATGCACTTTTACTGAAGACGCTCGTGTTGCCGCTCACTGACTACTTATCGCATATACATCGTTTAAACAATAATCAGCTTGTCTAAAAAGGGCCCTAAGCTCCACCATTACCACACGTGAAGTTTGCGTCCTACTTGAAGTAATATGCTTGCCCTACCCTGAAATTAGGTCATTACTTTGAATAGGACACCAACTTTACTTTACAACCCCTCCCCATTATTTTCTTGGGCTAGTGGTAATGATGCCTTTCTGATGAATTGTTTGGGTTGATCATCTACTTCATACATATATTCATTGTAGGACACAAATTTCCATATATATATATATATATATATATATATATATATATATATATATATATATATATATATATATATATATATATATATATATATATATATATATATATATATATATATATATATAGTACTATTTACTTCATTGTTTAGTACATCTCTATGTATCTGTCTATTTTGCTATAGTGGGATTTAGGGAATGTAGGAAGTTGCACTTATCAGGGTGTGTACCTCCAAGTAGTGTCTGCATTTTTGTGTCTTTGTGTTTATTTTGTGGTTGTTTAGTGCTTCCATAAATAAACCCAAGGAATACCAAAGATACCTTTGTTGCGGTATGGTTTTTACAGACTGGGCTTCTAGCACACCCTCTTTTCCTTGTCTGATAGGTATGTTGTAAGAACACTGGCTTGGTCACACACCTTGTACAAGAGTGGTGACCGCAACTTATTATACAGCAACTTAAATGAATGGCTGACCATGGAATACATGGATAGGAGCGTCCAAAGAGGGAACCAGGTCTCAGCAGGTCTCTGCTCTGATGGCCTAATAGGGTTGTGGAAAAGGTATTTTTAAGGTTGACCAAAGACTACATTACATGACTTTAAATCCTCCAGATCAGCCCATTTCATAGACCTAAGATAACATGAAAAAGGTAAAAAGTCGGGGGAAGGAAATTACTCCAATTAAAGTAACAAACTACTGAAAGAGCAAAAAAGCCCCACCAATATCCCAGCCTTTCACTCAGAGCAAAAAAGGTGAACAAGATTTGACTGAATCGAAACGCGTCCTTCTTTGTTTCATGAGTACCTTTCAATAAAGCAGTTGAAATATATACTCGAAGTATGTCCACATTCCTCCAACTTTGTATTCTTCCGCAGCTCCACCAACTATTTGTATCATATTAAAATATAAACTGACATGTCTTCCAAATTCAGCGCTTGCTAAATAGGGCACCTTTAGCAATACAATTTGAACAGAGCAACATCTGGATCTAATCTTCAATTTCTGCTGTGACAAGGCACACTGACTAAAGTGAATAAGTTCAAATCGTGCCCCCACCCCTACCCCCCAACAAGTCTCGCTGCCTCACAGCATGAACAAGACAACATGTGAGTGATGGCCTGTGCCAGGACACTCCCACTATTCATAAAATTTGCCCACATCAAAATGCTGCCAGCCCAGAGACTGATGGCAAACAAAAATATAGTGCAATTTAGAAGTATTGCAGTATATTGTACAAGTGATTTGGTGATCGCTAGATTAAGAAATAAGAATTAGAAAGTTTAGTAATTTCATTACAGAAAAACAAAAAAAAAAAATTTAAAATTTCCCAAAAGCAGAAAATGTTTTTTTAAAGAAACACACACACACACACACACACACACACACACACCCCCACCCCCCCACCCCCCCCCACCCCCCCCACCACCCCCCACCCCCCCCCCCCATCACTCAAAGAGAAAAATTACAGCTTGCACCACATTGAACAAACCCTCATACAGCCCGAACAACCAAACAAGGAAAAAAAAACGAGTTTGGGGGGTCAGAATGTGACAAAGCAGATTTTTTTTTTTTTTTTTTAAACTTAAAACCTAGTGAGAACTGTACTTTCTTGCTATATTACTAGCCCACAATATAAAGCTAACATTTTTACTGCTTCATGACCACCATGAAAATGAAACCCCTCCCAGAAGTTATGTAATTGCCTTCGACCCACCCCTCTGAATTCTTAACCCATTTAGATTTTTTTTTTTGAAGGCGCATGATTAAAAAATACTGGCCAAATGGCACAGAATTTGAAAAGCATCAGTTTTTAACATTTTTCTGGAGCCATTTAAATTTGGATGAGGTATAAAATGTATGAATAGTTTGTTTTATTATCGTATTAGGGGCAGGCTGGCTCTCTAGTGGGGCTTTTTGCCCTTTTAGCCGTTTTGAGCTTTGTTTCATTTCCGTGAGCACTTCCAGTTCAGATTCATGCCTCTGTGCAGCGTCCGCAGGATGTACATACTCAGTAGCTACACATCATCAAATCATGATCCAACCCCCCAGCTACTAGTCCTGACACCCAAAATCAGCCAAACCGCATCTTACTGCATATTAACTGCACCCAGAGGTTTTGGCAGCCGCTTATTTCTGGCGAAAGTAGGGTCAGGGAAAGCCTAACTTGTCTGATCCGCACTTCCACCAGCATCCTCCATAGACCTTAGAATGTCAACATAATGTCTGTTGGCAGCTTTTAGTGGATTTCCTTTAGGGAAGGTATGGGATTTCATATTAAATAGATCACTTGCTGATATTTATATCAGTGGGATTATTACAGGATCACGCGTGACAATTGTTGCTCACATTTGAAAATCTGCAAATTGCAACCAATTTGCCCAGCATGCAAAAGGTTGAAAATCTGCAGCATTTTCACACCATTTAGCGCTTTAACCATTCACCTTGTGAGAACATCCCTTATGGCTAGTTTCAGTCAAACATATCACAGGCGCTTTTATGTGCCCAAAATACGGGTAAGTATCCTAGCCCGATGACAGGTCTACTGACGCAAACTCACAGCATCATAGATTTCTGCAGTCAGGCCAAGACAGTTGTCCCTGTTATGGGCGCATACATACGCTGGTCTGAAAGTGGTGGAAGGCGTACCCCAACATCGTGGCTTCAATTCTTAATTGTAATTTTTTCAAATAATGCAGTCCTAAGCTCTTGCTCATGACCTGAAGGTTGCGGGTTCAATCCCTGAATGGTTCACGTAGCCAGCTCAAGGTTGACTCAGCCTTCCATCTTTCCGAGGTCGGTAAAATAAGTATCCAGCTTACTGGGGGGTGATAAATAAATTTCCTGAAAACGCTGTGGAATAAGTTGGCGCTATACAAACAACAAGTCCCTTCCCCCTTCCCTACTCCATTATATGCTTGTTGAATCATAGCATTTCTGCTGCACACCAAGATAATGGAGCTCATAATACACCTATGTATTAATTTTAATAAACTAGAGAATATGATAATGTAGCCCTTATTAGTCTTGAGGGAACCAAACAGAGCCCCGTTTCAGGTCGGATTTTGCCTTCAGCAATGTTCTACCCGAAACAGGATTCTACTGGCTTGGTTCGCTCAACACTAGTCCTGAACACTGCCTTCAAAGCCTTGTAGAACACTTTTTGGTATACAGGGCTTTGCCGCCTCCTAGACGGCGCTCTACACCAGTTTTTGGTGAACTTCTGGTTTGGTTTGAACTAATCTGGATTGAACTGAACCTTTTTCAAAACGTTCAGCGAACCGACCGACTCAAACATTTCAAAAGTTCGCTCATCACTATTTAGCACCGATCACCTAATTTTTCTGGTTTAATGTCAATTTTATGTATACAGTTTGCAAAAACTAACCCAATATTACATACAGTGAAACCTCTCCAAAAGACCTCTTTGTGACCACCATCTCCATCTAGACCAGATTTTCAATTCCCCAGCTTCTGTGTATATTGGACTTTTTTTTGGCAAGAATCACCCCACTAAGGTCATTGTTCACTTCAATTTTGGGTGGTTATGTCAACAAGGTCTTTACTGTAGAACAAAAACAGATGTTTTTCTGGTCAGGTCAAGGGGAAGGTTTTAGGATGACGGCAGCAGATTTCCAATAATATTCCAGATTTCAAATAATAGTACCATACTGTGCCAAATATACATTTCTAGTACATTGCAGAATCCTAACAGACCAATATCACCCTCTGTCCTAATTGGTGCCATCATATATTATACTGTACAAACATGTCCCTTATGTATATAGGCGTTGCTGAGGATAGAGAATGTTAAGTATCCATGTTACTATTTCCCATCGCCCTCACATGAACTCCTCCTTGAGTAGTCTGGTCTCAGCTTGTAAAACATTTACTCAACACATTGTTGACAGTCTTACATTGACATTTGTGGTTTCCTTATTGAGTCTGAGGTATTGGAGGTCTTTCACTTGAGAGAAGTGTAATATAAGGCATTCCAACTGCTCCCTTGAAAGCCATAAATATATTTTTTATTGGAGCCATATAACAATTTTCAAGAAGTAGCAGATGGAGGGTTAGTAGGCAGAAGATACTAATCTACTGGCAGTTAATTATATTGCCCCTCAGAGAAACGGTTTTCCATAACCTGGAGCAGATGTGAGAAAGTAGAGACAGCAGGGTAGTCAATTTATTTGTATGGTCAATAATCCCATTGAAGAACACTACAGTCAGCTCCTCTCTAGCCAGACAACCAATATTTCACAAATGTTAAGAAACCTTGACTTTAAAGGGGTTGTCTAGTTGTAAACTACGGATGGCCCATTCTAAGGATTGGCCGCCAAAAATAGATAGGCAGGGGTCTGTCACCTCGGACATTTCCAATCAGCTGTTTTCTGGGCTGATGCATTTGTGCAGGAAGCAGACAGCTCCATTCTCAGTGCAGTGGTCAGACTAGGTATTGCAGGCAATTAAGTGAATGGGAACTTCTCCCGCAGCATCAAGCTTGGCCATTGCAATGACAACAGTATTGTCTTCTTCCTGCAGAAATTAGGTCAGTGCATGAGCACACAGGCCTGGAAAAACAGTTATTTGGCAGGGCCCTGAGTGTTGGACTCCTCGTACTGATGTACTAAGGATAGGCCATTAATAGTTTACAAAATGGACAATCCCTTTTAAAGCAAAATTATTCTGCATTGTCTCAGCGTCCAGACTTCACACTGCCGCCAGACTGCTACTGTAGCCTGGGTGAGTAGAATGCCTGTTATGTGACCTGCTGGCCATGCAGCAACCTAACATGAGGTTGCGGGTCAGATATGGCTCGTGGGCTTTGTATTTCACGTATGGCCTAGGCCATCAATGTAAAAAAAATCTAAATTGTAGCCACTTATGAGAGATTCTGCTCTCAGAACTCATTTCCAATGCAGGAAAAGGAATCTAAAACAAAGGCTACATCTATATACATACGGGGAATCCCAAAAGCTGTGCCAGGCTGTTTTGACGGAGTTTGTTGAGCCAAGCACAGGAGTTGATACAAATGAGGAGACTGCCTTCTCTACTGGCTTTGGCTTAAAAAATTTGCATGTTCGAGTCCAGTCTCAGGGGACTAGAAGTACTGTTACAAACCCAGCATGTCAACAGCATCCAGACACCTTGGGTGATTGTGTTACGTGACCAAGGTGCCCAGGACAGGACAAACAAATCAGAGGCAGAGAACTTATGAAAACTAGTGGTTTACTGAACATTTAGCAGCAGGTTACTACCAATTTTACCAGAACTATCACAGTACTTGCAAAATCCAAAGTATCTCCAATTGGTGTCCCACAAGCCCGGGGAGCTTTTTTGTAGCTCTACCAGCTACTTAATCAGTCATTTTTGGCGATTCCAGCTTTTCTTGTTTCATTAGGCTGTATTTCTTCACAATAATGCTTGTACCTTATCGAAGCTCGGGGTTCGCCGAGTTCAATCCAGCATTCTTCATACACAGGACGAGTCTCGTTTGCCTGAGCTGGTGACGTCATCACCAACTCATCCACGCTTGGGCAGCCTGTTTAGACTGCACGATTCTCAATGAGAATCTTGCAGTACTTGCTCACTAGCCATTCAGTGTTTCACATTCCTATATGTGTGATATAGACTGGTAGGCCTTCAGCCATTTTGGCAGTATGTGTTAGTCTTTAGACCTATATTCAGCATTCATTATGTACCTGCTGTATAAACCCATTCAAGTCTGTGGCCTTTTGAAAATACGCATTTAGAAAGGCAACTGGCTGTGATGTAAATAACCCCCTTCCTTTCTTCTCCCCACCTGTCCCTGTGGTTTAGAATTAGCATGAGGATACCAAAGTGTGTGACCATTTACTTGTTAATGAAGTCTAAGGAAAATCATTCACCTAGGAGCTAGTATCTCACACACTCCGGCTCCAAAATTCAAATTAGGGAAAAATCTTAATAAAGGATTACTGGTCATGTGAAGGTCTTAGCCCGATATGAATTATATTTTCAGAATCAGGTAGGTGAGCTGAATAAAACGCATCTACACTCATTGAGTTGCGGGCCCCGCAACACCCCCAAATGGCATATCCGCATACCTGGTAATAATTGATGTGTCACGTTTGATATCACTGAGTAGATGAATCAAGAAAGGAAATATACCATATACTCCTGATCAGAGGATCTCCTGCGGGGATATGGCAGAAATGAAGAATGATGGTTTTTCACAAGTACGTATGCATTTACCCCATCCTTCTCTGAATGACTTCAGAGGGGGCAGGGGGAGGGGTGTTCTGGAAAAACTTTAAAAACTATGGCCTCAGGGAGACCCATTTGTCAGACCTTCAAAGATACACCACAGTGTAATGACTTTCCCATTTGCTTCCAGTGGCTCCGCACAATCAGAATCTTTGGCCAAACATCCCAAATCTGGCATCTTTCTTGTTTTTTCTCCTTGTTTTATTTTAGATCCTGTCTGTTGTGTATACCTGTAAGCCTTATCTCCACTGTAACATTATATATATATGAATTTACCGTTTATTATATTTAAGAGGCCAAAAAGTGAGCTCAGAAATTACTGGCCAGTAAGTCTGACATCTATTGTGGGTAAAATGTTTGTAGGGTTTCTAAGAGATGCTATCCTGGAGTACCTGAAGGAAAATAGCTGTATAACTCCGTACCAGCATGAGTTTATGAGAGATCACTACCGTCAAACCAACCTGATCAGCTTCTTAGAGGAGGCAAGTTCTAGACTGGACCAGAGAGAGTCACTGGATCTTGTGTATCTGGACTGATCCAAAGCGTTTAATACTGTGCCACATGAAAGGTTGTTATACAAGATGAGAATGCTTGGTCTGGGTGAGAATGTGTGTAAGGGGGTAAGTAACTGGTCAGTGATAGAAAGCAGACAGGGATTATAAACGGTACATACTCTGATTGGGTCACCATTACTAGTGGTACCACAGGGGGCAACTTTGGGACCCATTTTTAATATATCTATTAACCTCAAATAGGGATTGTACAGTAAATTTGCAGATGATACAAAACTATGCAAAGTAATGAAAACGAGAGGACGCAAAGAGATTGGAAGAGGATCTGGATACGTTGGAGGCAGAAAAGTAGTAACTGATGTTTATCTGAAGTTATGCACATGGGCAGAGGAAATACATGTCACCATTACACACTAAATGGGAAACCACTGGGCAAAACTGACATGGAAAAGGACTTGGGGATTTTAGGTAACTGAAAGCTTAACTGGAGCAATCAATGTCAGGTAGCAAATAGGATCATTGGGCGCATCAAAAGAGGTCCAAGGACACATGACAACAGTTCTTCCTTTTTACAAGTCACCGTTTTTGTGTATATTGTGTACAGTTTTGGGGACTAGTATTCAAGAAGAACATATTAGAGCTTGAACGTGTTCAAAGGCGGCAATTAAAGTAATAAATGGAAGGGGGCGGACTGTAATAGCCAGAGAGGTTATCAAAATATTTTTTTTTCCTAAGCTAGAGGGCTGAGGGGCGACCTAATAACTATGAAGAAATATATCAGGGGACAATACAAAGATCTCTCCCATCATATACTTATACTGAGGACTATGACTGTAACAAGACGGCGCCCTCTATGTCTAGAGGAAAGAAGGTTTTTACACCAACATAAAAGATGGTTCTTTACTGTAAGAGCAGTGTGACTATGGAACTATCGGCCTGAGGACGTGGTGATGAAGAACTCCATAAAAGAGTACAAGAGGGGCCTGGACACCTTTCTGGAGTGTAATTATATTACATGTTATATCACTGATTACTTCAGAAGCGTCAGGGGATCCAGGGATTATTCTGACTGCCAGATTGGAGTCAGAAAGGAAGTTTTTTTTCCCCCCAAAATGAGGAAGATTGGCTTCTAACGCATTAGAGTTTTTTGCCTTGTTCTGGATCAACATTGGTAGGCAATAGGCTGAACTGTATAGACGTATGTCTTTTTTATCAGCCTTACATACTATGTGACCATGTATGGTCAGGCCAAAAGTGCATCATACCCTCTGTAATACAATGATAAAGACCATAATTGTTAAGGTTACCCCCAGCTCATTTGAGGTCCTCATATATAAGTATGGATTCCTTTATTATTTTATAGCATGAGCTACCATTGACTTTTTTTCTAATACTTGAACAACCCCTTTAAGCAGAGGAGGAGAGCGAGATATTACCTGCAGTTCTCTGCAATCCCTCCAATCCGAGGTCCCATTTTTAGCCATCCAAGACAGCTGACAGTCTTCAGACTATCTAATTCCCACAGTGCATTGGTAGTGTTACAAATGCACTGTACCTGCTTCAATTGGCCAAAGCTGCTCACCTGACCAGCATGTAGCAGGATACCATCACAGACCCCTTAAATTGTGGGGCAAATTGGTTCTATAAGGGAAAAAAAAAGTTAACGTTATAGAGCACCAGTGCCACCTTGTGGTAGCAATTATAATTGCATCATTGCATTTGTGCTGTAGTATGTTTAACGTTGAACTGTGATTGGCCCGTAAAGGATATGCGGAGGTGCGGTGTCTGGGGCAGCTACATGAGCTGGGGGGAGCTGGCTGCACACGACTAGGTTGGATTCCGCATGCAGGATCCCGCAATGGAATCTGGCTGTGACCCTGGCCAACGACCCCCCTGTACTATAGATGACCGCGGAGGGTTGCAGTACAGAGTTTTATTTTTAATATTTGTATTTCCTATGACCGCAACCCATCCACAATGTTAATTGACTTCAATGGAGACCGTCCGCAAAAAGTCCGCAGCAAAATAGAGCATGTTGCGATTTTTCCTCCGCTCGCGGAATACGTAATTTGTGAATGAGTGTGAAGAAAAAAGCTAAAAGTATTTAACTTTCAATGCGTGTGATTTGCTGTGGAACCTCCACACGGACGCCAGCCACAGATTCTGCAAAAGGAATCAGATTGTGCGAAGCCGGCCCAAGGATGTATCCACAAGAGCGAGTGTCACTCGTGAGATCCGTCCGACGGCGATATGGATGGAATTCATGCACGTTAGCACGTTTAATGCAATTATTCCCATAAGCGATGCTGTGAAATTGAAAGATCACTGTACATGCCATTTTTGGAATCACCCATTATTTCATATTGCTTCTCCCCCCCCCCCCCCCCTCCAAAAAAGCATCGCACTCCCACGCAAGTGCAATGCGATTTTTGCCATTGAAAACTATTGGAAGGACTGGCAACATTTCACACGCTGATTGATCGGGGGCAGAAGAGAAGAACTGCAGATAATATATCAATCACCCACTTACCTGCTCCCTGCCATCACAATCCAGTACTGCAGCCTTGCTGTACTCCCAGTGTTTGCTGTGACAGATGAGGACATTGGATCAGGTGACCGCTGCAGCATCACCACTCATTCTATTTGCATCAGTACTCACATCCTGAGCGCCATGTTGTTGGAGTTCAGGAACCTCACGCTGCAGAGGTCATCTGACTTTCGGGGATATTGGTCCCAACGCACACCGTGGCTACAGCATTGGATCGTGTTGGCAGAGAACAGGCAAGTACTGCTCCTCTTATTTTAGCACAGGGGGCGCTAAAATGAGCATGTTGTCGAGTAACTAGACAACCCCTTTAAAAGGGAACCAATCATCAGGTATGAGCACCTTAAACTAAGTTATGGTGCTCATAGCGCAAGTTCCCTGGCATCCAGGAAGGCATTTCTTCATGGATTGTTTAGTCGGGCCACCAGCTGCACACACTACCATTGAATCCTATGGCAGTGCATGTACACGGCATGCAGGCAGTAATTGGGGTTGCCTTTAAGGTTGACAGCGCAGGATTATGGAGCCAGGTAAGTAAATAAAATAATAAATCTTGTTATTTGTATAGCGCCAACTTATTACGCAGCGCTTTCAGGTAATTATTACTTAATTACCCCCCACCAAGCTGGGTTCTCATTTTACCGACCTCGGAAGGATGGAAGGCTTAGTCAACCTTGAGCCGGCTACCTGACACATGTGGGGATCAAACTTGCAACCTTCAGGTCGTAGGCGAGAGCTTACACTCTGCACCACACGAGGCTCATGTATAAGCAATACCTCCCCAGACTCCAGGGGACTGGCCGTATGAGCACCATAACTTAGTTTATAGGGCTCACAACTGGCGACAGGTTCCCTTTATCCACAATGTACTACAATGCTGTAAATTCTGTTCTCACAATGCGCCATTTGTGTTAACAAGTGCTGCATCTCTAGATTGATCTTTATGGACATATGGTTAAAATGGTTTATAACCTTGTCCTTATAGTATCTAAATGGGGCTGGGAGGGGGGCGGTAGGGCAATGCATATGATTTGACTACTTTAACTGGAAAGAACCCTCTATTGAAGTCCAAATCCCCTTTCCGCTACACAAGAGATTTCTTATGTACAGTTTTGGAATGTGTCAGTTCTTACTACTAACCGCATATACAGGTTTATAACATCTACTCTAAAGGCCACAGTCACATCCATACGGAGCATCTGGCACGAACCACCAGGAACTCACGGACAGAAGCCAGACGGACCCAATTATAATCAGTGGGATCTGTTCAGCACCACTTGATTCAGTCATAAGTGATCTGTTTTGGCAGAGATTCCATTATCCTGCTCCCATAACTGAAGAAGGAAAATGGAATCCCGAACGTAAACCTGAAAGTGTCCTGAGTAGAGATGAGCGAGTATACTCACTAAGGGCAATTGCTCGAGCCAGCATTGCCCTTAGCGAGTAGCTGCCCGCTCGAGACAAAAGGTTCGGGTGCTGGCGCGGGGGAGCGGTGAGTAGCAGCAGTCAGCAGGGGAGAGTGGGGGGGAGAGAGGGAGAGAGAGATCTCCCCTCCGTTCCTCCCTGCACTCCCCCGCAGCTCCCTGCCCGCCGCCGGCACCCGAACCTTTTGTCTCGAGCGGGCAGGTACTCGCTAAGGGCAATGCTCGCTCGAGCAATTGCCCTTAGCGAGTATGCTTGCTCATCACTAGTCCTGAGGCATGTTTTTTTCCAAGTTACATAGACTTGATGTTCTAGACTCTCATTGCAGCAATGGCTATGTACATTAGACTAAGGTTGGCCAATCCTGCAGATTGTGATGCTAGGCCAACATTTGTTGGGTAGATATTGGGATTGGGGGGAGGAATAGAATAGGCATGTTGAACTATCAGGTTTGTATTAGTCCGGACTTGGAGTCACAACACTTCCCTCATTCAATGGAACTGAGACATTACTCTCCTGTAGTGAAGGTGGGCGCTCCTGTGTCATGGAGGACATGATATGCAGTAACCGTCGGACTACGGTATGTGGCGATTCACATTCCTGTGACCGATTCATGACGAACACAATAATTACACAAATATTTTTGGAATCCGTTTACAAGCCCCGGAGGGAAACCTGAACACCGACAGGACAGAAGCCAGACAATTTATTGGAATTGCATCACCTAAGGCCAAAAGATCCCATAACTCATATTACCAGAGAACCATAATTTATAGCTCCTCACAACATCATTTATTAGCTGCTGTACTAGGTCTTATGCGTTTGCATGGAAATATAAAATCTATATCCATCTATGGAATCCATGCTGTGACCATGCAAACACAAGTAAGGGCCCTCTTACATGGGACGACTGTTGAGTGCAGATGCCCAATAGTCGTCCCAGCAATAATTAATCCCGTGCTTTTACGCAGGAGGATCATCAGTCAATGGAGGCGAAGTGGACTGGAGAATGTTCTGGCCCTACTCCATTCACAGTAAATAAAGGAGATCATCATTCAGTTTTTATACCTGCGTAAACTAAATGGCTAATGATAAGCAAACAAAATTCTCATTCGCCATTCATTGGATGCAGACATTTACACTGAATGATCATTCAGATTCCTGCAATGCAGCAAGTGCCTGAATGATGAGTGACC